>JAWNNB010001564.1:0-231667 GCA_035043285.1 Drosophila subsilvestris | reverse complement strand
AAGCTAAAGGGACTAACGAATTGAAGATGAAGAAAGTAGTGGAATAGAATGCTTCAGTGGCAGGTTCAATCTCCCGAAAGTCGTCAAATGTTAATCAAAAGCAAGCGAAGATAGAAGCATTCGTCTTGGCGTGGATGAACTGTGTATATTAATCCGAGGGCATTGTCGAATAGACATCAGCGAAGCCAGCAATAGCGTTCCATGTATGATAGCGTGGGATTTGCAAATAGAGTAATGTCCTTGCAAACGGATCGCTTTCGCATGACGAAAATAAATTTGTCAATGTTGTGGCAACTCCAAGTGAACTACTAAATGCACTACAGTCGGGACAGCTCACGTAGCGTTCGTCACCTCGGAGTTTTACATTTGCCTTTGTTGGCATATTTGCAAACGTACAGTAGACACACATATTATTCGGACACCCTTGTCATTCTAGTTTAAAGCCTAGTACTGAGACGCGCTAAATTTTCCGTCGACCGAAATCAAGGATGATATTCGTATGAAACCGATAAGAAATCATCCCTGTTTTTCGGTCGACCGAAAATTTCGCAGCAGGCGTTTCGCAGATCGGTACGCAGTTCCGGCTAAATGCTATTCGATACATACTAGAAAAGCAACCGATGGTATTTTCCCATCTCGTTCGGAAATGTGAAATAAAATAAAATAAAAATGGAAAGCAGCTACACAAGTGAAATAATGAAGACAAATGTAATCTAATTAGGGCAGTAGAATGAATACAGATTATATGGATATTATTATTTATTAATTTTATAACCGGTACTCAATTTAATCAATCAAAAGGAAATAAAAACAATGTTGATTGCATGTCTGTCCTGCAGGATCGGATTTATACAATATTGCAGTGTGCATTATCGTCCTCCAGCTCCACAGCGCCCACATATAAGACATTTCTGCTTGCTTTAATACAACATATGAAATTTTAACAGATTTCTGTTTGTAAACAAACACAAAACAGTGTAACCGTAGAGCATGCAGTTTCCCCACTTTGGTCACACTAGGCACCGAGCGGAATATACAGCACTTTCGGTCGACCGAAAATTTAGCGCGTCTCAGTACTAGGCTTAAGCACCTATAACTTGGCGTACGGTTAAGTTAAACAGAAAAAGTTAATTTTATATCAGAAATGAACATTTCCACTTTCAGTTCACAAAAAAATATTAAAATTGTCTACTTTGGTTTTCTTATAAAAATTAACTAAAGCAAAACTTTCAAGATTGTCTTCGGACAGTTGGTATCCCATCCCATCCCATCGATGGGAAAAATGGGATACCAACTGTAGTGCACGGCGGAAGGAACATAGTGGTTTGTGGGTGTATAGGTGCAGATTGAGCTGTACGAATGGTTTTCAATAATAGTAAAATTAGCAAGAACATGTACTATGATAGTTTGAGTGACAAATTGCATCCATGTGCCATTAAATTGGCATAATCCGAAGACAATCTTGTACCAGCCAAAAAAATACCGAAAAAATGGATCATTGTTTGATCAAATCTTGCTCATTTCCCACTGCAACCAGCTGAAAACTCAGCTCCAGTTACCTGACTTAAGTTCCATGAAGCATGTTTGTAGAAATTTGGAAAAAAGGATGCGGAAACACAAAATTTGATCGAAAGAATCCTTGAAATTGGCTCTGCTTGTTTTACCTTAAGAAAAAAAGGTGTGCCGAGGACTTATAAACATCATAAAGAATGAATATTAGCTGTAATATTCAAATATTACTTGAAGAAAATTTTAATATTTTTTTGTGAACGGATAGTAGAAATGTTGATCTCTGATATAAAATTAAAATGTCCTTTTTTGGGATTTTTGAGTGTGTTTATACCCGTACTCAAAAAGAGTTAAGGGGTATACTGTATTTGTGGTAAAAGTGGATGTGTGTAACGCAGAGAAGGAAAATTTTCCGACCCCATAAAGTATATATATTCTTGATCAGCATCAATAGCCGAGTCTCTGTCTGTCTGTCTGTCTGTCCGTCTGTCCGTCTTGTTTGACGCCTCGTTCTCAGAGACTATAAAAGCTAGAGTAACCAAATTTTGTTTCCAGACTCATGTGATATCACACTGAATCAAGTTTCTTTCCAAATTGTGCCACGCCCCCCTCCGCCTTCACAAAGGACGAAAATCTGTGGCAGCCACAATTTTGAAGATACGATAAAACTAAAAACGCAGTATCGTAAGGAATGACCATATCTACCAGATTGCCAAATCTGGTACAGATCGGATCATTATTATGGCCAAAATGAAGAAATTAATTTTCAGTTGCTTCCCTACCTCCTCTGGCGTTGCTGACGCTATTCATTCTCTTTCTCGCTCGCACACACTCTGCCCTGTGCAATGCGCAAGCGCCCCCTCGCGGAGAAGATGTAGAATCTAAATGTTAGATATAGAATATTTGATCTACATGTATAATCTACATTTTAGATGTAGTTAATAGATGTAGCAAAAACATGTAAAATGCTAAATATTTAAAAATTTTATTAAAATTTCAATCATAAGCTCACAAATTTATATATTGACTGAGTACGGGTATAAAAGTAGAGTCGCGACTAGAAGCCACTCACGTTCCTTCTCGTTATAAATAGTTTTTGGTTAAAGCAACCTTAAAATTTGATCTCCAAAATTGGTCAGGGCAAAAACAAACAAGTGAATTGCTCCGAACAGCTGTGGCAGCCCGATTTGGCTATCGATAAGTCTCTGTTAAACATAACAGAGGCCTTTTGTATGAGCTAGCACTAACGCGTCGGTAAACCAGCAGTAAATTGCGCGCTCAACAGTACAAAGAGTAAACGAATTCACCAAAGTGAAAAAGAACGTGATATTTTGGTAAAATACCATTGCACCGCAACATGGTATATATGGTAAATGGGCACGAATGATATATATCTGGTCACACATTTTACATTTTTGTTAAGCCTAGTACTCAGATCCAAAAACTGTTTGGTAGCGAACTCATGTCATATAATTCGCTAGCGGCCATGTGGTGTGACCAGGGGTGTGCACTGCATTCCGTACGGTTACACTGCTCAGACAGATGCTTGGTTTTGTTAAAAGTTAATGAAATGCACTTCTTCGGTTGGGGTCGCTATTCCCCAGGCAGATCCTGGGCTCCCCAATATTTTATTGGCAAGGTAGTTTGTCGGAATATCAGCAGCAGCAGATAGCGACACCGCCCGTGCCGACCACCGTGAGGACAACATGTTTGAAAACCATATTTGATTTATATTCATTAAAATGAATAAAAATAATATATTATAATATCCATATAATGGTCCTTCATATAACGCTGCATTAATTAGATTCTATTTGTCTTTATTATTTCAATATTTCATTTGGTTTTTTGGTCTCATATTGCAATGGTTGCCTCGAGTTTGCTAGCAACTTATAAGCAATTTATATAACTTTACAGGGGGGTAGAAAGATTCCAGCAAATACGATCGGATACTTTTCTAGTATATACCGACCCTGTTTTTTCTTGAACTGAGTACTGCCTTCCGTACAGAGCCTAGAAAACAGTTTCCGACCAAAAAAATTTCTTATCGGTTTCATACGAATATCAACCCTGATTCTGTTCGCGAGGTGTTGTTTCGGAACTGAGTACTAGGCTAATAGCCTGTTTACACTGAGGCACATCATTGAATTTTTCCGTTAAATGGAACATGCGACAATGTGGCCATAAGATCCCTGTGGATAGAAGAAGACAATCATGCGGCCGCATCTTTAATCATGCGGCGCATCATTGTCTAGTGTTGCCGTATTCTGTCTAGTATTTTTACAAAATACTGAAATTATTCAGGGTATCAACGGGGTATCGACAGCAAACAGCTGTGAATTAGTAAATTATATTTAAAAATGAAATATGAGCACTGAAAAACAAAAGAAAATGAAGTGGACAGAGGCGGCGGAAAATTTGTGAATAGACTTGTGGGCGGAAAATATTGAGGATTTGCGTGGGTTGCGCAAGAACACCCACAATTACGAGGAGATCGGAGAGGAATTTAAACAGCAATTCTATGATTTCTCTCCAATATAAATTAAAGCAAAGTGGGAGAATCTTTTTGATCTTTTGGGATGCACTGATTCAAACTTAAAAGGTGCCACCTTAAAATTTAACTCGGCAGCACGCAAGTTTTGTTCGGTGAAGCCAACGATAGCTTCACTTGCTGTGGTGTCCTCCTGAACAAGCTCAATAAACAATTGGTGCTCGTAGTGAAACTTCCAAATGCACCATTTTCCACATTTAATAATAAATCGCTCATAATTTTGGGAATTTCAATAAAAATGCTTTTGCTCTCTTCTTCTTGCTCACAGAGTTTGTAGGCCGAACAGCTGACAAATTTTGCAAAAAATGATGCGGCTTTGGTTTAACGCCTCGCATCATTTTTCCGCACCTTCGACAATGATGCGATAGTGTAGAAAGGCTAGTAAATCATGTAGCCCGTTATTTGCAAGTGTTGCCATGTTCTGTTTAGTATTTTTACAAAATACTGCAACTGTTCGGGATTTTATTACGATATATAAGCTGTTCGCACAAACATTAACGGGTTTTTTCAGAACTAATTTTGAGGATTGGGCAAACAAAATTCTTTATAAAAGGTGCACAAGCTAAATTTTCCGGCTAATGCACTATGGGAAATTTGGCCGCTTTTTGTGGCAATAATTAATAACTTCCAAACGAAACAAAATTTTTTGTTTTAGTTTTTTGATATGAGTTAATAACAGCATGCGGAAGGTATTTTGAAAAAATGGTCGTGGCAACGACTTTTTTAAAATAAAAAATTCATATTCTAATATTTTTTGCTCAAAATGAAAAAACACAAAAATGTTGGGAACAGGTTGGGAAATTTGTATTTTATCCAAAAAGGCGGGGCACGCCTTCAAAACAAATAAAAACAAGAACAAATTATTATTTCAGGTAGCTTTTTCACACAAATTTTAATCAGGAGCCCTGATTATTGACTTTTTTTTCACAATACTTAAGTTTCTTACAATTGGTTCTAATAAACTTTGACATTCTGAAAAGCTGATAGATGCATCTATAAAGCAGACCTAAACACTTTGTGATTTCTGCTTACCGTCTGGGAAATATTAGGCTTTCAAATGCGAAATTTATCTTTTTTTCAGTACTTTTTTCAAAGTTTTGATTTTAAAAAGTCAGAAAAAGTCAAAACAAATTATACCTATTGTTCTTATATTTTTTGTGTATAGATGCATCAATTGAGCGTCGTTTTCAGAATTGTCCATCAAAATCTAAAGAGAAACGACTAAGCTAAAAATCTCATTTTACCGTTTGAAACGTTTCTGCAGTCCTTATGTTTTGGTCCAGATTTCAGATCTTTGCGCACACCGGCGCAGATTAATGTGATATACATTTTCACAAGAATTGAATTTTCTACAATATGCACTAAGTCGTATGGTGGCACTCGTAGGCACTTTTTTTGTACGCTTCTTCAAAGTAAAATTTTTGTCACAAATTTATGCTTATTAAAAATGAGCCATTAAACATAATTACGAGGTCATTTTTGACAGGTCAAACTCACAAACACGTTGTACATACCTGTCTTAACAAAACCCATTGTAAAAGATTTGAATGAATTTACAACTTCTTATCACTTTTTATATGATGAAAAAATAACTTTTTGCACCAACATTCGCCTATCGATATCAAACATCTGACTTTAACAGCTGTTACAGTGGTGCGCACTATTAACTTTTTGGTTGCGTAACATTAAAGACCAATGTTATTCGGATACATGAATATATATAATATAAAAAAAAAAAATAACAAATTAAAATAACAACATTTGAAAAATAGGTTTTGGCCAGAAAAAGTGGTAAAATTTCCCATAGGGTAATGGTGCAAATGTATCAATAAGTCATCTATTTTTTTCCCTTTGCAATATGATTTATTTTGTTATATAAAAAGCCGTATACTTTTCATTTCGGCGTGGAATATGTTGCCGTTTTGAATGGAATATTTATGGTATATTCTTTTAAAATATAAAGGTATATTTTGGTATTTTTCTCTGAGATATATTTTTTCGATAAGTGCGCGGTCACACTGTTCATCGAGAAGCATGCTCTATTCCATACAAAACAATTAAAGTTTTTGTGTGTAACAAACGTGCATCTATTTGAATAATACTTCCTAATTTATTATTCAAACAGTATATAATACATAGTATACAGATTGTCATTAATTGCATCAGAAAATTTGAGAATGGACTCAAAATATTTACTGAAAGAAAACCCTGAGATCCGGGTTATTTCGACAAATTTTGCAACTAAGCGGAAAACTGAAACAGCCAAATCTGATATGGACGTTAAAAATAAATTCAACTACACTCTATCCACGTCTCGAACTACACTACCAGTTTTACCAGATAGTAAAAAAAATTGCATTGGACAATGCAATAATAAATCGTTACCAGTATTCAACTGCCGACAAAGAATATTAAAGGAGATAGAAATTAACGACACTGTTTTAATTATGAGTGAGACAGGATCAGGAAAAACTACACAAATTCCGCAGTTTCTTTTACATGAAGGGTATGCAAAGAGTTACATGATTTGTATTACTCAGCCACGTCGAGTAGCAGCAATCACAGTCGCTAGGCGTGTTGCAAATGAGTTGTCAAGTAGTATTGGCGATATTGTAGGATATTCAGTTCGTTTCGAAGATGTTACTTCAAAGAACACAAAAATACGTTATTTGACTGATGGTGTCTTATTACGGGAATCTATAGAAGACCGACTTTTTCTAAAATATTCTGTAATTATTCTGGATGAGGCTCATGAACGAACTGTAAATGCCGACTTATTATTTGGAATAGTAAAAGAAGCTCAAAAAGAAAGAAGTAGACAGAATTTATCCAAATTAAAAGTCGTGATTACTTCTGCGACGATGGATATTGATCATTTCGGAAAATATTTTAAGTGTAAGGGGTTGTATTTAGAGGGAAGAACGCATCCCGTCCGTGTAATGCATGCCAAAGAACCACTTAATGACTATATCCACGCGGTACTGGTTACTCTGTTTAATATTCATCGCACTGAACCAATCAAGTATGTACGCACCAAAAAATATTTTTTAAATTCATGTTAAATGAATAGGAAATTAATTAATAAACTAGAAGGGAGATCAATTTTCGCCCGCAGAATTTCTAGAGATATTAAGCAGGCTCCGGTTTTCACTTTCGCAAAACCGTTCCGATTTACTATTGAAATCGAAATAATTAGTGTTAGCGTAAAACGTAAATTATTTCCAAACGAAAAGAATTTTCCCACCGAAATATTGTTTTATAACGCTGGGAACGAATCCTATTGAATCAAAAGGTGGGACTTTGTGCGTTTGATTCTATTCAAGCTAGTCTCAGTCCAATACCAGAGTCTTGTGACAATAAACACATCAGTTTGCCGGATCTTTTGGTGTCATATTATTTCATATTTAAACCTATTTATATAAAATCAACAACTAAATCTAGTACCGTAATAATGAAATACAATTTTGGCTCTTTAAAAATTAAATTAAAGTACCTTTTAATTTCTGGCTTTTCCGTCTCAAAAGGTTTCCGTCCCTTGGTACATGTTAAACATGTAAGAAAATCTGTTAACTAGCTTTTTTCTCTTGTGTTATAATTAAGCTATTATAATAAAACTAATGGCTTTAAAATGTAAATTAAAGTAATTTGAAACTTTACAGCTATGACGTTTTAGTCTTTTTAACAGGCCAAGACGAAATTGAATCGTTGGCTCAACAAATTCGACAAATTTCAAAGGTGAGTTTTTCTTCGAAACACAAAAGTTTGAAGACTGTTTTTATACATGATTTAAAGAATTATACATATCCCTCATACAAAGTATTATATGTGCATCATATTTTGTATACCCGTACTCGAAGAGTTATGGGGTATATTAGATTTTTAAATCTGCTACAGATCAGACCATTATAGCCAGAAATTTATTTTCAGTTGCTTCCCCCACCTCCTCTGGCGTTGCTGACGATATTCATTCTCTTTCTCGCTCGCACTCACGACCTGTGTAATGCGCGAGCAACCCCTAGCGGAGGAGATGTAGAATCTAAATGGTAGATGTAGAATATCTGTTCTACATGTATAATCTACATTTAAGATGTAGATGTAGTTAACAGATGTAGCAAAAAAAGTCAAATGTAAAATTTTAAAATTTCTATTTAAATTTCAATCATAAGCCCACGAATTTATATACTGACTGAGTACGGGTATAAAAGTAGAGTCAACTCACGTTCCTTCTCGTTTTTCATGATTTTTGAAACGCCTCCTGTAGGTGTTGTCATCGTTGGTATTTCCAAAACCTTGTTTGGGTTGGGTCAACCAATAACCAAACAAATTCCTTTTGAAAATCTTCTTGTATTCTCCTTTTGGCATCAAAATGATGATAATAAAAGGTATGGGTCCAACTCCCGAAGTAGAGCGTCTACCTCCTATTGGAAAATGCTGTTTTTTTAAAAGATAGCCAGAGAATGTGGCCTTTTTTCACAAACAAATTTATACTTTTCTATAAATAGGTTCCTCAAGAATTAAAAATTAATCAAAAATGTCTCAAATTTCATTTTATTTCTCCGCAACGCGTGCACCAAATTGCATGCGGTTTCTTTTAGCCAGAGTATGTGGCTTTGTTTCTATACAAAAGTTTTTATTTTTCTTAAAATATGTAGGTTCTTCGAATACTAAAGATTAATCAAAACAAAATTTTAAAATTATTGGTCTAAACATGTCTGTGCACCAAATTGAATGCGGTTTTTTTTTAATGATAGCCACAGTATGTGGCTTTGTTTCTGTACAAAAGTTTGTACTTTTCTTTACATAGGTTCCTCGAAAATTAAAGATTATTCAAAACAAATTTTTAAAATTTGGTATAAAAATTGTACCTTTTGTACTTTGTTTTCTGAAAAAATTGCAATTTGTGTAAGAATATTTGTGGCTTTTGAAAATGTGTGCGTTTTAAAGATACCAGTGTGGTTTTAAAGTTATATGTCGAGACGATCAAATTTGGGCCGGCGAATGGGAAATGCTTCACAAGCCAAGACATTTAACATCGCAATGAAAATAATCGTCTACGCACAGCAAGGTCCCATTCAAATCAACGGAACAATGATACAAGGTGTTGCGTTCGCGTACAATAGTGTCACCGATTACGCTTCTCATAGGCATATTATAATTGGTTCAATGAACAATCGTTGTCGTCATTGTAAGGCATATAAATTTAAAGGTGAAGCAGTGGGATGTGCTGTGCGAGTGGTAAAGTGAAATTGCCTGTATTGGGTAGCCCACCACAACCATTGAGCACATTACTTAATGGATTGACACCGAGTCTAATCAATTTTTGAACAATATACGAAAGTATAAAGTATAAGTTTCTTGCAGTTTTCAAATGACTCCACAAATATCATAAGAGACATTTTTATGCCAACGTTCAAGGTAATTAAATAGTTTTGTTTATGCAAATTGCACGTTTGTTCTCACCCTATCTCACCCTTTTATTCAGATCGAGCTGGCTCTTTGTTGTTACCTTTCGACAACGCAGACCACCAATTTTATCAATTATATTTTATCGGGAACGCTAATCGTTGGTGTGCCATTACTACCAACACGCGGAGAAAAATTATTTTCGATTTGCAAGATATGTTTCAAGAGCACAACGAATTGGTTCAGTTATTCAAATCGTCGCTTGATCGAATGCCATCTGACGATCATAACATTGTAATTCGAGCTGATAAAACACCGGTTAGCGACCATGCAAGGCGTTTCAATGCACAAAAAGTTGACGAAGTAGCAATAGTCATAGTTGGTGAGCAATTTATTAATCGTGATATTGTGCTTCATCATAGAAGTGAAAAACTTGAACGTGTATCCAAGACGCATCGCTGTTATGATGCACTACAATATCCCATATTGTTTTGGTGCGGCCAAGATGGCTAAAATTTCAACATTAAAATGATAAATCCAGTAAACAGTAAATTTATGAATAATTTATGATAGATTTTTATTTTAATTAAAATTAAATTTAATTTAATTCAATTTTAGGTCGAGAAGGAGCAAAGAAAGTTAGTGATATGAATTATTACGCATACAGGCTGCAGATACGGCAAAATCAAGACAACCACATATTGAGGTGCACAGCACTTTTCCAACAGTATATTGAAACGTTGACATGTATGCAAACATTGAATCGGAACGGTTGAATTTTCTTCGATTCAACCAAGCCAAATTACGTTCCAAAGAGTGATCATTTGCGTGATGCCATTAACAACGATGGTAATGCACAAAACGTTGGAACTATGATAATATTACCCTTATCGTATGTCTTCATCACCTTCACATGGAATCCGCAATGGGAAGAAATCTCGGAATTATGGTTTGTTGGCCAAACATAAAAAGATCGACATGATATTTTAGCACGTGTTTTTAAACAAAAATTGAAATCACTCATGGATTTAATTGTCAAACCCGGTGAATTTGAGTCTGTTCAATGTTGAATGTATTCAATTGAATGGCAGAAAAGAGGTTTGTCTCATGCGCATAATTTGATTTGGCTGATTGAAAAAACAAGGCCGAATCAAATTGACGATGTGATTTCGGCCGAAATTCCAGATCGGCCAGTGGATCCTAAATTGTTTAAAGTGGGCACCAAAAATATGATTCACGGACCATTTGGTGCGTTGAATTTGAATTCAGCATGTATAATTGAAGGGAAATGCTCAAAACGTTTTCAAAAAAATGTGGTCTCTGATACAGTGACGGGCAACGATGGATATCCCAAATATCGGCGTCGATCTACTGAAGATAATGGCCATTCATACGGTTTGTGCCATATTCACCGTTATTATCTAAGATTTATAAAGCGCACTTAAACATAGAGGTGGGCAATTCAGTTCAATCTATTAAATATTTTTGCAAATACATCAACAAGGGAAGTTATATGGCAGTTTTTGGAGCAGTTGCTAATGTTACCGCTGAAGTCACTCAATTTCAAATGGGCAGATACATCAATTCAAATGAAGCAGCATGGCGCATATTATCATTCCCCATCCATGATAGGCATCCAACTGTAGTTCATTTAGCTGTTCATCTTAAAAACGTTCAAAGCGTTTTTTTTCACACCCGGAAATGCAATGTGAAGAGCTGCGCAACCACCAGCAACAACTCTAACTGCATTTTTTGCGTTGTGTCAAGCAGATGGTTTGGCAAAAACATTTCTATACGCCGAAGTACCCGAATATTATACGTGGAATAATTCGAAACTTCAAAAGTTTTTCAAAGGCGAAGACGTGGAAAAGCCGTTCATGGTCAGCAAGTATTTTTTCACTCAGATCCTATAGGACGAATTTATATAGTTCATCTCAACAAGCAATAGTGTTATTATTTGCGATTGTTGCTAATAAATGTTCGTGGACCAACATCATTTGAATATTTGCGAACTGTTGATGAAGAATTGTGTGGGACCTATCGCGAAGCTTGAGAATGACATGCATGGGGATCTTACACTTGAATATGCAGCATTGTTATCAAGTCCACATCAAATTCGGACGTGCAGTACAGCAAAGCCAACTCAATTGTGGCATAAACATAAAAATTTTGTACATGGATTGCGCCATAAAACAGGTGATATAAACATGGACTATACGCCGGAAATGTAGAACGAAGCATTGATCGCTAATGAAAACCTTTGCTTGATGATGGCAAGCAGAGCATTAGCTCAATTAGGTATGACAGCGCCTAATCGTGAAATACACGACCTTTTCAATAAAGAACTGGAGCGTGAAGCTACTGCGAGCTTTCGAAGAACAACATTGTGAACTGTTCCTTTTGGATGCATCTGGAGGTACCGGAATAAGTTTGTCATTTTGATTATTTTGTCTCGAGCACAAGGTAGAATCGCATTGGCTTTGGCTTCGTCTGGCATCGCTGTCACATTATTGGATGATAGTCGCACGGCGCACTCTGTCCTTAAGTTGCCTTTGAACATGAAGGCTGACTATAATTCTACATGCAACATTTCAAAAAGATCTGCTCTCTTATTGTATGGGATGAGTGTACTATGGCCAACAAGAAGTCTCTGCAAGCACTAAATCGTACGTTGAAAGATATTCGTGGAGATAATCGATTGTTTGGTGGTATTGTTAGCAAGTGATTTAAGACAAACATTGCCTGTAGTCAAACTAGGAATTGCTGCTGATGAAATTAATGCGTGTTTGAAAACATCTAATTTGTGTGGCGCTCTGTGAAAACACTTAGATTGACTACAAATGTACATGTTCAATTGCAAAACGATGCTTCAGCAGATGTTTTTTCCAGACAACTGACATTGGTAATGGCATACTTCCCCTCGACAATTCTGGCTTCGTAACGCTTCCAAATAATTTTTGCACTTTTGTGTCAGACTTGATTCAGAGTGTGTTTCCAAATATTGTACAAAATTATAGAAACCATGACTAGTTGAGAGAAAGGGCAATTTTGGCCGGAACAAAGAAAAAAATAAAGATGTCAATACGATCAACGCATCTATTTTGAACTCGATCCCAGGAGAAATGGTTGCGTATAGGTCGATTGATACAATTATTGATACAATTACAGATAATGTTAATATCCAGTAGAATTTCTAAATTCATTGGATTTACCTGGATTTCCGCCATACTATTTACATGTAAAAGTTGGAGCCACCATAATTATGCTGCGGAATCTTAATCCACCTAGTCTTTGCAATGGTACGAGACTTGCTGTGAGAAAAGTTAAGACTAATTTACTTGAAGCAACTATTTTGACTGGGAAATTTTGTGGTGAACACGTTTTAATTCCTAGAATTCCGATGATTCCGACTGACATTCCGAGTACAATTTCCGGTTCGTCTTGCTTTTGCTATGACTATTAATAAATCACAAGGACAGTCGTTGCAAATTTGTGGTTTAAATTTGGAGCATCCGGTATTTTCACATGCTCAACTGTATGTAGCGTGCTTGCGAGTAGGCAAAGCTTCGACATTAATTACACTACACGACAAAATCGAACTATTTTTTCCTCATGGATCTAAACCGTCTTTTTCTGATAGATATGGGGCTTTAAATTTGTTTAAAGAATTATGTTTTTTTTTTCTATGGCAGAAATTTTTTTGTAGAAAATTTAAAATCTGGTATTTTTTAAAGCTTTTTTTAGAGGTAGCGCTTTCCTGAGTTTTTAAAGTCAAAATTTCGTAAAAAATACTTCACAAAAATCATCATTTTTTCATTTGAATGCTTTATATTTCCCAGACGGTAAGCTGAAATCACAAAGTGTTTGGGCTTTTCTTCTAGCTGTTTAAATTATCTATCCAGAATAGAAAAGTTCTTCACAACCAGACGTAAGATACTTGAGTTATGTGAAAAAAGAAGCGCTACCTCTGAAAAAAGCTTAAAAACAAACAGTTTTCAAAAATTCTACCAAAAACGAGAAGGAACGTGAGTCGTTTCTAGTCGCGACTCTACTTTTATACCCGTACTCAGTCAGCATATAAATTTGTGAGCTTATGATTGAAATTTAAAAAGAAATTTTAAAATTTTACATTTCAAATTTTTTCTACATTTGTTAACTACATCTACATCTATGATGTAGATTATACATGTAGAACAGATATTCTACATCTACCATTTAGATTCTACATCTCCTCCGCTAGGGGTTGGCCGCGCATTGCACAGGGCGTGTGTGCGAGCGAGAAAGAGAATGAGTAGCGTCAGCATCGCCAGAGGAAGTGGGGAAGCAACTGAAAATTAATTTCTTCATTCTGGCCATTATAATGATACGATCTGTACCAGATTTGGCAATCTAGTAGATATGGTCATTCTTTACGATACTGCTTTTTAGTTTTATCGTATCTTTGAAATTGTGGATGCCACAGATTTTCGTCCTTTGTGAAGACGGAAGGGGGTGGGCGAAATTTTGAAATACACTTGTAGCAGTGTGATATCACATGAGTCTCGAAACGAAATTTGGTTGCTCTAACTCTTATAGTCTCTGAGATCTAGGCGCTCATCAAGACGGACAGACAGACATGGCTCTATCGACTCGGCTATGGATACTGATCAAGAATAAATATACTTTATGGGGTCGGAAAATGTTCCTTCTCTGCGTTACACACATCCACTTTTATCACAAATACAGTATACCCCTTAACTCTTTTTGAGTACGGGTATAAAAATGCACTTTTGTGGATGCCAGAGCGCCTTGAAATGAAAAGTATGACTTTTTGCCGAGAGTGCGTCAGAGAAGAACCGTTCCTATCGGCTCTCGAAAAAATCGGTCTTTGCTCAACCAAAAACCAGTGTTTTTGATTCCCTTTTGCTCAGCTCATTTGCACACCGTTTTGTCGCGAGCGAAGAAAATAAAGATCTTTTGCGTTTGTATGCAGCTGCATACATCTTAAAAACAAATTATATACAAAAAATACCGTTTTCGCTGAACCCTTCATTTTTCTGCTCTTCTGGTGACTCCTATGTGCGAGCGCCAGTCGGATCGCTCAACTGAGAACCATCAACCGAAAACCAAAACGAAGAGAAACGAAGGGTTCTGCTCGGAGAGAGAGCAAGCGTGCACGGGTTTTTTTGGTTCTGCTCGCGAGCAGACCGCAAAGGAAAAAACGGTCAACTGTTATTTACGAGCTCTTTATTTGCATTTGAAAGCTTAATATTTCCCAAACGGAAAGCTGAAATCACAGTGTTTGGGTCGAATTATAGTTAAAATTCATACAACTCAATGTAAGGTATTTAAGTTAAGTAAAAAAAAGCGCTACCTCAAAAAAAAAAACAACAAAAAAACAAGATTACAAAAATTCTTAAAAAAAAAGTTCTGCAGTAGAAAAAATAACATAATCTTAAAAAAAATTAAAGCTTTCAATCTATCAGAAAAAGTTAGTTAGTTAGAAAAAAAGTTTACTTTTGTCGAGTAGTGTTATAAGCCCACATATTTATATGCTGACTGAGTACGGGTTCGTTCTCGTTATATATTTAGGGATGTTATAATAACTATATATAATTTTTTTCTTTCTTAGATAAATATAAATGGACCCACTAATCTTCGTGTTTATACACTGTACTCGCAATTGTCCCATAGTATGCAGCTGGAATGTTTTTTACCGGGTCCATCAAATATACGGAAAATTGTCTTAGCCACAAATATAGCTGAAACGTCGATTACCATACCTGGTATACGCTGCGTCATCGATTGTGGATTTGTAAAAGAAAAATTTTTTAATTCTGTTGACGGAATTGATATTTTGAAAACCGTTAGAATATCACGGGCACAAGCATGGCAACGTACTGGACGGGCAGGTCGTGATGCACCTGGAATATGTTACCGGGCATATACAAAAAGCAAAATGGACTCTTTTATGGACTCGACTCAGCCGGAAATTCTTAGAACAAACCCGACAACAACAGTGCTTCAACTTTTGGCTATGGATGTGGATTGCAATAATTTTGATTTTTTAGATGCTCCATTAGATGAATCACTGACGAGTGCATATAGAAGTTTGGATGGTCTTGGGGCTATTGAATATGGACCTATGTCATATATTACGCCTCTAGGTCGTTTAATGTCCCAGTATCCATTAGATCCAAAATATTCTAAATTAATAACATCAGCTTCATCGTTTGGTTGTATGGAGGAAATACTACGTCTAGTTTCTGTCCTTTCGAGTGATAATGTTTTTGTTTTAAACAGCGCTAAAAATGAATTGGCTACACTTGCACATGCCAAGTTTCACTCTAAACATGGAGATCATTTAACACTGCTGAATGTTTTTAATTTATTTTTAAAGGCAGAAAAGCCTAAGGTAAGAAACACACTTAGATTTTCATTTAGATTTGTGAATTTATTTCGATTGGTTTTATTTTTTTTAGGTGTGGTGTCACGACAATTTCTTAAATTATCGCTGTCTAATATACGCTCGTAACGTTTGTCGTCAGTTGTCAGATATAAGCCTGCGATTGGGTCTGACTATAAACAGCTCCGAAAACATTGAATCGTTTAAAAAATGTCTTTTAATCGGATTTTTTGAGAATATTGCTACATTGCAAAAGGACGGTTCTTACTTAACTTATTCCGGACATCTTAAGGCTAAAATTCACCCTTCAAGTGTTTTTCACCTAAACTATAAGCCCAAATGTATATTGTTTACTCAAATGACCCAGACGGATAGTAATTTTCTTCGGCAAGTCACAGATATATATATGGACTGGGTTAAAGAAGTGGTACCATGTCTTAGAAATGGCCTCAAATAAAATACACAATCATTTTAAGAATGTACGTTTTGGATTATTTCTGTCTCTGATAGTATTTTTTTCTGTTTGCTTGTTAAGCTTAGTACTCAAATCTTTGTTGCTTTTACTTTACTTTTTTCAAAATGTGTGAAAATATGTGCCTGCAGAAATTAGGATAAAACAGTTATATACACGCCAACGACGTCAATATTAAATAAATGCACATACATGTATGTGTAAAAGAGAATAAATACAAAAATAAATTCACTTTTTATAAAGATTAAAAACAAGATTGTGCATTTCGTTACACATTTCATTAAAAAGTAAAATAGAAATGATTTTTATCTTGTAAATCACATAATCTTGGTTCGCACTTGGAAGATGAAAGCGGTTCCCCGCCTCTACGTGGTGCGCCAAACTTTAGGTGCTCCATGTAAACATTGAATAACTTTGACATTTGTGAGCCGATTTGCATATAAACTGCCGATCAATGGAATAGACTCAGGAATTTTATATTTTTTATTGTTTAAGGTTCAACTATGGTCAGTTAAACTAATTATAGAACGTAATTACATGAATACGAAAACATTGACTATGACTATTACCCTGACCCGATGGGACTGAAATAGGAAATTTAATTTTTTTAATGTGTTCAGGGCAGCAGCGCTGTTAACAGTTAGCTCGCGCGCTCTCCCATGCCCTTCGCTCTCGCGCTGCGTAACCGCGATCCACTCGGCTCTTCATCACGGGCACTAGCCGTAGGCCGAGCTGCGGCTAAAGGGGGATAGAGCAGTCTCTCTTCACCTACGAACCAGACTAGAACACCGAATCAACCCCCAGCTGGATTAAACATTTACCGAAGAATATATGTACGCCTATTGTATTTGACGCCCCCCGACTGATTTTTATTGGGAATACCATCGTTGGGAACCTCCTGCAATCCACCTCCTACAAGCATTGGTCCTTCGAGCCGAATCTTAGCCTTCCCTATAAGGAGGAGTCCAATCAGCAAGCATCAGTGGATTACATCGCTACGTTCCGAAGATAAGTACGATTTCGTCTTCCCAAATCGCTTCCCAGTGCGATTTGTTTATTCCCCGCCAAGTCCGAGTTCCGCGATATATGTATGTACATATATATATTCTTATATACATATCTTATCATACAGTGCTATCCAGTTTTTGTTTCCTCTCTCCTCTTTCGCCAACGACATGTTATCGGAAATTCCGGCCGTTCTCCGTTCCTTCACCTCCAACTACTAGTGCTACGGTAGTTCTTCCATTCCGGTTTGTCTGTGCATGAATTGTGAAAAAATTAAATATATCTAACAAGATCCAGCTGTACCCCAGTTCAGTAATCCAAATGTGCATTCCAATTCGCAAGAGCGGCTTCGCAGCTACATAATTACATACAAATAAATATACACATTCATAAATACAGGCACATTGGCACACTCCAAGTGAATAAAATCCACCCCCACAATTGTTGAGTGTTTTTTATTCCCATATATATCTTTATTTCCATAGTTGGCTGCAATATATCCATATTGACAACTATATACATATGTACATAAAATAACACAACGCACATAAAAAATACCACACTCCGTATTTAAATACCGCGTTCCACACATACATTCCGCTCATGTCCACATACATTTAACAATAAAATTCTGCGACTCCGAGCAATTTACGCGTTCCAGCCATAACTTTGGTCGCCACAATACATAATATTATCTCCAATTCCGTAATAAATTATCCTTAACCCAGGCACAGCGCAGTGTGGAAAACAAGAGGTGACAAAATTTAAGAACAAAGCAGTTCATTTCTTGGCTCCGATCCTCGTGCTCGTGTCTCCTATCGCCTCTACCACCTCCACGGCATACCAAGGGGAGCAAGAAATAAAACAATTCCGTCTGCAATCTATCCGCACTAGATAAAAAAGATTATTTGCCAACTGCACAAGTCCGTCAAAAGGTAAACGGAACTAACAATATTTTTTAAATATTGCCATGAATACAAATTTTCACAATACACGTGATTGATTTTATGGTTTCCAATTGAAATGTGAGGAAACGAATAACTTTTTTTAAATTTCGTTTTCACAGTGAACACAATACCGGTTTGTCACATGAAATTAACTGAGCAGAAAACAATGAGTAGCTATCAAAAAATGTATCACGCACCGGCGCCTACTTAAAATATTGGTTTGTAGTACATGCTATGTATCAGAGATGGCGCTGTATTGTAGTATATAGTAGATAATACAAATACATTTTCCCGCTTTTCTGTTGAAATTTTTCGTGAATTTTCTTTGCTATAAACCTCACGGAGCCCGAGACCTTTCCAACGAATGCAAAACCGTGGAAATCGGTTCGTGCGTTCTGGAGTTATAGATTATTTTGTGTGAGTACTTGACTTAAAATGAATATAAATTTGTACAAGCAACCCTGTAAGAGTACGTAAGTTACGTAATTTTAAGGTAAATTATCAGTTTGAACTGCAAAAATTATATCTATATTCGTGTTAACACATAGTTCCGCAGTAAAAAATCAATAAAAACAAGAGAAAAAAAATACAAAAGACAACTCAAACTACGTTTAATTAGAAATAATAGCCAAAACCAAAGCATAAGCAAAAAAACAACAACAAAACACTGTCGTCAAATCACTGCACACACATCTAAACACTGTAACAAAGCATAAGTGAGTAGTTGCCGAAAAACACGCACAAAGGAGAAGTGAAAACATCACAAAACACAAACAATGTCGTCCTCCACTGCACCGCCAACTAAGCGCACTCGGAATAATGCTGGAGCCGGGGAAGAGAGTGGGAGGCATAGAGGCGAGACAGACGGCCGAAAACGTGGCAGCTAGCGCGGTGTTCCTTACGTGAACGGAGAAAATTTAAGTGCGATCTTCAACAAGCTCTGCTTTAATCTCCAGCTGACCCCACCACCAAGAATCCGGGATGTTTTCAGGGCCCGCAAACACACAAAGTAGTAACGTGAATCCCGTTATAGTAATAAAATTGGGAAGGTTCTGCGAGAAGACCAATCTTCTCAAGAAAATTGGGTCATACCGACGCGAGAGCAAGAGACAACTGAGCTTGCAGTTCGTAGGTTTTGACTCTGAAGCTGCAATTTATTTCAACGAGCACCTTTAAAGAGAGCATTACCACATATTGAAAGAGGCCATGACAATGTAGAAGCGCCGAATTCCCTCCGCAGTTTTCACGCGGCGCTACCTTGTCGCACGTGCGCTGTAATGAGAGAGACACCGTTTAATGCATTGAACGCATGGATGAGCTTTTGTTACTAGCACCAGATAGCGTACCCGCCGAGCCTCCAAGTATCATCCACTGCCTCTCACACTGGCTCTTTGGCTGAATTGAAAGACGCAGTATGCGTCTTAAATAGCTTTCGCTCTTAACCAATTACTCTTAGATTTAAAAGATAGGTTATTTATATCATTAATTTATTTTAATTTCTCTCACATAAATTCAATACATTGTTCTGCCGATATTGATATTGCGCCCCTTATAATTTCCCATTTAAAAAATGAGTGGTGATAATATTATTAGCAAACACCGAAATGGTCTCAAAGTTGTCCACATTAATTCACAAAGTTTGCTAAGGAAAATTAATGAGTTTAGATTACTCTTTACCAATTCAATTGTAGATTTTATATGTGTGTCCGAGACGTGGTTTGCACCTGAGTTTTGTGACTTGTCAATTATGTGTGACGGTTATGTTGTTTGTTCCTTTCAAAAGTTTAAGACAAAGTAGGACTAGACGGGTCAGCGAGCGGAAGGATCGCTAATTTGTGGATTGGTCGACAGCAATAGCCCTTGGTGGTTCGAAGGTGGGCCACTCGAACGTGACCATCCTTTCCAGGCACAACCGATTCAAAGCGTCCCAGCCACAAGTGTTGAGAAGCAATGTTAGCATCATGGATAATGACCATGGCGACATTTGACGACGACGCTATCAACTTGTTGCGTGCGCGGAGCTCGCTGACATACTCCGAAGACCAGCGACGCCAAAATTGTTGTTTAATGGCAGTCACCACGACGAATCGTTTCAGATTGGAGAGGTTGAGTGTTTGGATCGTCTGCTCAGGTAGCGCCCGCAGCGATTTTCCAACAAGGTAGTGGTCTGTAGTAAGGGCTCCTAGGTCACTTGGATCGGTTGACATGGGAGACAACAGGCGCGACTTGAGTATGGCCTCGACTTCAACTGCAGCAGTACCAAGCTCCTCGAACGTGAGTCTTGTGTTGAGGAATTTCCTGTGCAAGAGACCCTTTGCGCTTTTAAAGGCGGCTTCCCAGAGCCCGCCAAAGTGTGGAGCCCTGGGAGGAATAAAATGAAAGTTGATGAAATCAGCTGAACAATATGACGAAATAGCATCTTGCGTGGCTCGATCGAACAGAAACGTCTTGAGGTCATTAAGGTTAGCAGCTCCAGCAAAATTTAAGACATTGTTACAGTAGAGATCCCGTGCTCAATGCGCGAGGAGCAACCATTCGCTTGAGTGCCGCCAAGAACGACTTGGTGAATAGTCTTTAAAAACTTTAATTAGCACATCACATTAGGACATCATTTTTTACAAAGAACCACAACGCGAGCTGAGGTCGACTTAATGACCTTTTTGTGGTGTGTCTGAGACTTATACTTATTAATTATATTATTTGCAGACGTTTTACAAATGCTTCACTGACCGCAGCCACTGCTGCTAATTAAAGTTTTTAAATACAAAAGGGGCCGAAGTGGGGCGAAAATAGCATCTCCTCAACACATTATTCATCGCTCTCTTGCCGCTGCAGCAGAGACACTAAATACAAGTACAGACATATGTATATACATATTTCTTACACCGGCTCGAGTGCGCGCTACTCTCTAAGGATTTAATCGCGTTTTTTAGCAGATCGGCTATAATAACCAAGCTGTTTGGTGCATATCAGTGCCAAGCACAACCGTTTGGTTAGAAAAGAAGCAACGCCAACTCATAGGTGAATGCAAGTGCCGCTAAATTGATCTCGCAATACATACACATACACAAGCCGCTGCACACATAAAGCGGTAATCGCATTCTCGCACTGCCCACTCTGTGACCTTAGCAGTAGTCAAGGGCTATGCTCTTCTCCATAAGTAGAGTTTGGTGACAGGCCGGAGTACATTGAGCACTCAATAAAACGTACCAACAGAACATAACCTCGCCAACAACAGAATGGAAAATTCGACAAGTGAAAAGGATTTTTGCAAAGCCAAACGCGCTTCTGTTCAACGTCAACTATTAGGAATGATCGAATTCTTTAGCGCCGGTGAGATGATCAGCTTTGACGAGGCAGACCTGATGGTGCGTATAGAATCTGTGGAGAGTATGAAGGCGGAGTTTGAAATCAGCCAGTCAAGGCTAGAAAAATTAGATTTGCTCGAGCTCTCAACGGACGCACGATCAGACTTCGAGAAGGTTTACTGGAAGATCAAATCCGCTCTTGCTCGTCAACTGGATGTTCTCACTAAGGGACATATGACGGACGCCAACTCAACAACTATCCCACGCTTTGTTGAAAGTACGCACACACTTGCTCACTTGTTCAACCGTAAGTCTCGTCAACCGGAATTGCAGCTGCCCAGATTCAGCGGCTCCTACGAGGATTGGCCAGATTTTGCCAGAGTAAGATTGAGAAATTTACGTGCGTGCTTAGATGGTACTGCTCTCAACACAATCAAATCGTTAGAGCCTGTCGACGTGAATTACGACAAGGCGTTGGAGTTACTCATAAAGCGTTTTGATAATAAGTTGCTACATTTTCAGGGCCACGTGCGGGCTATAGTCGGGCTGTCGGGTGTTGAAAAGGGATCAGCAGAGGCATTGCGTGAGTTGAGTGGAAAAATTAAATCTCATCTTCGGGCGCTTGGCACCATGTCAACAACTGAGGAGCTGGCTGACGGACTACTTATACACACAATATCGCACAAGCTCGGCAGGATGCGCTTGCAACGGATAAGTTACCAAGGTGGACGGATATGTCGGCGTTCTTAGAGAAGAGATGCCGCATGATGGAAAACTTGAAAGGCGTTACGGTACCTACACATAGTCACCAGGTGGGCAGAATGGTACAAAAATCGAACCGTAACACATTCATTGCATCTTCATCTAACAATTACCAGCAAATTTGTAATTTTTGCGACTCAAAAGAGCATTCTTTTTAAATGCCCGATGTTTTCGAATCTGTCCCCAAGTTTGCGCCACAAAGAGGCTAAGGATTGCATCTTTGCCTAAACTGCTTGCGCAAAGGCCATGTCTTGCAGCAATGTCGGTCAGGTCACTGCAGGCATTATCAACAAAAACATCATTCGTTGCTGCACATGAGCCCCATCACAACTCAATCATCTACCCTGTGTACCCCAAGCTTGCAGCCTGCAACCACGATCCAGCCACACGCATTGTCTTCAATGAACCCACCATCTTCAACTCTCGTCAGCACTACACTTGAATTCACACCTGAAGCCACGAATGCCCAGCCTGTAGACTACGTGGTGCTTCCAACCGCCATCATATATGCTAAGAGCCACTCAGGGGTATTCATACCCTGCCGTGCATTACTTGATTCTGGATCTCAGCTGAACTTCATCACTGCTCGTCTAGTTTAGCAGCTCCAACTCAAAATTCATCATGTTGCCGTATCAATATAACATGTCTACTCACATTTCAGCGCAGTCACGTGATAGGAGCTTCAGCACATCATTTTCAGCTGTCGCTACTCGTACTATAACGGATTATCAACCCCACTTTGGATTAGACATCTCTGGGTGGAATATCCCCAAAAACATCTCGCTCGCGGATCCAACGTTTTTCAAATCTCAGATAATAGATTTATTACTTGGTGCCGGACTATTTTTCGATCTCATTTGCATCGGCCAAATTCGAATGGCGGATAACCTACCAACGCTCCAAAAGACCAAGCTTGGATGGATTGCGTCTCGCGGACTCTCTCGCGTACACAACAAACACACATCCCTATCAGCCCTTTACAAGGAACCTAATCCATGGAAGGATTCACTGTCGGATATTGTAAAACGATTCTGGGAAGTCGACAATTGCTGGAGTACAACCCCTGCGCTTTCTGATGAAGACGCACTATGTGAGCAGCTATTTCTCCAAGGCTGCACGCGACTTAAGTCAGGGCAGTATTCAGTTAGGCCTCCAGCAAAGCTCAGCCTCGACACGCTAGGAGACTCATATCAACGTGCTCTACGACGTTTCAAGTCGCTCGAAAACAAACCGGCCAAAAATCACCAACTGAAGGAGAGCTACTCAGCATTCATTCATTGGCTTCCAAGCAGCAGCTTGTCCCACAATTCTACTTACCACACCACTGCGTAGAGAAGCCAGATAGCTCAACCACCAAATTGCGCGTCGTTTTTGATGGATCAGCCAAATCCACATCAGGCGCATCTCTGAATGATCTCTTGCATAGCAATATGTACATATATACATATTGATCAGCAATTCAACCCAAATTATTCAACATTTTAATTCAGTTTCGTTTCTTAAAGGTCACCATGAGCGGTGACATCTGCAAGATGTGCCACTGTGTCCGAATAACGCATCCAGATCAATTTCTACAATGCATCTTATGGCGTGATCATCAAAATGAAAGCATAAGGACGTACACCCTGGATACAGTAACGTATGGAACAAAACCCGCTGCGTTTCTAGCAATTCGAGCGATGCAGCAGCTGGCCCACGACGAAGAGCCTACCTTTCCACTATCTGCAAAGATAGTTTGTCTCGACTTCTATGTAGACGATTTAATCTCTGGAGCAGACTCAATAGAAGAAACCATTCAGATCCGACAGCAAGTAAAACTGCTACTGGCAAAAGGTCATTTGCCAAGAAAGTGGTGCTCAAACAAGCCTGATGCATTAAAAGGATAAAGCAAATCCGATCGTGACAAGCTAATGGAGTTCAAGGATGGCACCAACATTGCAAAGGCGCTTGGTTTAGCTTAGAGCCCTAGCTCTGATAGCATGCTTTTCAACTTTTCGGAAATCTTACCAGAAGGATCAGTCTCAAAGCGGAGCATATTATCAATGATAGCAAGATTTTACGATCCGCTCGGATTGATAGCGCCCATCGTTACCAGGTTAAAAGTATTTCTCCAAGCACTGTGGAAGGAAAAGGTCAATTGGGACGAATGTCTCGCAGTCGCTGCACTTCGAATGGATCAAACTCATATCGCAGCTCTCATTTGTCAGCAGTTTAAAATTCTCCCGTTTTGTATTGATGCCGCTGGCTACGTATGAGCTGCATGGATTTTGTGACGCCAGCACAGCCGCTTATGGTGCTTGCGTATTTGTCAGATCCGAAATGCAAGCAGTATTTTCATCACATTTGCTATTTTCCAAATCCGACCCTTCCCGATAAAGACGCTGACAATCCCAAAGCTGGAGCTAGCAGCTGCACTGTTGTTATCAGATCTCATTGGAAATATCGCCACGTACATTCAGTTCGAATGCAAATATCATTGCTGGACCGACTCAACAGTAGCGCTAGCATGGATTCGTGAATCACCTTCAAAGTTTAACGTATCACAAATACAGGAGCGGACCAATGTATGACCTGGAATCATGTACCCTCTCAGCTAAACCCTGCGGACATTTTATCACGTGGATGCACACCTCTGGAACTTTTGGACTCTCAGATATGGCATAATGGACCCCCATTCATACAGGCCGCTAGCTCGACTTGGCCTGAAAACGTCGCCTATCCCTTTGAGCTTCCAGAGCGACAGAAAGTGCTGGTACTATCAACGAAGACGGACCTATCGGCATCTTGTAAATTCAACAACACATTTGCCAGGTTACAGCGTACGTTCGCATACGTGCATCGATTTATAGCGTTAAAAAGAGCTGATTCGATGAGTTCAAAGGGTCCACTCACTCCAGATGAGATCAAGTGCGGAACGCATTTACTTATAAAAAACATTCAACTGACTCACTTCGCCGAGGAGAACAAAGCACTCAGCTTAAAAAAGCCGCTTCCAACAAGAAGTGTTTGTAGTGGGGTGCATTCTGGATGTTCCCGAAATTCCCAGTAAAAAGTAGTCGGGGGCGTCAATTTAAGTGTTTGTATATTTGTAGTGTTGTAATGGTATCGCGGGGGTGATACGCGTATGACTGTATGTGTCGAGAGACTGTTCTTCCAAGCTCGGCCTACGGTTAGCGCCCGTGAGTGAGCGCCGAGTGGATCGCATCCACGGCGCGAGAGAGCGAAGGGCATGGGAGAGCGTGCGAGTTGACAGCGCGCTGTTAACTTCGCTTCTGCCCTGAACATCCTCCCCCCCCTTGCAGGACTGCAACATCTCTTCCTATGGCTGCGTACAGGCCCCGGACACAATCCATCCGAACACCGTGCTTTGGGCCACTGGAAGTCCGTCTCCTCGCGCAAGGAACCCGGGTTGGATCACCTTCTGGTATACATCCGTTCCTAATACTAGGGAAATGGTGGCCGGCCGATGGAATTCCTCATTGGCAAGGCGAATGTCATCGAACCTGGCCCGAGCCGTCTCGCTCAAGGTTCGCAGCGGCGTGCGGACGCGTCAGCGGGGCTCCATTTTGAGGACCACGTCCAATTTGACATCGCCGGTCCTGGCGCGGATGACAGCGATCCGATGCGCGTGCTGGGCAGCTTGAAGTCGGCGGTCAAGGAAGTGTCAATGCAGCTCACCGGCGTGCATGGGTCGATGAGCGCGGTTGTCTCATGGGTTTTCGTTCCCGTGTCCAAGACCACCTGGGCCGTCGGTAGGAAGTTGATGCTTCGGTGCTGGAAGAGCGTATCGACCGATGGCGCCGGATTACCCACGACGGGTCGGCGATCGGCTCGGGACACCGAAGCTGAAGACGGACGTGGAGTTGCGGCCGACGACTTCGAGCGGACTGGACGCTGGGAGGAGCCCGTGTTTGGGCGTCTTGCGGGAGCTTGTTGGCGGCGATCGGCTCGGGACACCGGAGCTGCAGACGGACGTGGAGTTGCGGCCGACGACTTCGGGCGGACTGGACGCTGAAGCCGGAGCTGGCGATTCCGAGCGGGCTGGACGCTGGGATGGTCGCATGTGGAGCAGCTTGTGGTGGTCCTTATGGCACCCCTGGCACCGGCCACCACTGCGGCAGTCCTTGCCGGAGTGCTGATGAGCCAGGCAGTTCCGGCAGTATTTGTTGATGAGCACGGCTCGGAGCCTCTTCGCCACGCTCAGCTTGAGAAAGCTACGGCAGTCCCGTAGTGGACTGTCTGTTTCTGTGGTCCTGAGGTGTAGTTGTCACGGGGTTGTGGAGCCATCTCGATCTGGATGCAAAGAAACTGGTTGGAGAAGAATAATCGGAAAAGCATTAGTAATGTGCTAGGAACAGATGACAGGCACTTCTCTAAGTACTGTTGGACGAACAAACGAGGACGTTTTGGAGGCGAAAAGAACGTGGATGGAATAGTAGACAAGGAGAGGCTGTTACTGTTGTCCGGGACGAGGGAGTTCCCCCGGAAGGAGAACGACTTTTGCGACCGGACGTTTGATCGCACCGCGGGCAGTAAGGATATCTGCCACCCGGACCCTGTTGTCGGCGCCCGGATACACGGACTGTACTCTTCCGAGTCGCCAGTCGTTAGAGGGCAGGTTATCTTCCTTCACGACAACCATATCGCCGATCTGGAGATTTGGCATGTCCGTCTGCCACTTGTTGCGCTTGTGAATTTCCTTGAGGTACTCATCTATCCACCTCTGGCAGAATTGCTGGTTGAGGGCCTTCAAATGCTGCCACCGATTAATAATCGACTGGAGGTTCTCCTTTATTTCGGGTTCTGCAGTCGCCATTAAAGGTCCTCCGATAAGGAAGTGCCCTGGAGTGAGGGCCAGCAACTCCGTCGGACTTTCGGACATAGGTGAGAGTGGCCTGGAATTGAGGCATGCTTCGATCTTGGCTAGAAGCGTGGAGAGCTCTTCGAAGGTATATTTCCGGGTGGACGTGGCTTTGTAGAAGAGCGTTTTAAAACTCTTTACGCCGGCTTCCCACAGGCCGCCCATATGTGGAGCTCCTGGCGGGATGAAACGCCATGCAACCCGTTGATGGCTGTATGCCTCCGTCACCGAGTCCTGGAACGCTGCTAGAAAGTCCTGAGACAGTACAGTTGCTGCTCCCACGAAAGTTTTCCCATTGTCGGAATGGATACGCTGCGGACAACCTCGTCTAGCGACGAAGCGGGCGAAAGCTGCTAGGAACTTCTCGGTGGTCAGGTCGGAAGTGGCCTCCAAGTGAATGGCCTTCGTGGAAAAACATACAAATACGCACACATAACCCTTGGTGATCAGGCATGCTCGCCCGGTATAGTTCCTTATGTCGAAAGGACCGGCATAGTCAATACTGGTATGGGTGAACGGTCTGGAGAAAGAAGTTCGGTCTGTCGGGAGATCACCCATCAGTTGGGTCTGTAGCTTCTTGTGGATGATGCAGACCTTGCAGGAGTTCACCACGCCCTTCATCAGGTTCCGGATTCTTGGAATCCAATATTTGCAGCGAATGAGGCGCGTCATCAGTTGACTACCGCCGTGGAGAGTGATTCTGTGCGTGAAGTGAGCGAGCAGGCGAGACAGGCGGCAACTATAGGACAGGATGATTGGATGGCGCTCGTCATACTTCAAATCTTGGGAAGCGGTGACCCGGCCGCAGGCTCTCATGATCCCGTGGCGGTCCAGAAAGGGGTTCAGATTCAAAATTGAGCTCGAACTTGGCAAGGGACGTTTACCGCTCAGGCAGTGAAATTCCTGGGGGAAGTCCCGGCGCTGAGCCTCTAGGATAAGAGTTCGCTCAGCTTCGTTAATTTCCCCACTAGTGAGGTGGTCCCTGCGTGCGGGTGTTACCTTCTTGCAACATTGAATAAACCGTAGAACATATGCCCGCACTCGAAGAGCCTTCTCAAGCTGGGAAAAACGCTCCAGGAAATCTTCGGGTGGGCTGGAGACGAGATGGACTTTCACGACCCGCTGCTCTAGAGTCATAATAGGAGTTTCAGCGGCTTGGGCTGGCCATTGATCACGTGGAGATTGCAACCAAGCTGGTCCGTGCCACCAGAGTTGGTTACCCACCAGATCGGGTAAAGCTACGCCTCGACTGGCTAAGTCGGCGGGGTTATGTACGGAACGAACATGAGACCAATCCTTGATCACGGTAGTCTGAGCTATTTTTGTCACTCGATTGGCCACAAAGGTAGTCCAGTGGCACGCGGGCTTGCTCAACCTGGCCAGTACAATAGTCGAATCGGTCCAGTAGTAACACAAAGGTAGTCCAGTGGCACGCGGGCTTGCTCAACCTGGCCAGTACAATAGTCGAATCGGTCCAGTAGTAACATTGATGATGTTCCGTCGGCATGCTTGGCAGGATAGCCGTCGCCATTTCGGAAAGGAGCACTGCACCGCACAGTTCTAGTCTAGGAAGCGAAACAGTTTTCACGGGAGCGACTCGTGTTTTAGCCGACAGCAGATGCACCGTGATATGCTGGGCACACTCGACGCGCACGTAGATCGCGGCACCGTACGCCTTTTCGGAGGCATCGCAGAAACCGTGATGTTCGACCTTTACCGATGGCTGGTAACAAACCCATCTTGGAATCTTGATCTCGGGGAGTGAAGCGTAACTTTGCAGAAAGTCTAGCCAGCGTTGGTACAACGAACTTGAAAGCTGTTCGTCCCATCCCAACTCTTGCAACCAGATTTCCTGCATGAAAATCTTGGACCGGACGATAAATGGGGCTAGCCACCCCGCGGGGTCAGACAGCTTCGCTATTTGGGAAAGAACTTCTCGCTTGGTGTAGGATAACTCCAGCGTGAACACGGGAGGAACAAAGAAGAACTCGTCTGACGTCGCCTTACAGCGAACTCCGAGGGTCTTGGCCGTGCTCTCGGCTTCGATTTCCAGAAAATCGGTGTGCAAGAGGTGGTCACTCGGAAGCTCGCCCAAAATCTCCTTTTGGTTGGATGTCCATTTTCGCATGGGAAAGCCTGCGGAGCTGAGGGCGGCCTGCAGTTCGTGGATAGCCAGCTGTGCCTCCTTGATGGAGTCTGCCCCGGCTAGGACGTCGTCAACGTACATGAGATTCCGCACAATGTGACTTGCCCTTGGAAATCGCGACTGGATGTCGTCGGCAAGCTGTTGCAGTACCCGGATGGCTAAAAACGGAGCGCAATTGACTCCAAAGGTCACGGTTTTCAGCTCATAATCCCGAATCTCACCCTCCTGGTTTCGAAATAATATTCGCTGGAAGGGCGTGTGCGTCGGATGCACCCAAATCTGGCGATACATCTTTGTAATGTCGGCGTTGAAGACATATCGGAAATAGCGCCACTTCAGGATTTGGAGGGTTAAATCGGATTGGAGGACTGGACCAGCATGAAGCAGATCATTCAAGCTCGTTCCGTTCGCGGAAGGGCTGGACGCGTTGAATACCACGCGAACTTACGTGGTAGTGCTCTCAGGCTTGATAACCGCATGGTGCGGGAGATAATAGTCGGCGGACTCGTTAGTGGAAGGAACCTCTGTCATATGGTCGAGATCTAAATATTCCTGGATCACTGAGTTATACTGCTCTTGAAACGGAACGTTCCTCTTTAGCCGAGCCTCATTTCGGAGAAACTGAGCTAGGGCAATGGACCTTGAATGCCCCAGGCCTGACCCACAATGATCGGGGTTGCGAAACGGCAGTGGAATATGTATTTGTATTATCTACTATATATTACAATACAGCGCCATCTCTGATACATAGCATGTACTACAAACCAATATTTTAAGTAGGCGCCGGTGCGTGATACATTGTTTGACAGCTACTCATTGTTCTCTGCTCAGTTAATTTCATGTGACAAACCAGTATTGTGTTCACTGTGAAAACGAAATTCGTTTCCTCACATTTCAATTGGAAACCATAAAATCAATCACGTGTATTGTGAAAATTTGTATTCAATTTCAACAGCAGGAATTTGTCTTTAAGGTGGTAAGTTGAACTGTGTAAATTATGTGGATCGTGCATTTGAGGTTAAATTCACCACTCTGTCCACAGTCCAAAATGCCTAAAGGACGACTTGCGAACATCGGCCTCCGCACAAGACATGCAAGCCAGCAACAAGTGTATTCACAGAACTTAAGCGAAGAAAGACAAAATATAATAAGAGAAAATTCCCGATTGGGACAGCGCGTGAGAACAAGAAGATCATTGGCATCATACAATCGCTTGGCATTCCAATATGATCCCACTGCGAACTACAGTGATGATGAAAATTTAGATATTGGACCAATGACGACTATATGCCGATATTGCAATGCGTTAAAGTTCAAAAGAGAAACGGCTGGATTGTGCTGCGCAAGTGGAAATGTCAAACTGGATCCATTACTTACACCACCACAGCCACTGAAACCATTGTTCGATGGAAGTGATCCCGATTCCAGCCATTTTCTTCAACACATCCTTGAATGCTTTCGCATGACTTCGCATGACTTCCTTTGGAGCTAATATCATTCGAGAAGGCGGCTTCATGCCGACTTGCAAGGTAAAAGATACAACACATAACCAATCACTCACACCAACACAATGAATTGCAACACTTAACAACTACATATACACCACACACTACACCATCACACGATCAGAAGTTACACCGGAAAACATTTGTCATTTCATTGATTTTGGCCACTATTCGATCAAGATGTGACATAGCTTTGGCGTTAGCATCATCTGGAATTGCGGCGACTCTTCTAGATGGCGGTCGTACTGCACATTCTGCGCTTAAGTTGCCACTCAATTTAAACACAATTGATACTCCAACATGCAATATTTCCCGATCCAGTGCAATGGGAAAATTGTTGATGCAATGCAAGCTCATTGTTTGGGATGAGTGCACAATGGCATATAAGAAATCACTTGAAGCACTGAACTTCACACTGAAGGATCTTCGGCGAAATTCAATCACCAAACGAAATGTTACATAAAACGAAGGCATCTGGTGGCGAAACGGAGTTCGCCGGGTTTGCTGTATATATAGTTGGGAGCCAACTATGGAAATAAATGTATAACTATTTAATTAATTGGTTTATTTACTATGGCTGGAACGTGTATATGTGTATGCCTGTGTATGTATGTTGGTTTTCTTGCACTCGGAATGTGCGGAGGAATGTGTATATGTGTATGTGTGTGTATGTATGTTGTTCTTGCACTCGGAATGTGCAGAGGAATGTGCACTCGGAGGAACGGAGATCGGCCGTAATCGCCGATAATATGGCGACGTCGAAATAGAAGGGAACACAGACACTGGATAGCACTTTAGATATATGTATATAAGAATATATATACATATATCACGGAACTCGGACAGAGGAATTTCGGTACACAAACCGCGAATGTAGGCGAATTGTGGCAAAAGAAGGCGTACTTGTACTTATTTCCGGAACGTATGTAATCCACCGATGCTTGCTGATTGGACTCCTCCTTATAGGGAAGGCGAAGATCCGGCTCGAAGGACCAATGTTTGTAGTGGGGTGGATTCTGGATGTTCCCGAAATTCCCAGTAAAAAGTAGTCGGGGGCGTCAATTTAAGTGTTTGTATATTTGTAGTGTTGCAATGGTATCGCGGGGGTGATACGCGTATGACTGTAGGTGTCGAGAGACTGTTCTCCCAAGCTCGGCCTACGGTTAGCGCCCGTGAGTGAGCGCCGAGTGGATCGCATCCACGGCGCGAAAGAGCGAAGGGCATGGGAGAGCGTGCGAGTTAACAGCGCGCTGTTAACTTCGCTTCTGCCTTAAACAAGAAGCAAACTTCGTTCGTTGTGCTGGACGCTGAGGGACTCTTGTGCATCGGCGGACGCCTTCAGAACTCAAACTTGGAATATGAAGCAAAGCATCCATTATTGTTGCCTAAACGGCACCCAGTCACAGCAGCTATAATCACACATTATCATTTTGAATTTCTTCATGCTGGCCCGCAATTCCTTCTAGTAACACTCCGCCAGCGATACTGGCCCGTCGGAGCTATCAAGGCTGTCTCGAATATCATCAACAGGTGCGTGCGCTGCTTTCGAATGCGACCTAAACTTCTGGAGCAAGTCATGGCCCCGCTACCAGCTGAGCGTGTGCAGCCAAGTCCGACGTTTCACGTTACTGGCATCGACTTTTGCAGTCCTTTCTATGTCAAATCAGAGGTCAGGAATCGCTCACCAACGAAGTGCTACATCTCGATTTTTATTTGCTTTGCAACGGAAGCAACGCATTTAGAGTTGGTAGAGGACCTGTCCACGTCATCGTCTATCGCTGCCTTGAAGAGATTCATCCGCCTTCGAGGGAAACCGCATACAATATGGACAGACAACGCCAAAAATTTCGTGGGTGCTCGAAATGGGCTGAAGGAACTGCGCGACCTGTTTATAATCGATCCACGGCGCAATGAAATTGTTGGCAACTGCCAAGCCCTGGGAATCAACTGGAAATTCATTCCGCCCCGTTCACCACATTTTGGAGGATTGTGGGAGGCCGCTGTTAAGTCAGCAAAATATCACTTTTACCGCGTCGTTGGAAATTCTCTTCTCTTATTCCGAACTCTCATCTGTCAAATATCCGCAATGCTTAATTCAAGACCGCTTTGTTCCATTACAGAAAGCCCGAATGACCCTTGGAGATACTCACGCCTGGGCACTTCATCTGGGGCAAAGCCAATGCCACTATCGACGAGCCAGACATAACGCACCTAAGCATAGGTGCCCTCAGCCGTTGGCAGCGAATATGTCATATGCAGCAATCATTTTGGAAGAAGTGGAGTACATCGTATTTGTCGTTGCTCCAAGAGCGCGGGAAATGGAAAATCTTCAGGCCGGCAGCATCGTGCTGATCAAGGAGGACAATGCACCACCTCTCAGGTGGCCGCTTGGTCGAGTCGTCAGCGTCATCACTGGTGACGACGGCATTGTGAGAGTAGCAGTTATTCGTACAAGAGAGCCATTACCATAATCGCCGTTCTGCCAATCGAGACCACATCGGTTGAAAGCTTGCATCTTCCATGTTCGCAGCAGAACGCCCTCTAAATTACATCATATCTTTACTTCTAAAATCACGACATTGAAGTCATATATTATTATTTTTAAGATACCATTGTAAGTTGATCATCACTAATCTATCGATAATTATTGTAAAAAGTTCGAGAAGTAAAGAACCACGCATACAAGCAGTCAAAAGGCTCTTTTGGTTTATTAAAGTTTTTATGCGGAGATACGTGTTTATTGGTCCACAGAAGTCTACTCCACAGAAGGCGTTCCACCGGAAGTGATCCCAAGAGCTGCTGCTGAAGTTTGGGCCTGCAGCAGACACAGAACACGCAGGATCGGACGACACGACGTGCTAAATCCCTGGCATTCACTATCCATTACTCCAAACGGATAAGCGCAACCAAGGCTTTAGGACCAGCACGACAATTACGCAGGTGCAGATAGCGAGCGTAAATCCAGACAAAGTTCGATTTTTTTAGGCAGAAGCAAAGGATGCTTATCGGACTCTGGGATGTGCGCGTTTTCCAATCTTCCACCGACTCGCATGAGCTGAAATCCTGACGAGCTGTCGAGAAACGGATTAAGAAACTTTTAATGAATTTTTAGTGTTAGTGATGTGGCAAGCTGCTAAACATTGCAGACAATGCAGTTGGATGCATGCCGCAGTTCTCCAGATGATAACAGACCCGTTTCACGTTTGCCTGCTTTCCTTGTTGAGTTGTAAAAGCGAAACATCTAGGCGACAACATGAAGGCAGGAAGTGTAGGAGCAGATGCTGGTTAGTTTCTCGAGTTGGTTTCAGTTCGTGAGTGGTGGCTCCTCGTGAGACGATGTCGGCAGGATTTGAGGCGGTAGGCACAAACTTCACTTGGCTGTCGACGTTAAGTCCTAGATTTCGGAGACTCGATTCCCAACGAACGCAGACAAGGTCACGGAGTGTTGCTTCAACCAGTGTAGGACTATTTGTGAGTCTGACCACAAGTGAGTAGAGTGCGGCTTATCGACGAGCAATTCATAAAGTTGGGCAAGCCAGTTAGGCAACGACTTTTTCTTGACCGGAGCCACTCTTGATTTGGGCGTTAGGAGGCTGAAAGCAATGAAGCCACCACAAACTTCAGCTCGAAGATAGAGCAGCCGTACGCTCGAATAGAGGCGTCACCGAATCCGTGCACTTGGATCGACTGACAATCTACTTGAAGGTAATACCGAGGTACCGACAGCGAAGCAATGGCTCTAAACGAGTCCAAGCGCACGCTTCATACGATGAGCGTGCGTTGTGGTATAGATTCGTCCCATTGAAGTCCGGAGAGCCACAGAGAGCCTTCTAGTGGGTCGAACAGCGTCGATACAACCGATAGAATGACTCTCTGGTGATGACTGATGGTATCTTCGTTGGGGTGAGCGTAAAGAGTAGCCTATCGGTGTGTAGATTCCACGTGACCCCAAGGGCACTGGATACCCCATCTGCGCATGAGTTGAAGTGTTTGGCGTTGAGACTGTCGATGAAGTAAAGATGATTCGAATGCCATTTCGTCAAAGCGAAGTGACCCCGATTCAGAATCTCCAGTAAGCAAGTCATCAACGTAGAATGAGGATTTGATGATATCCGCGCCGCGGGGGAACTCAGCTCGATGAAGGTCTGCCAAGTGGTAGAGACTGTGGACTGCTAGGTATGGTGCCGAAGCCGTTCCGTAGGACACGGTGTTGAGCTGTTTCGTACGAAGCTGTTCGTCTAGAAATGCTCGCAAAAGATATCTCATCTCGCTTCATGATGTGGGATGTAGTAATGAGGCGCTGATACGTCTGGGTTGGTGACCAACGACATGTGACCCAAACTTTCGTATTCCTTCATGAACTTGGTGTATTGTATGCGAATGTCAGGAGAGCGTGAAAGTCGGCGTTCCACGGTGATGAACCTGTGACGAGCGATCTCAAGTGAGCTGCCAAGTTGGAATGGAATTTTTTGTAGTTTGGGAAAGTTAGGACCCAGTTTGACTTGGCCTACTGCAAGGATGTCGTAGAATGCCTCGGTCAACGTTCCGAGCTTGGTAGAATTTGTCATTGGCTAACAGAGTGTTGAGTGAGAGATTCCAGTGCGAGATATCAATTTCGGCATCAGGCTGACAAAGAGATCCAACGCCAACTCAAACGGCGAAGTGCGAGATTTGATGGACGTTGTTGTGCGGGACTTGATGTACGTCTGCGAATCACCGGTGCTGCGAATTAGAATGTCGTGTCGCTCTCGCGGAAGGCGGAGATTCTGCGAAAAACGTCGGTAATGAAGATTACCTGGGAGCACGAGTCAAGGAGAGCTCTGCCAATTCTGTAGAAGCCCATTGCATCCTTGATAAGGACCATGGCGGTAGCCAAGATGACCTGCGTTCCCTTGACGGAGTACGATTGAGCGTGGGCATGTGCAGCTGCTTCGATCGGCTGAGTTGCGGAATCTGCTTGCTGTGGCCTGCAGCGTGTGGCTGTGGTGCAATAGAGTGTGATGCGATTGACCGCAGGTCCGACAGCGATTAGTTGAGGCACACGTTGCCATTTGATGACTCTTTACAAGGCAGTTGAGACAGAGCCCATGCCTTTTCACTACCTCCAGCCGTTGGACTGCCTCCATGGAGTTGAACTGCTCGCACGCCATCAGCCTGTATCCAAGATTTGAGCAGAGAACAAAAGCAATGCTCGTCAGCGCAAATGATAAGATTTTGACATTGGTGGCGCTGCGAATGGCTGTGACTTGATCGGGCTTCCTTGTCTGGTTGCGAGTGCCTCCACTGGACACCAGAAATTGGCAATGGCGCTCGAGAATGTCGACGCATTGATTCCACGACGGCAACGATGTGTAGTCCATAGATTCATTCCACGTGTTTGGCGTTTGTTGGTCACACTTGTCTATAACTATGTAGATCAACATTGCTTCTGAAATTTGCGTTGCAGAACATAGGGACAATGCTGCAGCATTATTAATTAAACTGCGGAATTGCTGAGGATTGGACTGCAATTGGAAGATTGATGTTATCGTTTCCATATCGGGAACGCAGCTTATCCAAGGCCTTGGAATAGTTCTTACTTGTAACCGGAAATGTTTTAATAGTTTTTAATGCAGCACCCTTTTAACACCCTTTAAGTAAATGATTAAATTTCTCAATGCTTGACAAGTTATCCCGACCGATAACACTATCCGACACGACTTTTCCTCAAGGAACAAAAAACAATTTTTCTCAAAGATTTGGGTCTTAGAAATGGTTTGATTTAATTTTTTTTGTTTCTATGACAGAACTTTTTTTGAAGAATTTTCGAAAACTGGTAAAATAATGCCTAAATAATGCACATATACACAAAAAAATAAAGAACACAGGATACAATTTTTTTCGACTTTTCCTGACTTTTTGAAGTCAAAATTTTGTAAAATATAAAGCACTCAAATGAAAAAATTAAGATTTTTGTGCAGTATTTTTTACGAAATTCTGACTTTAACAACTCAGAAAGTGGAGAAACTTTGGAGCTATAATTCGTTAACCAAACCTAAAAAATTAAGCAAATACATTTTTGAAGGTTGCGGGCCCAACTGCCAATTGGGAACAAAGCAAACGAAAAGTACTTGTATTTTTTGGTACCTGATCGCATTGCGGCAGTTGGCAGTTTTTTAGGTTTGGTTCACGAATTTTAGCTCCAAAGTTTATCCATAGATTTTAATCAACACTACCTTAAACGACGCCTTAAAAAAAAAGAACATAGGATATAATTTTTTTTCGACTGTTCCTGAGCTTTTTTTTATACGCGTACTCAAAAAGAGTTAAGGGGTATACTGTATTTGTGGTAAAAGTGGAAGTGTGTAACGCAAAAAAGGAAAATTTTCCGACCCCATAAAGTATATATATTCTTGATCAGTATCAATAGCCGAGTCAATAGAGCCATGTCTGTCTGTCCGTCCGTCCGTCCGTCTGTCTGTCTGTCTTGATGAGCGCCTAGATCTCAGAGACTATAAGAGCTAGAGCAAGATACGAAGATACGATAAAACTAAAAACGCAGTATCGTAGAGAATGACCATAACTATCAGATTGCCGAATCTGAATTAGATCGGATCATTATTATAGCCAGAATGAAGAAATTTTCAGTTGCTTCCCCCACCTCCTCTGGCGATGCTGACGCCACTCATTCTCTTTCTCGCTCGCACACACTCTGCCCTGTGCAATGCGCGAGCGCCCCCTTGCGGAGGAGATGTTAATCTAAATGGTAGATATACAATAGTTGTTCTAGATGTATTATCTACATTTAAGATGTAGATGTAGTCAACAGATGTAGCAAAAAAATGTAAAAATGTAAAATTTTAAGATTTCTATTTAAATTTCAATCATAAGCTCACGAATTTATATACTGACTGAGTACGGGTATAAAAGTAGAGTCGCGACTAGAAGCGACTCACGTTCCTTCTCGTTAAAGTCAAAAATTTGTAATAAATACTGCACAAAAATTAGAATTTTTGCATTTGAATGCTTTATATTTCCCAGACGGTATATCGATTGCAATAAGACTCGAATAGGAGTCGCTTATGACTTCAAAACGATCGACATTCGATTGAAATATGACTCGAATATGAGTCTCTTATGACTCTAAAACGATCGAAATTCGATTGAAATATGACTCGAATATGAGTCTCTTATGACTCCAAAACGATCGAAATTCGACTGAAATTTGACTCGAATAAAAGTCGCTTATGACTTCAAAACGATCCAAATTCGACTGAAATATGACTCGAATAAAAGTCAATTGTTATCAAAAAAAGGGGTTATAAAAGACTCTTCTGGAAGAGTCGCTGCTAGCATACATTTTTCTCCCGCCGAGAGAATCATTTATGATCAGAAAACGAGCGCATTTATGCTCATTTTGATCAGCAAGGAGACTTGAATAAGACTCTTTTTTGATGAGAAATTTCATAAAATGCTTGCTGGGTAAGCTGTAATCACAAAGTGTTTGGGCTTTTCTTCTAGCTATTTAAATTATCTCTCCAGAATAGAGAAGTTCTTTACAACCTGACGTTAGATACTTAAGTTATGTAAAAACAAACGAGAAGGAACGTGTGAGTCGCTTCTGGACGCGACTCTACTTTTATACCCGTACTCAGTCAGTATATAAATTTGTGAGCTTATGATTAAAATTAAAAAAAAAATTTAATTTTACATTTTACATTTTTTTGCTACATTTGTTAACTACATCTACATGTAAAATGTAGATAATACATCTAGAACAAATATTCTACATCTACCATTTAGATTCTACATCTCCTCCGCTAGGGGTTGCTCGCACATTGCACAGGGCAGAGTGTGTGCGAGCGAGACAGAGAATGAATATCGACAGCAACGCCAGAGGAGGTGGGGGAAGCAACTGAAAATTAATTTCTTCATTTTGGCCATAATAATGATCCGATCTGTACCAGATTTGGCAATCTGGTAGATATGGTCATTCCTTACGATACTGCGTTTTTAGTTTTATCGTATCTTCAAAATTGTGGCTGCCACAGTTTTTCGTCCTTTGTGAAGGCGGAGGGGGGCGTGGCACAATTTGGAAAGAAACTTGATTCAGTGTGATATCACATGAGTCTGGAAACAAAATTTGGTTACTCTAGCTTTTATAGTCTCTGAGAACGAGGCGTCAAACAAGACGGACAGACGGACGGACAGACAGACATGGCTCTATCGACTCGGCTATTGATACTGATCAAGAATATATATACTTTATGGGGTCGGAAAATTTTCCTTCTCTGCGTTACACACATCCACTTTTACCACAAATACAGTATACCCCTTAACTCTTTTTGAGTACGGGTATAAAAAGAGCGCTACGTCTACAAAAATTTTAAAAAAATATCAACTTCAAAAATTCTTAAAAAAGAAGTTTTGCAATAGAAAAAAACCATAATTCTTTAAAAAATTTTAAAGTTCCATTTCTAACAGAAAAAGTCGCTTTGGATCCTTAAGGAAAAAAAAGTTCGATTTTGTCGAGTAGTATAAGATAAAGATAAGATAAGAACGATGAGATAAAGTTGCCGTATTCCGTATGGGTGCCATCGAAGGTTGGAAACGCTAATCGGAGAAGACTTGACGAAGTCGATGGCATTGGTGGAGTCTCGTGAATTGTAGCGTTCAAGTCCTCGCCAAGAAGTTTTTTGATAGCATGCTTTATGGTAACATAGCTGTCTTCGAGATCTGCGCGTACATTGCCGTCAGGGTCCACGGCTTCGATGCTAGATTGCACAGTTAACGCCTGCTTAAAGTACGACTCCAGAATGCCCAACCGACATTGAAGTTCTGCAGCGGATTTTTTAACCATTGCCACTGTTTGGCTTTCAACCATCGTTATAATGCGGGAAATGTTACTTCAGTATGTACAGGCAGCGCTGCAACGGCGGAACAGAAGCGACGAATAGCGGCGGGCCATTGTACTGACGAAAGTGAAAACGATAGAGGCTGTACTGCAACAGCGGAAGGTGGCGTTGGCTTATACCAACGCAAACGAAAACGGCAAATGCTGCTCTGCACCGGAGGACGGCGACAGTGGTAAAGTTTAGCTTACAGATCTTCTCGAACTCTCCAAAGAACTGGGATAGCGTTAGGTGCAGCGCTGACACGGTGAAACAGAAGCGGACAACGGACGTACGAACGAAAGTAAAAACTGCAGAGGCTGCGCTGCAACGGCGGAAGGTAGAAAAGAGAGGCTGGCTTTTACCAACGGAAACGAAAACGGAAAATGCTGCTCTGCAACGACGGACGCGACGGTGGCTCAGCTATGTGTACGCAGCGTCGATGCCAGTGGCGAAGAGAGCGAGAATGATGGACGAAGAACGCAGCGAGGGTCCAAATATAATACTATATGTAGACTCAATAGGACAATTGACTATGAGCCATTAATTAATACTATTTCGAACATTTCAGTGACATACACGGACATTTCGTTTAACATACAAACGATTTAGAGTAACGGTTACCAAGGGTAGAAGATCCGCTAAGTGTAACTTCTATAAATCTAAATTTCAGAACTGTTCCTTTATTAAACAAAGTTGGACTGAAATGAAAAATTTGGGAATATGAAAATCTAAACAGAAGACTGAGCAGGATGTCAAAGTCGAAGAGCTTGAGAGAAGATTCTCGATGACTGGTGTACCTGAAGCGACAAGAAACATGTAACTGAATTCAACCACACTCTGTGATAATAGTTTTAGCTTTATGTGTGTCAATCAATGTGATGTCCTTGCGTGTATACTCAAGGTGAAGTCCAATGCTGAAGGCTTAGATAACATTAGTCCAAAACTCTTTAAAATCTTACTTCCAAAGATGTTGTCCCACGTCACGTATATCTTTAACAACGCCATTACTACGTCCTCGTTTCCGACTGAATGGAAAAAGGCAAACATTTTACCCATCGCAAAACAAAACGAGAAGGTACGGTGAGTCTCTTCTGGACGCGACTCTACTTTTATACCCGTACTCAGTCAATATGTAAATTTGTGAGCTTTTGACTTATGTAGAATTCTAAAATATTTTAAATTTGTTTGCTACAACTGTTATCTACATCTACTTACACAATGTCGATTATACATCTAAAATGTATATTCTACATTGTGTATGTAGTTCAGATTCAACATCTGTGACGCCCAGCGCCATACACAGACAGCGCCGGCGCCACAAACTTACATTACAATGTGGTATGTTATAATTCTACTACATACCAAATACTGCATATGTAGACGGCATGTATTACTAACAGCTGAAAGACCAATATTGGAATCCGCGCGACAACAGTGTGAACATGGATCAAATTCGAACGGGCACACCACCAGCTGATTAGCAAACGCGTTAGCGACAAGGAAGAGGCACAACAGATGACGTTTGGAAATAAAATCAGCGTCGCCAGAGCAATCAGGGCAGTCCATCTGTACGCGCCGAATGTGAAGATCAGTCTTCCTGATCACCCTTGTTTGTAGTGGGGTGGATGACGGAAATTTCCAAAGATTCCCTGTGAAAAGTAGTCGGGGGCGTCAATTTAAATAGGCGTATATTTCGTATGTTTGGTAGCATCGCGGGGGGTGATATGCGTGTTATCTGGCTCGTAGGTGACGAGAGACTGCTGGATCGTGACTGACCAGCGCGAGAGCGAAGGGCACGAGAGAGAGAGCGTGCTAACGGTCCGCTGTTAGCACGCCGGTCAACCGACTGTTAACTGTGCACTGTTAACAGCGCTGCTGCCCTGAACATCCTCCCCTCCCTTGCAGGATTGCAATAAAGGTTGGATTCAGTAGCGAATCCAGGTTGACGAAGGCGGTCCCCGAAACGGGATGAAGGAGCTGTAGACGGCGCTGGAGGTGGTCCGGGTGGACGTCAAGAAGAGTGTGGTTGTTGTACATTGTCCATGTGCAGCAATGTGTGGTGGTTCCGGTTACACACCTTACACCGATCACCGCTTCGGCAATCCTGGCCGGAGTGCTGGTGAGCCAGGCAATTGGTGCAGTAGCTGAAGTGGAGGGCATCTTGGAGCCTCCTTTCGGAATCCAGGCGAAGAAAGCGGCGGCACTTCCGTTCAGGATGCATTTCAGAGCAGACTCGGCATTGGTAGGACTTATTGCCTCGGGAACCTCTTCTGTCCACGGTGCGATCAAAACTGGATCGAGACGCCATGTCTGGATGTGGAAGGCTAGGGCGAAATGGCAAAGACGAATAAGCATTAGAAGTGAGCTTGGTCAAAGTTGGGAGATTGGAAGCTACTCTGGAAATTTTACTCGAAAAGGATGCAACTTGCTGGCTCGCCGTATTGGACACGGGACCAGTGAGCACCCAACCGAAGATGATTTCTTGCCCGAGGAGAGCTTAAGCTGCTTAAAATTACGGATGGAAGAATATCGGCTACAATCAGGACATCGATTGGTGAGTTCTCGAAAAACGTAGGATGCGCCAATGAAAGGCTTAGCAAGCCTTTCAATGCACTTTGCGAGATCGGATGCAACGGAAGATTCGCAGTTGATGGCCTTTTGCGAAGCAGTTAAAACAAATCTGCTTTGGTCTAAAGTCTTTTGGGGTTGAGTGTGAGGCTTCCCCTGCTTTGGAGATAATGACTATTTTAGCCTTGAGCCAAGCGTGAGGAATTTTTCCCACTACGAGTATCTTTCTGAAGATGCATTGCAGCCAGTTGATGGCCGTGTCCCCGACTTTTTGTAATTGAGCCGGAATGACCTGGTCGCGACCAGGCGATTTGAAGGAACTAAAGCTATGTACCGCCCAGCTGATGTTCTGTTAGGATATCTATTTGTTTTGACCACCAGGGGGTTTCTTTTTCCCCCTAGGTTTGGTTGAGGGGCATTCTGCCGTGAAGGCCTTGTTGCATGCTTCCGTGAAATTCTCTACTAGACGATTAAGATCGTCTAGAGTGTCCGGGCATTTTGGTGCTAAAGGGGGAATAGTACCTCCATTTCTGTACTATATATATCCCAGTTGGCTTTCCTCGGGTTAATATAGTCAGCAGGTTTCTGTCTTTCGACAGACATCACTGTCTCGATATACCTATGGTCAGAGAAGGAGTGGTCCTCTAGGACTTTCCAACTCTTGACTATGTCTGACAGTTTGTGAATCGGTTGTACTGTCGGTTACCCCGATTACAAATAACCAAGTTCGAGTTTAGGAGGAAGCTGAAAAGTGACTCACCCCTTACATTTGTATCTGAGCTCCCCCATTGGGTGTGGTGAGCGTTGGCATCGCAGCCTATTATAAGACCTGTGTCCGACCTCTGGCTTTCGCTGAATATCTTGCGAACGAGGTCACTGCGAGGATCGCTCTCCTCGTGAGCCATGTAGGACGACATCAGTTTTAGGTGTGTCCCCTGTAGCTCTAGGTTAGCCGCCGTGATGTCGCCATAGCTAAACTTGTGAAGCTGCAACATTATGAGGATGCTCCGCTTTAAATAGCTGCAGGGAGCGCTCGTCTTCGCAGGCTACAATTTAGATATTGCCCTGGAACCATCCCATAGTCTGTAAGGACATGGGGTGGCCCAGGGTCCTTCTCCAGCAGCTCGAAGCAGAGGTCGGCCAATGCCGCTTCTACCCAAATCCACTTGTTTCTTGGGATCCTTCCATCTGCACTGCCGTTATACAGGACACCAATAAGTGTCCTTTCCTGGGCAATCTGTGCGAAGGATATATTTGCCTGGTTCCTTGAGCGCTTCGTAGCGGGTTTTGGCGTCTCCTGGGAGCGTTGACTCTCAGGTTGAGGAGCCTCCCTTTGTGGCTTCATGTTGAAGTCTGGGAGCACCGCCGTGGCCACCTTCACCTTCGTCTCCGTGCTCGCATTCTGCCGACGGAGTAAGTGACATGCACTCCTATTTTCGGCATATGTGAATTTGGCTTGGGCACAGGTCGACGATAAATCGTCTCCCTCCACTTTACCAGAATATCGGGCAGCCGAAGTGTTTCTTAGCTGCCTCTCCAAGGTGTCTGTTTTGAGTTTTGAAATGCAGGCCACCCCGAACTCAGGGTGGGACCCCACCGAACTCGTGCAAGTACCTTCCACCTCGCAGGGTATTCCCGATTTCGAGAGGGTAGAGCCAGACCTTGAGGCCGATGCTTTTCCCTGCTTGGAATTTCTCCCAGCCGGAATTTGGGGAGTGCCATTCTCATTTTTTTGTTTTTGTATATTTTTGTTATCCATTTGTCATCCCACGAGATGTAGAGAATTGGAACGGTCAGACCGGGCAGAGATCCACGTTGCCCGGGTAGGGCATCATTAGAACAGGGGGCTGCCAAGTCCCTGAGCTCTCCGTTCGCGACTGGGCCCCCCGCCAGGCTGACTTTGGCACGGGTCATGTTTTTTACGTAATGGGATTACGATATCTGTAATATTCAGATGAGGAGAGTAAAAAGGCCCCCCAATTAAGGTAATATTTTGGTCTTTAATCCAGTTCTTTATCAGTTTACCGGTACGTACTAGAGCCCTGAATGGACGGTCAACCGAATCGATTCGTAGTGATTCGGTATTCGCTTCGTCCGATGATTTTTTTTTTTGCTTATTTTTAATGATTTCTGCTCTTGGATTTTATTTTGAAATTGAGTTGCGCTCCTAATTGATTGAAGGTGATGAAAAAGACTGTTCCATATGCTGACTGCATTGATAAAGAACGGTCTCTTCGAGCAAAGCGTTTGAGCTCGAGGGCATAAATAGTTTTTAGTTCGTTGCGATGTAGCGGGGTTAAGTTTGCAGTAAAGGTAAATCGATTTTTGGGTCGTCACAATTTTATGAAAGTATACGACTATTATGCTCAAAGTCTCCAGTGGCACCCACCGCCAAATAATCCTTACCACGTTTAGAACTGTGCGCTGCAGGTTTAGGTGCCGAACTCACCAATCGAGTTAGAAGGGATTTCCATATGAACCTTGACACAGTATCAGGAAGCTTCTGGACTGATTCCACCGTTGTACTGTCCTGGATTAACGCATCGGCGTCCACATACCATACCTTCGTGCCAATCGAAACGCCCAAATACAGACATTGACTAACCAACTACAATGGCGTCATGTTTCATCAGCCAACAACGCAGATGTCATTTCAAGAGTAATCCAAGCAAGCAAGCTACGGGATCAGAACCTATGGTTAGACGGACCATTATTCTTGCACGGATCAGGAGATAAATGGACAAAAACACTAATCATTGAGCCCAGCAATCTCGAGAGAAAGGCTAAGCATGTCAGCTTGCCAATCACATCTAGCTCTCTTGGAGAAGAGTTATACACATGCAGACACAGCAACTCATTCAACAAACTACAACGAATTGTAGCGGAAATGTTTCGCTTCTGCTTCAAAACTAATCGAGCACCTACAATGACACTTTGCGCAGGAGAACTAAAGCGTGCTCGCATTATGATCCTACGAACGATTCAACAAGTTGAGTTCACAGCGGATTTAAAACAGTTACAACGCTATAAAAAGAGTTCGAGTTCATTTTGTTATCACCCACACTAGGAGATGATGAACTCATCCGAGTTGGCGGAAGACTAAAAAAAGCTCCAAATCCGTACAACGCAAAACACCCAATCCTGCTACCGTACAACGACCCAATAGTCGAAATGATTATGCGAGGAAATTCATGAGGAAAATCTGCGTTGCGGTACCCAAGCATTAAGGGCAATTGCAAGACAATATTGGATCATCAACGACAAGACGATGGCTAGAAGCATCCAGCGCGCCAATTCCTTAATGCAGGCGTTGACTACTGTGGACCAATTATGATCCATCATAAAATCCGAGGAAAACGGCCAGATAAGTCATACATTGCCGTATTCTGCTGCTTCTCCACAAAGGCTGTACATCTGGAAGTAGTGAGTGACTTAACCACAGATGCATTCTTGGCAGCACTCCGGCGATTCATTAGCAGACGTGGGAAGTGTCAGACTATTCATTGTGACAACGCAACAAATATCATTGGCACAAATAAAAAGCGAAAGGAATTGGAAGAAGCAATATTTAGCAAAAAGGCACATGCTCTGATCACAAATCATTGCAACAAAAACCAACTGGATTTTAAATTCATTCCTCCTCGGGCCCCATCGTTTGGCGGCCTCTGGGAAGCTGAAGTAATATCAGCGAAAAGGCTGCTAATTACAACCAGGGAAACAGCATCCTTGACGTTTGAGGAGCTGAACACAGTCATAATTGAAATTGAGGCAATTCTTAACTCCCGACCCATGACTCCAATGTCAAACGATCCAACGGATACAAGTGCGCTTACTCCAGGGAATTTCCTGATCGGTCAACCTTTGACCACAGCACCTGACGTCAACACTGATCGTCAAGAAAAAACTCTGGTTGAGGGAATTGGTGTCACGCTTAAAACATGCGTTTTGGAAACAATGGTCTACCGAATACCTCCACGAACAACAAACTCGGCACAAATGGAAACCACCGCTCCAAACGTGACCAAAGGATTATTAGTTTTGGTATAGGAAGACAACCTTTCAGTAATGAAGTGGTCAAAGGGTCGCATCGTCAAAACTTATCCTGGGCAAGACAACCATGTATGAGTGGTTGATGTAAAAACATCGTCCGGTGTATACAAACGCCCCAGTCGTCTCGCCCCATTATGCTCAGAGGAGGTCGCCCCAAAACGCTTCAAAACTGCTATTAAAGATTCTCATTCGTTCTCTTTCGTAGTGACCAGACGTGTTCTTTGTTTTGCGCTCCGCATTTTCCTTTTATTTTACTTAAACAGCCGGTGTTTTATTTTCAAATTAACTCCCTGACTATCTTTAACTTAAAATCAATCTTTAACCGCGGGTACATGCCTAATAATTGTGTAAAAACACAACTTATTTAATTAATCTTGTGCGTCGGTTAGTCGTGTGTTTGTACGCCCTCTCATTACATTTAGTCGCTCTTTGTCGTAGCTATTACCTTCTATCACTCTCTCTCTCTATCACCTAAATCCCAATAACTGTTCTTTCTCTCTCGCTCTTTCTATTCGTAGTGCTGTCAGTTATAAGCTGTTGCTGCAACCCCCTCTCTCATCTCAGTTTTTTCCGTTTTTGCTTGAAGCATAGCTTTAAGCATTTGCTGTGCACATTGGTCTGACTGCTATTACTTTTTTAACTTTTTTTCTCGAAAAAAAAATTAAAAACATAACATTATGGAATTTTCTGTCGTCTGTGCCAAAAAAACCTGCAAAAAACAGATTACCCATGACCAGCTTCACTCTCTCGCTCGGGACTTCAACTTAGAGCAGTGTTACCACGTAAGGATACTTCATTTGCTGTGCACATTGGTCTGACTGCTATTACTTTTTTAACTTTTTTTTCTCGAAAAAAAAATTAAAAACATAACATTATGGAATTTTCTGTCGTCTGTGCCAAAAAAACCTGCAAAAAACAGATTACCCATGACCAGCTTAACTCTCTCGCTCGGGACTTCAACTTAGAGCAGTGTTACCACGTAAGGATACTTCATTTGCTGTGCACATTGGTCTGACTGCTATTACTTTTTTAACTTTTTTTTCTCGAAAAAAAAATTAAAAACATAACATTATGGAATTTTCTGTCGTCTGTGCCAAAAAAACCTGCAAAAAACAGATTACCCATGACCACCTTCACTCTCTCGCTCGGGACTTCAACTTAGAGCAGTGTTACCACGTAAGGATACTTCATCTCCCGTCTTATATCGGAGGCTACAATAGAGGATGTTCAACAACATCTTTGTTCTAGACTTAACGCCTAGCTTAATGATATAATTATGACCAATTTCATTTTTAGACATAAACGCAATATTTCCTCCTTTAGATTCTTCTTCCTGACTCTTTACTATCCAAATCACTTGATCCGTCTATTTGGCCTGAGCATACAATTATGCATGAGTATCTACATAAAGACTCTATCCAGAGTCCCAATATTACTGGCCCTGGTTGTTCAAAAAACTAAAAAAACTAAATAACCTTTTTATCATTCATTACCAGAACGTACGCAGTCTGTTAAGCAAATTGTGTCAAATTCATACGAATAGTGCCTCTTTTGACTTTGACGCTATCGCTTTAACTGAAACCTGGCTTAATTCTTCCGTTTATGATCATCAAATTTTCGTTCCAAAATTTATCACTTCTAGATTGGACCGTCCATATTTTGCTGGTGGGGTTCTGATTGCTGTTCTGAATTGGTCCCACTCAACAATATCTATAGCATTGAATTCATTGCAGTCAAAGTTCGTGTTGGATCCGTATCGATCTATTTGACTTGCTCTTACATTCCTCCCAAGTCAGATGCTGAGGTTTACTCATATCACCTTTCTGCAATTCAGACTATTACATCTACTTTAGGTTGCAACGATCAAATTATTGTCATGGGTGATTTTAACTTACGACTTCTTTCCTGGCTGCCTAGTGATGAGTCTAACCTTTTGCTACCAAATTACCACAACGATTTTATAGATGGGCTCACCGATGTCTCCCTTGTCCAAATTGATTCCATTAGAAATAGTAGGGAAAGACTCCTAGACCTTACGTTTGTTTGTGATGCTGCTCTTGCTACGGTCTCCAGAGTAAGTCCAGTATCACTTCCTGAAGACCCCTACCATCCAACTTTAGCTATATCCTTGAGTGTGCGATCCAGTCGCGCTACTAATCCCATGGCACCTAGCCGCATAGAGTGTTTTCGGAAAACTAATTTTGTTTAGCTAAGTCTCCACCTCTCGCACGTTGACTGCACGTTTCTCCATGTGGTACCGAACATTGAAGAAACAGTCAATTCATTCTATGACACTATTAACGACTTCCTTGATATATATGTTCTTGTAATTGCCTGTAAATCTGTTTCGTCAAAACCTCCCTGGTTCTCCAGAATTTGCCTTATTTAAAGAATAGGAAAACTAGGCTCTATGAAAAATATCAGAATACTGGATATTTGTCTGTCTTTGCCCAATATTCTCAATTCCTTACTGTTAATAGTCTTTGTTATAATCAATACCTTTCCCGATGTAAACAAAATTTTCGTAGTAATCCAAAAAAAATCCTCTGCTGCTGGTATTGCAAATTTATTTGGCACCTTCTTCCAATCAACGTACTCGTCACATATCTACCACGCAACCACTCCGTATTCCTACCATTTACCTCATGCCAACATCATTTTTCTACCTTTCTTTAAGGAAAGTGATCCTCAAGGAAGTCATTTAGGTCCACTGTTGTTCAATCTGTTTGTAAATGACCTGCCTCAAGTTATTTTGCACTCAGTTACATTAATGTATGCTGATGACGTCAAAATTTGTTTTTCGTATTCCGAGTGGTACTTGCACACTCGCCTTCAACTTTACCTTGACGAATTAAACAAGTGGTGTCCGTATAACCTACTGTTTTAAAACCATTCTAAGTTCAAACTTATGACGTTTCACCGCCGTGCTCCACAGGAACCCAGGCTACCGACCGGGGGGCGCTGCCGCATGACGCGCGACGCGTGTTACCGAACCGATCGCGAACATGCTGGAAAGATAGAGGTAGACTTATATTCGAGGAAAATTAGAACTAAACACAACTAAATAGCTAAACATGCAAAGATAGCTAAGAAATAGTACTAATTACTAACAGATGTCTGCGATGCGGTGGTCGCCGTGGTAATTCCTAATGTACACCATATGGTTTTTCTTATCTTGCTACCTAAGCGATATTGCTTCACAGTAGAGCTACCTAACCTCATACAATTGAATAAAGAAAACAGTTTTAATATTGAACTCAACAAATGTAGATGTCTTTTCATCTCGGTTTGGTCAAGGCATTTACATTTTGGTCCTACGAGCCGGATTCATTATTGAGAATAGTCTGGAGAATAGAAGTCGCACTTACATTTTGGTCCTTCGACATCTTTGCAGTTGCACCCTCTATGGTAATGCAACTCAAAGAATAAACCAGCACCTTAAAGATTCTGTTAAGTACAAGTGACTTACAGCTACAGGTTGCAAAATAATAAACTCTTGTTTCCCCCCTTGTTGGTAAGGAGCAGAATATTTATTAAATAACTAGCAAACCCGGCGAACTCCGTTTCGCCACCAGATGGCTTCGTTTTATGTAACATTTCGTTTGGTGATTAAAAGATGAAGAACAATTTTTTTTGTTTTATATTTGAAAAGGAAAAATTTTATTTCATTTCACAACAGTAATGAATTCATTTCGATTACAAATATGAAGTGTTATTTAGTTGAACTTCTCTAAGTAAATGAAAGTGAATCCAAAGTAAATACTGAATCGAAATACTGAATCCTTCATTATAGAGTTCGCAAATTATCCGTTTCATTGAAGTGCTCTTTGGTAAACCACATTTTTTGTTTTTTGGTCTGACGTTAACACAAACAAAGCGGATGGTTTCCCAACTCGTGAACACGCAACGTATAATTGCCCATGTGGAAAACAATGATTTTCTAAATTTATCCCGCAAACACGAAGCGATTTGCCTTGCGACTTGTTAATTGTCATTGCGAAGGCAAGGCGAACTGGAAATTGCAATCGTTTGAAGTCAAACGGAAGATTAGTCGGAATCATTGGTATTCGAGGAATACATACATTTTCACCTGCGTACTTTCCGCTAATAATGGTTGCCTCAATCAAATTCGGCATAAGCCTTTTTACCGAAAGTCGAGTACCGTTGCAAAGTCGCGGTGGATTCAAATTACGCAATATCATAATAACTGTGCTAACTTTAAGTTGCAAGTTATGTGGTGGAAATCCTGTTAACTCCAGAGAGTTCAAAAACTCTGTTGGATAATTTACTACATCATCGGGATTTGTTATGGAATCAACGGATTTGTATGTCACCAAATCGCCAGAAATTTTTGATTGAATTGTGAAATTCAGTGCGTGTACATCATTATTCTTTGCGGCAAGAATTGCTCGTTGTCTTAACCAAGCATAATTCTGATAATTCTCACTAATGTTTGGGAAAACATTTTCAATAAGAGCTAATTGAGAGTCTACAAATCGGCAAAAGTCGTTTTTAAGAGTAATTAATCCAGATGTCGCATCAACTGGGACTTTTCCATTTCCAACAGCTAACAATTGTTTGGAAAATTGTGCAGCACTTTGATCATTTTGAAGTTGAACTCTCATATTAGTTGTTAGCGATAATGTTTTTACGTTATTCCATAAAGGTGATGCCTTCAGGCAAGCATTCAATTCATCTGCAGGCGTTCCACGGGGAATTACTGGCAACGTCTGCCTGAAATCGCCTGCCAATAATATCATCAAGCCGCCAAAGATGTTGTTATTTCGCCGAAGATCCTTCAGTGTGAAGTTAAGTGCTTCAAGTGATTTCTTATGTGCCATTGTGCACTCATCCCAAACAATGAGCTTGCATTGCATCAACAATTTTCCCATTGCACTGGATCGGGAAATATTGCATGTTGGAGTATCAATTGTGTTTAAATTGAGTGGCAACCTAAGCGCAGAATGTGCAGTACGACCGCCATCTAGAAGAGTCGCCGCAATTCCGGATGATGCGAACGCCAAAGCTATGTCACATCTTGATCGAATAGTGGCCAAAATCAATGAAATGACAAATGTTTTCCCTGTTCCTCCAGGTGCGTCCAGGAAGAATAGACCACCAGTATTATTGTCCACCGCTTGCATTAATGTTTCGTATACTTGCTTTTGCTGTTCATTCAGCAAAGGCACATTATTTCGAACGAATTCCTGCAATGTATCAACATTGTATTGCAGCTCTCGATTTAATTCTTGGTTGAATGCATCGTGCATCGATCGATTTGGCGCAATCATTCCTACTTCAATCAGTAGCTTGTTTGCAATAGTCAAGCATTGATCCTCAATCAGAATCAATCCTTCATTATAGATTTCATCGGTTATTTGGATGTCAGGATTATTCGTTTGAATGCGCAAGCGATGCAAGATATCTTCACATATGTCGCCTTTGTATTTGTTCCATAACTGAATTGGTTGTGAAGGAAAACATGTGGTGATGATAATTGCGAACAGCGTTCGTATTTGGTACGCATTTGATGAAACAACTGAATCCGCAAGTGTTAAATCCCAATGAGAATCGTTCTCCAGCAAACCCAATAGTTGACATGCTTCTCTATATGTTTGGCATTGGTGGCCATTCACAGTTTTCAAATGCGCGAATGATTTTGGTCCACGTACATTTACCAACAGCAGTCGCAAATAAAAACATTCATCATTTCTAGGATGAACAGTATACATGCGACCTAGTGCATCAGTGGAAAACACCTGTGGCCAATCTGGAACTGGGGTTCCTTGTTTGCGACGTTGGAATTTCTTTGTTGATTGATTCCAAGTGTAATACTTGGGCATTTCAACATACATCAGCGTCGCTGCGAATGGATCTGCTTCACACATTGCAAAGAAGCTAGTCAATGTTGTCGATGGTGGTCTCTCAGCTCGTTGTGCCGCATTAGCCTCATTGAAGTAAACTCTTTGGCCATTTTCCAAATGCACTGCTAAATGTACAACTGTGGGATATCTTTCATGAATTTTAAATGACAATAATCGCCACAGTGCTTCATTAGTACTGATGTATCTGCCCATTTGGAAGTTGCTGATTTCGTCATTCGTATTTTCCGACGCAATACCAAACACAGCCATGTCGCTGCCTTTTGTGACGTACTTGCACAAATATTTGATTGATTTGGCCGAATGACAACTCTCAACGTTTGCATGTGTTTTGAAAATTCGTGATAGCAGCGGGCAATATGGGACAATGAATTCATTTCCGATCTCAATCTCTTGATTTTGAACTTTAACTTTTATAGTTCGACCATTATCTTCTTTTGAACGCCGACGATAAACTGGATATCCATCATTCCCTGTGACTGTTTCAGCAACTAACGGTCGCGGATATCGTTTTGTGCACTTTCCATCAGCCATGCAAGGCGATAATGGATTTAATGCACCGCACGGTCCATGCACCATCTGTGTCGTCACAATGTCGTGTAGATGGGGATCAGTGACTGGATCAGGAATTTCAGCTGATATGATGTCATCCACTTCATTTGAATGTAATTTGTTCAGCAACCAAATTAGGATATGAGCATGCGGTAGTCCACGCTTCTGCCATTCCACCGAATACATATAACAACGTGTGTCACCAAAAACTCGATACTTAGTAAGCACATCCATCATAACCTTGAGTTTTTGCTGAAATACTCTGGCGATTATGTCATGGCGATCTTGCGGTTTTTGGCCCGGTTCCAACTCACGTTCAATTTCCGTCCACTTCGGATTGCATGTGAACGTAATAAATAAATCCGGAGTTCCATAATTTCGCACGTACGCCATAGCGTCTTGAGCGTATTCGTGCATGTGGCGTGGGCTTCCGATATAAGATGATGGGAGAATCGTCAGACGTCCAATATTCTGAACATCACCATCTGAATGAATAGCATCACGCAAGTGTATATAGTCCTCAGATCGTAGCTTTGCCTGATTGAATCGGATAAACGCTAAACGTTCTGTCTCGACTTTAACATACATGTCGACAGCGAATTGCTGGAATAGCCGACGGCACTTTAGAATGACATTCTCCTCATGTGTACGAATCATCATACTATACGCATAGTAATTCATTGCGCTTAGATTTTTATTCGTTGATACGCCTGAAAATGCAAAATTAAATGAATTGTTAATGGAATGTATGAATATCGACCATCTTCAACGTGATGTCGTATCCGTCTTGCCCTTGCCAATAAATGATTGGATATTGTAACGCATCGTACAAACGATGTGTCTCGTTTACACGATGCATGATATTGCTTCTTCGCTGAACGACAATGTCTCGCGATTTAGTTTGATCGCCAACAATAATTGCAGCAACATCATTAACGGTGGGTGCATTGAATCTTCGCACATGTTCACCTGTTGGGGTACAATCCGCTTTTATGACAAATTTGTGCGTATCCGATGGCATTCGTTGCGATGCTGTTTTGAACATATTAACCACAGCATTATTAGCGTGAAAAAATTCTTGCAACTGTTCAATAATTCGTCTCTTTAACTGTTGTGTTCCCTGTATATTGCACCGCACATTCAGCTGATCCACCATCGACGAAATGAAATATATTTGCAGAAATTGATGCGGTTCATCTGGTGTTGGCACCATTGAACCATGCAAATGATATATTTGTCCTTGTATCTGTAATTGCAAACAATCATTTGTTGAAGAATACGGTGTAACTTCTGATCGTGTGATGGTGTAGTGTGTGGTGTATATGTAGTTGTTACGTGTTGCAATTCATTTTGTTTGTGTTAGTGATTGGTTATGTGTGTTGTATTTTTTACCTTGCAAGTCGGCATGAAGCCGCCTTCTCGAATGATATTAGCTCCAAAGGAAGTCATGCGAAAGCAGTTATTATATTCAAGGATGTGTTGAAGAAAATGGCTGGAATCGGGATCACTTCCATCGAACAATGGTTTCAGTGGCTGTGGTGGTGTAAGTAATGGATCCAGTTTGACTTTTCCACTTGCGCAGCACAATCCAGCCGTTTCTCTTTTGAACTTTAACGCATTGCAATATCGACATATATTCGTCATTGGTCCAATATCTAAATTTTCATCATCACTGTAGTTCGCAGTGGGATCATATTGGAATGCCAAGCGATTGTATGATGACAATGATCTTCTTGTCCTCACGCGCTGTCCCAATCGGGAATTTCTCTTATTATATTTTGTCATTCTTCTCTTAAGTTCTGTGAATACACTTGTTGCTGGCTTGCATGTCTTGTGCGGCGTCCGATGTTCGCACGTCGTTCTGTAGGCATTTTGGACTGTGGACAGAGTGGTGAATTTAACCTCAAAAGCACGATCCACATAATTTACACAGTTCAACTTACCACCTTAAAGACAAAGGCCTGCTGTTGAAATTGAATACAAATTTTCACAATACACGTGATTGATTTGGTGGTTTCCAATTGAAATGTGAGGAAACGAATAACTTTTTTTAAAATTTCGTTTTCACAGTGAGCACAATACCGGTTTGTCACATGAAATTAACTGAGCAGAGAACAATGAGTAGCTGTCAAACAATGTATCACGCACCGGCGCCTACTTAAAATATTGGTTTGTAGTACATGCTATGTATCAGAGATGGCGCTGTATTGTTGTATATAGTAGATAATACAAATACATTTTCCCGCTTTTCTGTTGAAATTTTTCGTGAATTTTCTTTGCTATAAACCTCACGGAGCCCAAGACCTTTCCAACGAATGCAAAACCGTGGAAATCGGTTCGTGCGTTCTGGAGTGATGGCGTCAGTAAGGAAACCCGACTTATTTTTATATAGTAGAAAAATATATATATTTTTTTTTATATAGAAAACGAGGCCCAGAACAAGTGACTACATCTCTAAATGACTTTCTTTACACTTTACTTCGTTCTACAAAGCCACAGAGACGTGCATTGGTCCAAACTGTAACGAAACAGTTTGACGATCAGAAAACATCCCTACAGCAGATGCTGTATATAGCCGATAATTTTTTTGTCTGGACGTTAATTTAGCATACTTTCCGTATGTAGTTAAAGATGAGCCTTTATATCTGATACATCAAATAGATTTGCTGATTTCAATGGCTGGAACTCATCTGCTTGCAACATTTAAGGAACATTTGAATCCAAATGACAAAGAAGGAGATGTATTAGAGGATGATGATGATGTAGAAGATCCTGAAGTTTTGTTTAATCGTTTACCACAAGACATGACCGAGATAAAAAAGTGTATTATATCCGCCCAAGCGTGCATGCTACTTTTAATACTGAAAGATCACTTAAAGGACATGTATGGTCTCACAGATGGTAAAATTTCAAGATATTCGATTACACGTAGAGGCGTCACCGACTTCAACCCTAAAACAACAATTGATTTGATAAAGAAACAGAAGTCACAGCAGCTTTCAAACTCCGAACCTGATTGTTCTTCAAGACTTCTTACTAACGATGAAAAATTAGACCTTGTTGTCAAGTACCTGGATGTATGTAACTTAAATTACGCTATATATGTATATAACAATTTTATTTTTAGTTTAAACAACTTATGTTAAAGCTGGATCCAGAGGACGGAGATTCAGATGGGGATGAACTGCGTGAAAAATCAAACTTAAATAACTCGTCAATTTCTGATGGTATAATCTACTTAAACTCTACAAAAGGTTCCCAACCATCAAATGATGACAGCAGCTTTTTATTGACACCAAACGTTCAATCATGAATAATAGCTGCTTCAACGGATGTAAGCGTTTATATGAAATTTTTCATTGGTTCAAACTCTGCATTATAATGTGCACGTTGATTTAGGAAGGTACACCAAGGTCCCGAATCGTGAAATCATCAATTTTTCCTACAAAATCTAGTGGTCGTAAGCAATACATAGCCCGAAATAAGCGAAAACGGCGCAAGATAATGTCGTCTGATGATGATGAAGTCAGTGATGAGGAATATGCGTGAGCTTGATCTTTTTTGGTTTCTTGTATGTGTAATATGTACAAATAACAACTCGTTTTTGTACACTTATTTATTACTATTACTATATAAATAAAAATATACTATTTTCGTGGTCGTTGTGTATGCACTAAACCTATCATAGACAAAAAACCTATAATATTATATGTACAAAAATTAATAAATGTTTATTTAAAAATGAATTTGATTGTAAGCAATTTAAATATTTTATTGGGTTTAATCCTAATAATTAACTGTTATGATTAAATATATGTTCACAATTTAAAACACTAAGATTTTAATAAATATTTAAAACTACGAAAATAACATTTTCATTTAATAGGGTTCGTTAACTAAATTTCTTTTTCTTTAGAAATTAAATCTAAGTTTAAATTGAATTTATTAAGAACAAAAAAGTAAATAATATATAATTATATATAGAACATATAAAAATGTAAATTTCGTAAACATAAGATTTTGTAATCTTACTAATAAACCAAGTACAACCAATGATCTTCCTTTTCTTATTTTCTAACCAGCCACCAATTTGTACGCATTTTGTTGGGATAGACGAGAAATTATGCACAAAATCTACCAGTTTGTGTATCGTATCAACACTTATAACTCAAGAACGGCTGGACAGATTTTCATAGTTTTAAAATCGCGATTTTAATATTTTTCTGTGAAGTAGGCAGAATTTTCGATTGAAGAACGATGGTTTTCAAACATGAATGAGGAAAAAACATACATAATCGTAGCGCAAGACGGAATGAGAGACGATCAACTGAAGATGACGGAAGCGGGAACGGAATAAGGGTATTTTATACCCTCCAATTATTTCAAAAATGAATTAAACGTATTCGACTCACTTCTCATCCATGCAACCACAATGTGCCACATGGAATCGGTGCCGGGCCGCTAGTAAAGTATAAGTATATTTGCAGTATTCTTAAGCAATGTGATGCAATGAAAAATGGACGTTATCCCGGACGATGGCGAACACCTCATTCAGCCTCGTCGCTTTACTCATGGCTGTCTCTCCAAAGGACTTTCATTCCCTAACGTGGCTCCTTCCTACAAGGGGTAATCTGTGTAATCATGATTCTCTTCCATGCAGCAGGAAGGCTGGGCTAAACCCGGTCATCTCAAAAATGCTTAAATTAAGTGCCAGCGAAATCTCCGGTGATCATTGTCTTCACTGTTCTATTTGCCCTTTCCGTGGGGTTTTCTTAGTGGCAGTAAGTGGAAACGTGAACAGAAAGGTTGTCGCGTCTAATTCAATTTCCTATACATAACGAGAAGGAATGTGTGAGTTGCTTCTATGGACGCGACTCTACTTTTATACCCGTACTCAGTCAGTATATAAATCTGTGAGATTATGATTTATGTAAAATTTTAAAATATTTTACATTTTTGTTGCTACATCTGTTATCTACATCAACATATACAATGTCGATTATAAGTCTAAAATGTAGACCATGCGATATGCGATGATGTGTTTGAGTGCTTGATGTTCTTTTGTCGTTGCTCAAATCTAGAAATTCGAAAGCAAGCTCTGATTTCACTTGGATCTTTTTGTGTTCTGAACGATGATTACCTAACACGATCTGAGCTTAAACAGTTTTACTGTGATTTGTTAAACTCCACCGCAAGCGATGGTGGTATAAAAATAATATGTATGCGTAATATTTGGATATACTTAACAGAATCTGAGATGTTTATGCACAATAAGGAAAAAGAATGTGAGTACAGTCTGCTTTGGGTTTTTATTATAGTACCTAAGTGTATACATTATACATTTTTAGGGGAAAAACAATCAAAGCACGAAGACCTCAAGGAAATGAATGACGTTTCGTCTGGAATGTCAAGTCGAATAATTCAGCTCTATTTGGAAGAAATCCTCAACTGTTTTCTTAATCGGGATGATACGGTTCGGCTGTGGGCTGTTAAGGTAGTACATATTGTTTTGCGGCAAGGCTTAGTTCATCCTGCTAGAATGGTTCCATATTTAATTTGTTTAAGTACAGACTCCAAGGTAGAGGTTCGTATCTATTTGTTTATTTTGAAAATGAAAATCTTTAAATGCAATTGATTTTTCCAGTCGGCCCATAGAGCTGATGCCTTGTTAAAAGACATCGATAAAACCTATTCTGGTTTCGAAAATATGAAAGTTCAATTTGGATTACAACTTTGCTTTAAGTTACAGCAAATATTGCAAATAAACAGCCGGGGAAAACTTGAAATAATTCGAGGTTATGCGTGAGTATTAAGATAATTTATATGAATCTATTTATCAATATAAATTTATATATATACTAGCAAACCCGGCAAACTTCGTTTCGCCACCAGATTGCTTCGTTTTATGTAACATTTCGTTTGGTGATTAAAAAATGAAGAACAATTTTTTTTTGTTTTATATTTTAAAACGAAAAATTGTATTTCATTTCATAACAGTAATGAATTCATTTCGATTACAAAAATGAAATGTTATTAAGTCGAAGCGTTATGCGTGTTCGCAAATTATCCGTTTCATTGAAGTGCTCTTTGGTAAACCACATTTTTTGTTTGTTGGTCTGACGTTAACACAAACAAAGCAGATGGTTTCCCAACTCGTGAACACGCAACGTATAACTGCCCATGTGAAAAACAATGATTTTCTAAATTTATTCCGCAAACACTAAGCGATTTGCCTTGCGACTTGTTAATTGTCATTGCGAACGCAAGGCGAACTGGAAATTGCAATCGTTTGAAGTCAAACGGAAGATTAGTCGGAATCATTGGTATTCGAGGAATACATACATTTTCACCTGCGTACTTTCCGCTAATAATGGTTGCCTCAATCAAATTCGGCATAAGCCTTTTTACCGAAAGTCGAGTACCGTTGCAAAGTCGCGGTGGATTCACATCACGCAAGTGTATATAGTCCTCAGATCGTAGCTTTGCCTGATTGAATCGGATGAACGCTAAACGTTCGGTCTCGACTTTAACATACATGTCGACCGCGAATTGCTGGAATAGCCGACGGCACTTTAGAATGACATTCTCCTCATGTGTACGAATCATCATACGATGCGCATAGTAATTCATTGCGCTTAGATTTTTATTCGTTGATACGCCTGAAAATGCAAAATTAAATGAATTGTTAATGGAAACCAATAATAGCAATAACAGCAATAATTATTGTGTGAATATTGTACCTGTAATTGGATCGACCATCTTCAACGTGATGTCGTATCCGTCTTGCCCTTGCCAATAAATGATTGGATATTGTAACGCATCGTACAAACGATGTGTCTCGTTTACACGATGCATGATATTGCTTCTTCGCTGAACGACAATGTCTCGCGATTTAGTTGGATCGCCAACAATAATTGCAGCAACATCATTAACGGTGGCTGCATTGAATCTTCGCACATGTTCACCTGTTGGGGTACAATCCGCTCTTATGACAAATTTGTGCGTATCCGATGGCATTCGTTCCAATGCTGCTTTGAACATATTAACCACAGCATTATTAGCGTGAAAAAATGCTTGCAACTGTTCAATAATTCGTCTCTTTAACTGTTGTGTTCCCTGTATATTGCACCGCACATTCAGCTGATCCATCATCGACGAAATGAAATATATTTGCAAAGATTGATGCGGTTCATCTGGTTCATCTGAACCATGCAAAGTGATATACTTGTCCTTGTATCTGTAATTGCAAACAATCATTTGTTGAAGAATACGGTGTAACTTCTGATCGTGTGATGGTGTAGTGTGTGGTGTATATGTAGTTGTTACGTGTTGCAATTCATTGTGTTGGTGTGAGTGATTGGTTATGTGTGTTGTATCTTTACCTTGCAAGTCGGCATGAAGCCGCCTTCTCGAATGATATTAGCTCCAAAGGAAGTCATGCGAAAGCAGTTATTGTATTCAAGGATGTGTTGAAGAAAATGGCTGGAATCGGGATCACTTCCATCGAACAATGGTTTCAGTGGCTGTGGTGGTGTAAGTAATGGATCCGGATTTGACTTTTCCACTTGCGCAGCAGAATCCAGTCGTTTCTCTTTTGAACTTTAACGCATTGCAATATCGGCATATAGTCGTCATTGGTCCAATATCTAAATTTTCATCATCACTGTAGTTCGCAGTGGGATCATATTGGAATGCCAAGCGATTGTATGATGCCAATGATCTTCTTGTCCTCACGCGCTGTCCCAATCGGGAATTTTCTCTTACTATATTTTGTCTTTCTTCGCTTAAGTTCTGTGAATACACTTGTTGCTGGCTTGCATGTCTTGTGCGGCGTCCGATGTTCGCACGTCGTTCTGTAGGCATTTTGGACTGTGGACAGAGTGGTGAATTTAACCTCAAATGCACGATCCACATAATTTACACAGTTCAACTTACCACCTTAAAGACAAAGGCCTGCTGTTGAAATTGAATACAAATTTTCACAATACACGTGATTGATTTGATGGTTTCCAATTGAAATGTGAGGAAACGAATAACTTTTTTTTTTAAATTTCGTTTTCACAGTGAGCACAATACCGGTTTGTCACATGAAATTAACTGAGCAGAGAACAATGAGTAGCTGTCAAACAATGTATCACGCACCGGCGCCTACTTAAAATATTGTTTGTAGTACATGCTATGTATCAGAGATGGCGCTGTATTGTAGTATATAGTAGATAATACAAATACATTTTCCCGCTTTTCTGTTGAAATTTTTCGTGAATTTTCTTTGCTATAAACCTCACGGAGCCCGAGACCTTTCCAACGAATGCAAAACCGTGGAAATCGGTTCGTGAATCGTGGTTCGTAGATAATAATAAATTTGCCACCGTGAAAAAATTATTAAAGTGGCATATTCGTGGCCGTAACGTCGAATAAATAAATAAGTATTTATTAAAAATAATAATAAATTTGCCACCGTGCAAAAATTATTAAAGTGGCATATTCGAGGCCGTAACGTCGAATAAATAAATAATACAATTTGTGACAAATTTGGTCGAGAAATCGGCAATTAAAATAAAGCGTATTCGAGGCTAACATCGAAAAAGTGCAGTTAAAAAGAAAATCGTCAAAATAATCATAATCACGACACCGACAAGAAGAATCAACGACTTCGACTACAATCTGCAGCCACAGGAACTACAAATCAGCAGCCACACAGCAACGACTTCGACTATAATCTGCAGCCACAGGAACTACAGATCAGCAGCCACACAGCAACGACTCCGACTACAATCTGCAGCCACAAGAACTACTGCAACAACTACGAACTTCAGCCCCATCAAAATCCAACTTCAACCTCAGATTCTTCAGCTAAGTGTCATTAAAAAATTAAAATATAAACATTTATACATACACATATACATATACATATACATACATATATACAGTATATTTTGGTTAAATTTTAAGTTGTTATACTTTACATTTTTTTTGATCATGATGTCTAAGGAAACTATAGCCTTAATAAAAAGGCAGGTAGAAATAACCTCAATGATAAGGGTGTTCGAAGAATTTAAAACTTTAAGTAGTGATCAGATTAAGGCGTTTAACTTGTTGACAGCGGAATGCATGAACGACAACGATATGCTCTTAAAAATTGGTGTAGTCGATCACGACTATTTTAAGAAAAACCACTTTGTAGCTATGGTGGAGATTTTAAAAAGAATTCAAAATACAGTGGATAGTCAGATGAATGTAAGTCTCGAGATGGAACAAGAACAGAACGCTTCAAGTTATTCTGTTCAGAAAGAGCAACAGAGTTATGGTTCCGATATAGATGGTAGATACAGGCCAGATCAGAAGGCGTCTAGCGCAGAGCAAAATCCAAAAACAATTACCAAATTTTCAAAATCAATAGATCAGTTAGACAAGTATTTAAAGGAAACTTTTAGTGTTATGACTGACGGCAAAAAGGAAGATTTGGAATTCAGGATAGAAAAATTAAATTTTTATTGGAAAAAGTTAGTTTGCATAAAAGAAGACGAAATGATTGAATGTGTTGATATGTACAGTGATGTTTTTAATGAATTCGAATTTGACGTATTAACTGTAACTAAAATTTTGAAGAAAAAACTTGAGGATAACGTGCCAAAGAAGGAAGAAAGAAATGATGATTTGCCAAAACTTCCAAAAATTAAGGTACCAACATTTTTGGAGATTCCAAGGATTGGGACCTGTTTTATGAGCTCTTTACTGAACTCATTCATTTAAGAGAGGATCTAAGTCCTACCTTAAAATTTAATTACCTTAAAATTTCACTTAAGGGAGAAGCGAGAAATGTAGTTTCTCACTTATTGTTAAGTTCAGGGGAAAATTATGTGACCGCTTGGGAATTACTAACCAAGCGGTATGAAAATAAAAGGAAAATATTTTCCGACCAATTAGGCCGCCTGCTTGAGCTACAAAATTTAAATGTGGACTCAGTTAGGCAGTTAAGAATGTTTATTGACTCTATAAATGAGTCAATTCACATGATCAAATTAAAGGCACAGTTATCTGATGAGGTTGATATAATCTTTGCACATATAATTATCAGAAAATTTAATAAAGAGGCTCTGCAATTATATGAGAGCCATGTTAAGAAAAACAAAGAAATTCAAAAATTATCCGACGTCATGGATTTTTTGGGGCAACGATTAAATTCGATAAGCTCGGTTCAGGAGGAAAACCTGTTAAAAAAATATTTAGTAACAATGTGAAAGAATTGTCTACTAATAGTTGTCCTATTTGCAAAGGTATTGGACACACAATAATTCAATGTCACAAATTTAAGGCTTTAAATCCATCTGAAAGAATGGATAAAGTAAAAAAGGCGTTTTTGTGTTTTAAATGCCTAAAACACTCACCTAATAAAAAATTCACTAGCGATACATCATGTTCACTGTGCAATATAAATCATCATAGCATGCTACATATTAATTATGTAAACAATCAAAAAAGTGAAAAAGTTAACACTTGCATGACGTCGGAACAAGCGTTGTTAGCTACAGCGCGTGTTTAAATAAAATCTTCTAATAGAGAATTTGAAACATTAAGAGCTTTGATTGACAGTGGGTCACAGAGCACAATTATTTCAGAAGAATCTGCGCAGATTCTGAAACTACAAAAAATTCGATCTCGAACAAAGATCAGTGGAGTATCTTCCACGGGAAAGTGCATATCAAAGCACAAAGTAAATCTTCAAATTCAAAGTGAAGATTTACAAACAAATTTAAAGGTTGAAGCCATAATACTGCCAAAATTGCTGAAGGCTCTTCCAGTCAACACCGTTAATGTTGACAAATCTAAATGGGAAAATTATAATTTAGCTGACCCCGATTTTAACAAACCTGGCCGTGTTGACCATATTATTGGGGCAGATTTATATGCTCATAGTCTACAGAATGGAGTTATTAAAATCAATGGGCTCTTGGGTCAAAAAACGATTTTCGGGTGGATTGTCTCTGGATGTAAAAAATCTAAAGGAAAAAAGGAAATCGTTGCAACCACCATCGAATTAAAAGAGATGGATCGATATTGGGAACTGTGGAAGCAGATAAGAATAATGGTCTTCAGTCTTCAAGGAATTCATTCAGAGGAGTGCTGTGAGTACACGGATGCACCACAAGAATTTGCCAAAAAACCAGATGTGGTTTGTGAAACCCAGAATGGTCGAGATCTCAAAGCCCAAAACAAGCAAAGAATATAAAAATTATAAATTAAGAAAAATTAAATTAAAAAGTACTACATCTCGGCACTTTTCCTGGCCTTTTGCAGAATGTTTAGAATACTCTAAACCATGAAGGGTAATAAATTGTCCAAAACCCTAATCTAGTTCTTAAGTGCATTGCCGAGTTATCTCTTAAGATGGTCCCACGCTAACAGATGTCTGCGATGCGGTGGTCGCCGTGGTAATTCCTAATGTACATCATATGGTTTTTCTTATCTTGCTACCTAAGCGATATTGCTTCACAGTAGAGCTACCTAACCTCATACAATTGAATAAAGAAAACAGTTTTAATATTGAACTCAACAAATGTAGATATCTTTTCATCTCGGTTTGGTCAAGGCATTTACACTACGACTAACTAAGGTTTGAAGGTTTATTAAAAGCAGTCTACGAGGGTAAGATGCAGTCTCACACCTGCATCCCAGTTGAGACCACGCAGAGCAAAAAGTTTTTCTGGACTGATTCTATACGGTCCTGGTGTACTTTGTACTGGGGGCACCATACACAAGAGCCGTACACTAAAATCGGACGAACAAGCGAGATATAGAGAGTCTTCGTTATATACGGATCATCAAACTCCTCCACCTTTTTATAAAACCAAGCACGCCCATGGCCTTATTTACCATGGTGGAAATGTGTTCAGAAAACTTTAACTTGGGGTCTAGTTTAACACCAAGATCATCAACCAATGTAATTCTCTGCAGAGGGTATAAGGAGCCAAAATGTGGCTGGATCGATGAAATGTCATAACTTTGCATTTCGAGGCATTTAGGTGTAACATATTCGCACAACACCATGACTGAAAGTTATTATTATTGCAAGCGAGAGTGAAATGAAGTGTCCTTGTACTGGACACAGAGTTTAACATCACCAATATCATACATGAGTACTCGAGAGTTTGTTAATACTGAAGGCAGGTCATTAATAAAGAGTGTGAAAAGTAGGGGGCCTAGATGGCTGCCCTGTGGTACTCCAGAAGTAACGTTAACAGGTGAAGAGAAGGAGTTTTTGAAGAGGACTCGTTGAGACCTAGAACGAAGGTAGCTAGAAATCCATCTCAAAAAATTAGATGGAAACCCTAAAAGGTCAAGTTTTTGTGCTAAACGGGAGTGATTTACAGAGTCGAATGCTTTACTGAAATCAGTGTAGATAACATCCGTCTGAAAGTTACCTCGGAAGCCTTTAATGATAAAATAATAAATTTGTGGTTGTTGATTGCCGCTTTATAAATCCGTGCTGAGATGGAAATATAAGTGATTTGAAGAGATGTTGCAAGTGCGGAGTTACAATTTTTTCAAACATTTTAGGAATAGCGGATAACTTAGATATACCTCTATAATTATTAGAATCAGACTTGCTACCTTTCTTATGGAGAGGAATAATAAAATATTCCTTCCAGATCGGGGGGAAGCATGAAGAATTAATGGATAGGGTGAATAGTTCAAGCAGGGGTCCACACAGAGCGTCGGCACAGTACCTAAGTACACAGCCGCGAACTCCGTCAGGACCTGGTGAAAACACCAGCTTAACTAGTCGAAGATCATGAAGCAGTGAACTTTCATTTAACAAGAGGCTGAAAATTCCATTCGACCTTGGTAAGCTGTATGGATACGGCTGACCAGGGTAGCTTTCATGGGAATATGTTGTTTGGAAAAATTGGGCAAATAGATCGGCGATTGCCTCATCATTGTTTGCCGTCATATTTAGAAATGATAGCGAGGATGGATATGCGGACGTTCTACGCTTACTATTCACGAAGCTGTAAAACTGTTTGGGGTCCTGTGAAAAGCGTATCCTGCATCGAGAGGTAATTTGTATAGCATTGAGCATTAAGAACGGAGTAATTTGACCGAGCTAATACATAGCGAGAGAGAGAAGTCGGAGAACCAACTACTTGAAATCTTTTATATAGTCTTGATTTTAAGTTTTTTAGACTGGATAACTCTTTGGTAAACCTAGGAGGCTTCCCAGATCTAACCGGACAAGAAAGTGGGACACATGAATCAAAAAGTGTGTTAAGTACATTGTAAAATTTGTTTGTGCCTTTCATGATGTCAGTGCACAAGTACAGAGCGGACCAATCAAAATCCCTAATGAGGTTATTAAGCTTCGTAAACTCGGCTTTAAAAAAGCAACGGACACGTTCAGATAGCCTACCCGTTCTATAAAATACAGTAGGCCCAATTTCGACCGACACTTCGAATGTTGGATGATAGGAGTCTTCCGGTATAGTGAGCGGAAGGGCTCGCGTTAGCAACGCTATGGTTGGATCCAAGATAAGCTTGTCCCTTAAATATACAAACTGCGATTTTATATCAAAACATATCTTTTGACTCCCACAAACTCGACAAAATTTAACTTTTTTCCGCTTCGAACGTTGCATATTTGGTTTTATATATATGTAAATTTGGTTTTACCGAGTCCTAGGTATATCTCGGATATATACCGTACCTGTTCATGTCCAGTTGGGCTGTAAATGTTGTGGACAGTTACTTTTCAGGGCAGCAGCGCTGTTAACAGTGCAAATTCACATCCAGCAGTCTCTCGACACCTACGAGCCAGATTACACGCGTATCACCCCCCGCGGTACTACTAAAACCCAAATACACGCCTATTTATTTCGACGCCCCAGACTACTTTTTTTTGGGAATCTTTTAAACGGAATTTAGTTGTGGGTAATTTTTTAATTTTATTGAATCTGATGAAAATTGTCTATCATTTTTTCAACAAGTGAAGTTAAAGAAGCTTGTGTGCAGCTAGTTACAGATGAACGAGAAGGAACGTGAGTCGCTTCTAGTCTACTTTTATACCCGTACTCAGTCAGTATATAAATTTGTGAGCTTATGATTGAAATTTAAATAGAAATTTTAAAATTTTACATTTTACATTTTTTGCTAAATCTGTTAACTACATCTACATCTAAAATGTAGATTATACATCTAGAACAACTATTCTACATCAACCATTTCTACATTCTACATCTCCTCCGCGAGGGGGATTGAAATTTAAATAGAAATTTTAAAATTTTATATTTTACATTTTTTTGCTAAATCTGTTAACTACATCTACATCTAAAATGTAGATTATACATCTAGAACAACTATTCTACATCAACCATTTCTACATTCTACATCTCCTCCGCGAGGGGGTGCTCGCGCATTGCACAGGGCGTGTGTGCGAGCGAGAAAGAGAATGGATAGCGTCAACAACGCCAAGAGCAGGTGGGGGAAGGAACTGAAAATTAATTTCTTCATTCTGGCTATAATAATGATCCGATCTTATCCAGATTCGACAATCTGGTAGATATGGTCATTCTCTACGATACGGCGTTTTTAGTTTTATCGTTTCTTCAAAAGAAACTTGATTCAGTTTGTCTCGAAACAAAATTTTGTTGCTCTAGCTTTTATAGTCTCTGAGAACGAGGCGTCAAACAAGACGGACATACGGACGGACGGACAGATAGAATTGGCTCTATCGACTCGGCTATTGATGCTGATCAAGAATATATATACTTTATGGGGTCGGAAAATGTTCATTACACACATCCACTTTTACTACAAATACAATATACCCCTTAACTCTTTTTGAGTACGGGTATAAAAAGAACCATTTACTCTCTTAAGCCTAGTACTCAAAAACTCAAAAACCCAAAAACTGTTTGCAGGTAAACTCATGTCATAAAATTTGCTAGCGGCCATGTGGTGTGACCACAGGTGTGCACTGCATTCCGTACGGTTACACTGCTGAGACAGATGCTTGGTTTTGTTAAAAGTTAATGAAATGCACTTCTTCGGCTGTGCTCCCCAATATTTTATTGGCAAGGTAGTTTGTCTGACTATCAGCAGCAGCAGATGGCGACGCCTCCCGTGCAGACCACCGTGAAGACAACATGTTTGAAAACCATATTTGATTTATATTCATGAAAATTAATGAAAATATTATATTATAATATTTATATAATTGTCCTTCATATAACGCTGCATTAATTAGATTCTATTTGTCTTCATTATTTAAATATTTCATTTGGTTTTTTGCTCTCCTACTGCAATGTTTGCTTCGAGTTTGCTGGCAAACTAAATCAAATTGATATAACTTTACAGGGGGTAGAAACATACCAGCAATACCAGCAAATACCTTCGGATACTTTTCTAGTATATACCGCCAATTTTTTTTGAGTTCGCCACCAAACAGGTTTTGGATCTGAGTACTAGGCTGAACTGAGTACTGCCTTCCGTACAGAGCCTAGAAAACAGTTTTCGACCAAACAAATTTCTTATTGGTTTCATACGTATATCAACCGTGATTCTGTTCGCGAGATGTTTTTTCGGATCAGAGGACTAGGCTTTAGACTCAGTGCCTTTCAAAAAATTACTGACCAAATATTTAAGGGCCTAAACATGAATCCCATCACCCAACTCAACAAGTGTGTGCAAGAAACCATTTAATATCTTTAATGCGGAAAATACTGGCCGTAACTAATAAGGTGAGTTCATTGTGCACAATCTTAGAAACTAAACATTTTTTTAAATTTTATGATAGTTGAACCTAAATCTGATCATACAGTCAACAATACTTCCCAAAGCACTTGCTCGCTTTTAAATGACTATTTGAAATCAATTGAAGTAGATGGATATGAAGGCTCGGATGACGAGGATGATCCCGAGCTCAAATTAGCCATAACCGAAATAAACGCATATTGTCCAAAAGCAATAAATACTGAGATGGATATTATGGAATATTGGAAAGGAAAAAAATTCATACATCCTCGCATATATGTATGAACTGGCAAAAATTGTGCATTGCGTGCCTGCTACACAAGTATCACTGGAAAGAGAATTTTCTTCCCTAAAATTGCTGATTTCGGACTTACGGTGCAATTTATCGTCAAAATCGATTAAACCTTAATTTTCCTTAAACTAAAGAAATAGAAACATTAATTATATTATGCTAATTAAATTTTACTTTTTTATGTGTCTGCTAAGCCATCGAGCTTTTTCACAGTTAGTTGAGTGTTGAGTTAGTTTCAATCAGTGGTCGCGGGTTTGAGTGCGACAGTATTGAGTTGCAAGACCGATACAACGAACGCGATATGATGACGTTCAGCTGAAGAGTAATCTCAACGGCAGGCAGGCCGAACTGCCCGTGCCGACACGATGCTTATTAGAAGTAGTATTTGGCTGCGTAGCCAAAACATACTATATAGCAAACGAAAGGTACTGCTGTGTAGGTCACATATATATGTCTCTTTTCAATTGAATTCAATTTTTATTGTTGATTTATATTATAAAAATTGGTAATAAAAGTTTATCTTGTTACGAGATTCCTCTTCTTTTCATACAGCTAGGATACTTTTTTTCGACTTTGATTTTTCTAAACTCAATTCTTATTTGTGATCCCTGGAACATATCGATATTGGCTTCAAAGATTCGCGACTCACAACAAAAAACAGACACATAAAATTCAAATATTTCTTCTTTAAACTGAAGTATTGAGCTAATTTCATGATTTTGTATTAATTCGGCTTTGTTTATTTCTTTTTATGTGCGATTTAGTGAGTATTCGAGTTTATATATCAGCTATCGATATAAGCCAAGAGTAATCCATCATACACGGGACCAATGGATAGTTTCATGATTCATTTCTCAAAATCCATGAATTTTTGCGTCAAAAACACTAAATCATGTGCGTTTACCAACACTTTTTAAAGAAATAAATCAGTGATCACTGATCAAGTTATACTGGTGAACGCGCCCATTCACTTACCGAAATGCAATCGCATGCTGGACAAATTCAAATTAAATCACAATCAATCAATCAATCAATTAAATATATTTTTTTAAGTTCAAGCTTATTTTTAAGCATTTTTATCATAATTCATGATTTAAATCCATTTTGTATAATAAATACGACATAAATGGTTTTTTTTTAGTATGGGGGCGTAGAGAAGGTGTGGTCCAAAAGACACAATTTTGTTTTCCAAATTCTATGTTAGTTTATTGAACATTCGTGCAAATTTGTATAGGTATAGCTTAATTTTTTCGATTTTTTTCCCATAGTGCATTGGCTAGTAAAAACCCGTTCATTACTAAAACGGAAGTGCAACGGACTTTTTTACAATGCAGCTCTAAACCTCTTCTAGACACATGGCTACGAGCTATGGGGAAATGCTTGCTTTAGTAATTTAGAAATAATCCAGAGAGCTCAGTCGAAGATACTAAGAACTATCCCTGGGGCACCATGGTACGGAATGAAAATATCCGTAAATCTAGGATCTGTTTAAGATAAAATTGCCAAGGTGAAAGCTTCCTAATAGATTTGGCACACTAGCAATACACGACTCAGGCGAAGAGACCTCCCCACCTAGCAGAATTCTTACTTAGTACCGTACTCTAAATAATTAAGTAAATTGAATTAAACAAATTTATTATATTAAGACTTGCATACTGGCCGTCAATCTCTAAAAGAGAATATTTGATAAATAACATACGTATACAAAAATTAGATCTTGGCCACATGATCAGCAAAGAGGGCATCCACACGACCCCGACAAGATATCCGGCTTCAACTCAGGCCACCAACGAACTCAGAGGAACTACGTAAATGCATCGGGATGGCATCCTGGTACCAGAGATTTGTACAGACCTTCGCGACGTCCATGGCTACCATGGACTGCTACTTACTTAACCCTAATTTCCTAACAAACGAACCATAAGAATAATTCCCAACTGGGTTTATGATAGAAAAGTTATAAGAACCTCGACCCATTTAATTAACAACGTGTCTCTCGATCAGCAACTCCACACATTTTTGCCTACCATCGACCTAACCAACCAATCTCTCTCTTTATTTCACAATAAGTTTAAGAAAGAACAAATCTCTCGATCCGCCAACTCCACGCGACCCACATGCACATGTCTGATTTCCGCGATGCAAGCTCGACGACACCAATCCCCAATCCACTTACCCACCGTCAGATTGTCAACGAAGTACAAATTCACGACTTACAAACCGTAAGCTAGCACTTATCAATCATTTCAGGTAACACAAGTATGAGCCGACCACCAGCTGCACGCTTAAAGGGTCAAGCACGGCCGAAGAAAGGGCAGTCCATCAGCCATCAGCCAATCAGACAACACTAAATCAAAGCAGTCTGGAACCCAGCACGACCCGAGCAGCCCCAGCGCTGATCCTACCTCAGCCTGAGATAGGTCCTCACATGGAGTATGCTCACTATGTGTTATATATTATTTTGAATTAAGCGCGCATCTTAACTTATAATTATATTATACTCATATGTACTTATAATCACAAAAAAAGCTTACATATTAAGAAACCTATTCTAATGGTGAGAGCTTACAACCATAACCTTTCATAGTAATAAAGTTAGACGTTAAGCAACTCTAAAAGCGTTTTACTCGGGACACCACACTAGACATGCCTCACTTTTTATGAAAATGCCCAATTCAGCGCAATTTGGGTGAATATTAGGATTGCAGAGCTTAAAGTATTGAGCGATTAATACTATACTAAATAACAATGGTTAATCAAATTGCATTTCCGTATACATATGAAGTTAATTCTCGCATATTAGGGAGCCAACGAACAGTCGCACTGACAAAGTTCGGTTCAAAATCGTAATATCCTTAGGAACTACGTATTAATGTACCTGGAGACGGGACCTGTGGGCAATAGGAGATTTTAGTAGCCCTGGTCTGCATTTTAATGGGCGCAGTTTGCGTTTATACGAATACATACATACATACATACACATGAATGCATATGCATGGCCATGTCTGAATGTTCCCTTGTTAGGTTAAGAGACACATAATGCGATTGCGTGAGTTATAAGGAGATATGTCTGCATTCATAGGAATGTACATACATATATATGTTTGTGTACATTTCCGACGTAAATTTAGTCTCCGTTTGACATTTCAAAGAAAAAGTTCTGGTAGCCGGGCAATGCATTATTAAACCATCAAGTGAATTTTAATCAGTATTGTGCTAGTTTGTTGATGTGCATACTTACATATCTTTGTACAAAAACTTAAATATATTTATAGTTTTTTGAAGATGTGTACATATATATTGAAACACATATGTACGTACATTTACGACACATTGAGGATATGTTATTCATGAGAATATCTACATACAGTAGTAGATCTACTGAGTAAATATTGCTCGATGGGTATCCTCTTATATGCGTTGATGTATATACATATGTTTATTAATGTACATATGTACGTATGAATGTAGGTATGTACAAATATTTCTAACTAATCTTTCTCAATGTATGTACGTAAATTTATAGTTTGTATGGAAGTGTACATAGGTGTTAAAACATTGAAACCATAAAAAAGGAGCATACATATGTATGTGTACAACTATAATTGAACTATGTAAATAATGGAAAAAACTTACGTATGTATCCACATGCACGCACTTCCATATTCAAAAAACGTTATGGAGATGGTCAAGGTTTTCAAGTGGAACAGTACTGCAGTTTATTAATGTATGAAATATATTGACATACATAAATATGTATGATGTAAATGTATAGTAAAAAATTATCCTTCCTGAACATGTACATATACATATTCGCGTATGTACAAACATACATATGTATAATCTGAAATTGGTGTCTGAAAAAAATGTTTTTACAACGAACATAAAACAAATTCGAATACGGAAAGATTTTAATTTGGAAATAATGGAACCGAAAAGATGGCATTTGCAGTTGTCATGTTTTTTCCTGCTGCTTAGCTCAACATTTTCAGGTATGTCAAAACACATACATACATATGTATGTACACTTATGTATTTCTAAAATATATCGCGCTCGAAATAGAAAAACTTCTTAGAAGAAAAAACTTCAGGCCCCGAATCTTATGTTTGTGTGCACATTTGTAATAGTTTAAAGTTTAAGCTTAAATCAAATAAATTAATATTTTTACATATGTATATGTACATATTTATATGGGTAACTAAAGACTTTAACCCAATCTTACTGAGCATAATTAGAAATATTAATAAACAACGAGTGTGAACGTTGTGAGTCAGTATATGTTATTAATTTATGTACATACATATGTCGAATTTAAAATTATTTGATCTGTTTTTTTTCTTTTCATACCCGTACTCAAGGAGTAAGTCTCCGGTTTTCACATTCACTTTGAATTTTACTTTTCAACAAAAAGTATGACTTTTCATTTCGACGCGCTCTGGAATCCACTTTTTTGAATTCGTTTACACTTTGTACTGTTAAGCGCGAAGTTTACCGCTGTTATACCCACGCGTTAGTGCTAGCTCATACAAAAAGGCCTCTGTTATGTTTAACAGAGACTTATCGACGGCCAAATCGGGCTGCCAAAGCTGTTCGGAGCAATTCACTTTTTTGTTTTTGCACTGACCAATTTTGCAGATCCAATTTTGAGGTTGGTTAAAAAAATTATTTATAAAAAGGGCACAAGCTCAATTGTCCAGTAAATAGTGTCAAATTCATGTCAGTGCATCAATAAGTCATCTATTTTTTTCCTTTTGCAATTCAGATTTTCTTAGTTGTATAAAAAGACATTTACTTTTCATTTCGGCGAGGAATTTGTTGCCGTTTTGAAAACGTAAAAGTCATGCATTTCACGTGTGCGGGAGCGCCTAACTTTTCGTTTTGAAAAGTAAATCACATTGTTTTTGGGAAAGTGAAAACCGGAGCCTGCCTGATTGTATTTGTGGTAAAAGTGGATGTGTGTAACGCAGAGAAGGAAACGTTTCCGACCCCATAAAGTATATAGATACATATATTCTTGATCAGCATCAATAGCCGAGTTGATAGAGCCATGTCTGTCTGTCCGTCCGTCTTATTTGACGCCTAAATCTCATAGACTATAAAAGCTAGAGAAACCAAATTTTGTTTTTAGACTCACTCTGAGTCAAGCTTGTTTCGAAATTTCGCCGCGCCCCTTCCGCCTTCACAAAGAACGAACATCTGTGGCATCCACAATTTTGAAGATACGATAAAACAATATCGTTGAGAATGATCATATCTACCAGATTGCCAAATCTAGTACAGATCGGATCAATATTATAGCCAGAATTAAGAAATTAATTTTCAGTTGCTTCCCCACCTCTGGCGTTGTTGACGCTATTCATACTCTTTCCCGCTCGCACACACTCTGCCCTGTGCAACGCGCGACCTTCTACATACATTGTATTTGTAGAATATACATTTTAGAAGTATAATCGACATTGTAGATGTTCATATAGATAACGGATGTAGCAAAAAATGTAATATGTAAAATATTTTAAAATTCTACATAAATCATAATCTTACAGATTTGTATATTGACTGAGTACGGGTATAAAAGTAGAGTCGCGTCCAGAAGCGACTCTCACGTTCCTTCTTCTTTTCGTTGTACCCAATCTCAGGTATGGATACCGGTCCGGTCAAATTTTTAATAAGCCCAAAATTGAACACAAACAAATTTTGTATACAGACTTCTGTGATATCACACAGTTACACATATATATCAAAATTTCGACCCACAGCCTTCCGCTCCAAAAAAAATTTGTGGCATCTATAGAATTTTGAAAATACGAGAATGATCATATCTACTAGATTGCTTAATCTGGTTCAGATAGGATTATTATTATATCCAGAAGGAATCAATTGATTTGCAGTGGCTACCCTGCCCCTTCCACGTGCTATCCATCATCTCTCTCACACAGGCTGTCTCGTGCAATGAGCGACCTCTGACGGAGGGATCGAGTTAGAACGGCATGGCATGTTGGTGAGAAAGACAGACGTAGCAAAAACGAGAAGCAACGTCGGAGTCGCTTCTAGTCGCGACTCTACTTGTATACCCGTACTCAGTCAGAATATAAATTTGTGAGCTTATGATTGAAATTTTAGTAGAATTTTTAGATATTTTACATTTTAAATTTGTTTGCTACATGTGTTAACTACATCTACATCTAAAATGTAGATTATACATCTAGAACAAATATTCCATATATACCATTTAGATTCTACATCTACATGAGTAGAGTCATCAGCGGCGTAGGAGGTGGGGGAAGCAACTAAAGATAATTTTCTTTATTCTGTCTATAATTCGGCCATACCATAGATATGGTCTTTCTGAACAATACTGCGTTTTCCGTTTTCTCGTATCTTCAAAATTGTGGCTGCCACAGATTTTCGTCCTTTGTGAGGGCGGAAGGGGGCAAGGCGAAATTTTGAATTGACAGTGTGATATCACATGAGTCAGGAAACAAAATTTGGTTGCTCTAGGTCATATAGTCTCTGAGATCTAGGCGCTCAGTAGGACGGACATACAGACATGGCTATATCGACTCGGCTATTGATGCTCATCAAGAATATATATAATTTATGGGGTCTTCTCTGCGTTACACACAACCACTTTTACCACAAATACAATTGTGATACAACAATACTATTCCAGGCTGGGATATGCTTCAGCCTGTCTAGGGTTCATCTACAAAAAATCTTTAGATTTTCTGGGTAAGGTTAAGGTTCGGCACTGTACAGTATGACCGAAAAATTGGTAGGCAACGTGGGACGTTGGGTTACCGAAAAAAGACTCGACAACTTTGTGAGAACCTATCTCAGGCTGGGGTATCTCTCAACCTGTCCAGGGTCCTCTACAAGGAATTTGTAGAATTTGTTCGGGACTGGCCGTTGGACCGAAGTGAGGGAAAACAAAGTGGGCTGTAAAAAGTAATGTCGCTGGTGGAAAATATAATACCAGTGCTTTGGGTATTTTGTATTTATTGGCTTATTTAATTCAATTTATATGTGGCTTCGCGTTTGCTTATGGTTAATACGATTTCGCGGTATGGAAATTATTGCTGACGATTGGAAAGTGGCCAGGTGTGAACTTTTGATTGCTGGCTGATGGACTGCCCAGGTATTATCTCTGGAATTCTGGATGATGGACTGCCCCTTCTTCGTCGATGCTTGCGCTTCTTAGGGTTTTCACCGGTGGTCGACATCGTACGTCAGATCCCGGCGTCAGCAACTTTTTACGTTGCTTCGTGATTTCTGCTTCTTTGTTAAACAATCGTGTATTAATTATATTTATGCTTATTTAGTAAAAGATCGTGTCGCACTTCCGTAAAGGTTGGTTTGTGGGTTTTGGGTGGTGTATTTCTGTTGAGTCTGCACTCCAGAAATCAGATTGACACACCAATGTGGTGTAGTTTTGAGAATTGGGATCGAGACTGTGTTGGCTTAAATTATTGCGAAGTTTTTTTTAAGTTTAACGTTAGTAAAATGTGTTGAATTGCCGATCGCGCGGAATGTTCTTCGACTCGTCTGGTATTAGGGAATAGATAGTATAACCTAAGGAATGTAGCAGGAATGACTGACACGACCGGCTGATGAACGGGGTGTCATTTCCGCACACAAACCGTTTCGGCACGCCGAAATGGCTAAGTATACGTTCTGGCTAGCTGTTTCACGGACAAGTCCGGTTGGTGTGTTGTATGGGCTTCGTAAGGCGTATTGCTGCTTGATGGGTCGATTATCCCATATTACGATGGTTTGCTCGGCGATGTCTGATGTCCCGTGGAAATTAGCAAACTTTGGTAGTTTTTCATTCATATATTCTCGGATCTGCGGTGCGATGTCGGTTGGCCAAGAATCCGTGGGATTTTCTGGCTCGTCTTCGGTTGGTTCGGTGGCTTCGGGGTCAAAGGTTTGATTCGAGTTTTCGGCAGGATGGTTATGTCGAATGCGCTGGGCGGTTCGATCCTCCGGTGGTAATAGCTTATGTAAGCGATGATCGGAGTTGGTGATAGGTGGAGAATTTTCGTGTCTCTGATGCAATACTTGTCTGTCTCACCTGTCTCCCCTCGATGACGCCTCTGGTGTCGGAACAACGACTTGTTTGGGCGACGATGATTTTGGACATGGCTCTAGGCAGGGCTCGGTGCATGGCGCTAGGGGTCATGTCGGTACGCGGAAGGTACTTCACTGTGTTGGCGATGATCGGGGTGGCGTCAACCATGGTTACGACCGGGCTGCGGTCGGTATTTCGTGGGGGTCATTGTCCTGATTTCCGGGTCCTGGCAGAGAGGTGCTGTGGATATTAGTTCGATTGTTTCCCCCGACCAGAGTGGGGTTACCGTGGCTGTTTCCCGTGTTGCTGGGCTGTCGGATTGTTTCTGTCGCTGTCCTTGTTCGGTGCTGGTGGTCGGCTCTGAGGCAGTCTGTGTGTTCACTCTCTCCGTTGTGGATCCTGTGCTTGCTTGCTCTGTTGATTGTCTTGGACCTGGGCTTCCTGTATCGAGCGCCTGGCTGAAGTGCGTTAGTGCTTGTCTCGTATGTGATATTTTCGTAGCTTCTTTGGGATGTATGTCAGAGAACTGCAAGGGTGTCAGTTTTTGCCAACCTACTCACACCCTACGAATAGTGTGTGCCGGTGCCACTCGCCACCGGCTAAGCAAAGCAAAGACACACACTTATAAAAGGTTGTGTGAGTGCTGCGAGTGCCGGCAATATCTCGCATTCACTCACACAATCCCCCGTTTTTTTTCTGCACGCACCCAGATGTTTTTAGGCAACGGGGTGCCGATCGCACTCATACTCAAAACGAATGTACATAGGTTAAAGCGCAAGTGAAAAAAAGCAATGCGTAACACCCGGGTGTTTTGTACACACCATGGTGATTGTGTGTATACTTGAGTAATTTTCGGCCGTTTTGCTTGTCACTTGTTCGCTTGTAAGTATTCAAGTTCATTGTTACTTTGATTTTGCTAGCTTCCGCAAGGACTCCAGAATCTATTAAAAAGGAAATTGAGCGTGGTGTATATACCATAGCTCCAATACACAAAGGCAAAACTATAATTCGGACAATATTTTGTGACATTTTACAAGAGGACCAAACTGTGCTAAAAGGCTGGATTTATTGCAATAAATGCGGAAAAGTGCTGAAATTTGTTTGCAACCAAACTTCAAATTTGTCACGTCACAAATGCTGTCTGTCTTTACGACAGCCGACGGAAAGAAAAAAAGTTTCTAACTTGGATAAAAAAGCAGCTACAGAGAAGTGCAGTGAGTGGGTTGTACAGGATTGTCGCCCATTTTCCGCGGTAAACGGGACTGGATTTCGGAACCTGGTGCAATTTTTTGTACAAATTGGTGCTACGTATGGAGCGAACGTTGATATTGACGACCTACTACCCGACGCAACGACATTGAGCCGAAATGCATAAAAAATGCAGAAGAGAAGTGGGCGATTATCTCCAATGAAATAAAAGAAGCAGTGGATAATGGTGGAGTATCGGCAACCATTGATATGTGGTGGGATAAGTACGTAAACAGAAATTTTTTAGGTGTCACTCTCCATTACTTAAAAGATCTAAAAATGAACGATGTCATTTTGGGCTTGAAGTCGATGGATTTTGAAACATCGTCGGGTGAAAACATTCTAAACAAAATGAAAAACATTTTTGCACAATTTGATGTAGAAAATATAGCAGATATTAAATTCGTGACAGATAGGTGATCCAATATAAAAAAAGCACTGGACAAGAATATTCGATGAAATTGCAGCAGCCATTTATTTTCAAATGTGTTAGAAAAATCCTTTGACGAGTCATATGAGCTTCAAGAAATATTACACGCGTGAAAAAAATCGTAAAATATTTTAAGAAGGCAAGTTTGCAGCATAGACTTAACACAACATTAAAAAACTCATGTCCTACTTGATGGAATTCAAATTATACCAGTTAATAGCAGTTAATAAAATATTAAGTGAGAATGAGAACGGTCAAAGACTCATATCCGGGAACATATCGGCTTTAAAAGAAATACTCATACTTCTTCAAGATTTCGAGAGAATTTTCAAAGAATTGCAGACGTGTAGCTCTCCTTCATTATGCTTTGTATTGCCCTCGATTGCCAAAATTCAGAAACTGTGCGAACCGAATTCTGAAGACATTTCTTCGATGTCCGTTCTTAAAGAAAGGATAGTTATTAATTTGAAAACGATTTGGAAGGAAAATTTAGTATTTGGCACAAAGCAGCCTTTTTCTTATACCCACCTGCAGCAAGCATGGAACATGAGGATATAGTAGAAATAAAAATGTTCTGTAGTGAGAAATTGGAAAATTTTAGTTTTTATTCAAATGAAACTGCCAGTATGGAATCAAGTTCAGCAAGCTGAAGTGGTCAAATGTCCACAAAATCTATCAGCCAAACGTTTGTGCCAAAAACTAAATTTTTCTTTTCCGAACTGGTGGCTCATTCAAACAATAAATTTAAATCGCCCTTAGAGGAAATAGAAAGTTATTGTACTGAGAAAGTAGCTTTGAGCGAGGACTTCGAACTAATTCAGTGGTGGAAAGGCCTCATTTATCAAAATTAGCATTGAAAATGCTTACGATACCATCCAGCAGTGCAGCAGCTGAAAGGGTCTTTTCTTTAGCGGGCAATATTATAACTGAAAAAAGAAATAGATTATGGCCGAAAGCCGTAGGCAATTTGCTTTTTCTACATTCATATTATAAAAATTTTAAACTATAATTTAATTTAATTAAATGCATTGAAGCACAAAATATTATTTAACTATTTTTAATGCGCTGAAGCAGTACAATTTGTTTTTTTTGTATGTTAAGTTTTGATAAATCTTGATATATTTTTTAATTTGTTAAATGGATGAATAAACTATAATTTCTTGAGCAGAATATTATTTTGTATTATGTTTCAGCTTGGAGAAAAATTTCGGCGGTAAAAATAAAGTTAATTTTCCGAGCTTGTCGAAATTTTCATATTGCGACGAAGTGACGCATTTCCAGCATAAGGTACTAAAAAGCAAAACAAGCGAAGGCTTGTACAAAAGAAACCGTAACACACAAGAGACTCATACACTTTGTGCTTCCCTTTTCACCCACCCTTCTTTCGACTCCGATGCGCCAATGTATGCCACACACACTCATGCACACAGCTACCTACTCAATTTTGTTACTTGTGTGTGCAAACACTCATGCATGATAGTATTGTACACTCAGTTGTCCGGTGGTTAGAAACACCGGGTGTCAAAATCACCCTACATTTAACCGGTGCACCTTAAGTTCCGGTGGATTCTTGCAGTTCTCTGATGTGTGTTCCCTGCTGTTAGCCTACGACACGGTTGCTCCGTAGTGACCGTGGGCCTCGTTTTCCTGATTGCTTGGTTGCTGTTTGTGAAAGTTCGCCCTGGATTCGTATTCTACGTTGTGGGCCAGTGCTTCGTGTTCGTTTCGATTGGTTTGGGTGTCAAGTGCTGCGTTGCGTTATTGTGTGCCGTATTCGTTGTGCTGGGTCATGGATGTGGGATCGTTGCGATTTGTTGGGGTTTCTTATTTCGGGGTTCGGAGTCTTGTACGTGGGTGGTAGTAAGCACGGGTTCAGTGGGCATAGAATGACGGTCTCATCATTCCACGCTGTAGCAGCGTGGTGCCGCACTGGATCATCGTTTCGGTGGCACATAGGAAGTCCATCCCGACAATTACTTGTCCCAACATGTTTGGCAAGACCAGAGCGGGACTTGAACCTCTCGTTGATCCAGATCGATGTTCGCCAGTATAACTTGTGTGATCTCACTGACCGAGCCATCGGCCAAGCGTCTGCGGACGCATGCATCTTGCAGGTTGGTGTTGTTGTCTAGCTGTCGGGCGAGGTTTTCACTGATAAAGCAGCTGGATGCCCCGTTGTCGATTGTGACTTCCGTTGCGTGTCCTCCTATGGTCACCATCGCCACTATCCGGCCGTTGTTCGCGTGTAGGGAATTCTTTAGTCGCGCGTCGGAGGAGGCGTCGTTCCCGGCTGATCCCGTGTCAGTTGGTCAGTTGAAACAGAGGAAATTTGATCTACAAAGTGGAAGGAACAAAGGAATTTAGTTTTTAGTAGATCTAACAGGAATCGTAAAGTTTATGCGGCTCAACAAGTCAGGGATATCTACGTCACCCTTGATCAGGTTGTGCATAAAAATCACACCAAGCATTTTTCTACGACTAACTAAGGTTGGAAGGTTTATTAAATGCAATCTACGAGGGTAAGATGGCAGTTTCATACCTGCATCCTAGTTGAGGCCACGCAGAGCAAAAAGTAAAAAGTTTTTCTGGACTGATTCTATACGGTCCTGGTGTACTTTGTACTGGAGGCACCATACACAAGAGCCGTACTCTAAAATCGGACGAACAAGCGAGGTATAGAGAGTCTTCGTTATATATGGATCGTCAAACTCCTTTGACCACCTTTTTATAAAACCAAGCACGCCCAAGGCCTTATTTACCATGGTGGAAATGTGTTCAGAAAACTTTAACTTGGGGTCTAGTTTAACACCAAGATCATCCAACCAATGTAATTCTATCAAGAGAACCACCGCAGGGGTGTAAGGAGCCAACATGGGGCTGGAGCGATGAAATGTCATAACTTTGCATTTCGAGGCATTTAGGTGTAACATATTTGCACAACACCATGACTGAAAGTTATTGAGATCGGATTGCAAGCGAGAGTGAAATGAAATGTCCTTGTACTGGACACAGAGTTTAACATCATCCGCATACATGAGTACTCGAGAATTTGTTAATACTGAAGGCAGGTCATTAATAAAGAGTGTGAAAAGTAGGGGGCCTAGATGGCTGCCCTGTGGTACTCCAGAAGTAACCTTAACAGGTGAAGAGAAGTAGTTTTTGAAGAGGACTCGTTGAGACCTAGAACAAAGGTAGCTAGAAATCCATCTCAAAAGATTAGGCGGAAACCCTAAACGGTAAAGTTTTTGTGTTAGAAGGGAGTGGTTTACAGAGTCCATTGCTTTACTGAAATCATTGTAGATAACATCTGTCTGAAAGTTACCTCGGAAGCTTTTAATGATAAAAGATGTAAGCTCTAATAATTTTGTCTTTGTTGATTGTCGCTTTATAAATCCGTGATGAGATAGGGATATAAGTGATTTGCAGAGATGTAGCAAGAGCGGAGTTCGAATTTTTTCAAACTTTTTGGAATAGCGGATAACTTAGATATACCTCAATAATTATTAGCATCAGACTTGCTACCTTTTTTAATGGAGAGGAATAATAAAAGATTCCTTCCAGATCGGCGGGAAGCATGAAGAATTAATGGATAGGGTGAATAGTTCAAGCAGGGGTCTACACAGGGCGTCGGCACAGTACCTAAGTACACAGTCGCGAACTCCGTCAGGACCTCGTGAAAACACCAGCTTAACTAGTCGAAGATCTTGAAGCAGTGAACTTTCATTTAACAAGGGGCTGAAAATGCCTTTGACCTTGGTAAACTTATGGATACGGCTGATCAGAGTAGCTGTCATGGGAATAGGTTGTTTGGAAAAATTGGGCAAATAGATCAGCAATTTCCTGATCATTGTTGGCCGTCATATTAAGATATGATAGCGAGGATGGCTGTGCGGACGTTCTACGCTTACTTTTACGAAGCTGTAAAACTGTTTAAGGTTCTCTGAAAATCGTATCCTGCATCGAGATTGGTAATTTGTATAGCATTCATCGTTAAGAACGGGGAACCAACTTCTTGCAATTTTTTATATAGTCTTGATTTTAATTTTTTAGACTGGAATACTTTTTGGTAAACTAAGGAGGCTTTCCAGATCTAACCGGACAAGAAAGTGGGTCACAAAAATCAAAAAGTGTGTCAAGTACATTGTAAAATATGTTTGTGGCTTTCATAACGTAAGTGCACAAGTACAGCGTGGACCAATCAAAATCCCTAATGATGTTATTAAGCTTCGTAGACTCGGCTTTACGAAAGCAACTGTGAGGTCCTATTTCAGGCTGGGATATGCTTCAGTCCTGTCCAGGGTCCGTTTACAAGGAATTTGTATTTGCTAAGGACTTTAAAGTTCTGGACTCGCCTTTGAATTGAGAGAGTAAGGTAGACTTGGAGAATCCTCGTCTTTTTACTATCAAGAATGACTGCCGTTTTGGGTTTTCAGTTTTGTATTATTTAATTCACTTTATTCGTTTTGTTTGCGTTGGTATGTTGTAACGGGAAGCGTTGGCTGGTGGACTGCCGAGTGGGGTATCTCGGCTGGTGAATTGCCCAGGTATGGTCTCTGGGTTTCTGGCTGATGAACTGCCCCTTCTTCGGCCGAGCTTGCCCTTTTTAAGCAGCGGCCGGTTGCGAAGGCGACACTGTGGTCTTCCATGGGGTGTCCGGTAACCAGGAATACTTTCCGCTGACGTGCTGACTTATTACTATTGGGCAATATTTGCCTGCTTAATTGCTAACAATGCTGAGTAAGATATGCTTATTGGTAAACAATGTTATTTCTTATTTATATCAGCGGTCACTGTCCCTGACGGTTGCGAAATATCGCAAGCGAGGGCAGACCGAGAATCGGCGCGTGGACATAAATGGGTCAGAGCGTTGGTTTTGGCTCGAATTACAATGTTGGGAATGGGGAAGATAGCCGTTTAGGTGGCATGATTTTATTGCGAAATAATGCAATGATATTTATTTTTGGTCAAGCTAGTGCTGTCCCTTCCTGTTGCGAAATAGTGCAAGAGGTTGGGAGACGTAGCTGATCGAGCATATATCATTGCGACTTAACGCAGTGGTTGGGGGAGCTAGACTTGTTCTTAATTATAAGCGCTGATGGCGCGGCACGTGGAGAGTGCATTGTGCTTGTGGAAGGGGAAAGGTGTTGCTTAAGTCATATGCGCTGACTGCGCGGCACGTGGAGAGTGCATTTTGTAGGTGGAAGGGGAATATGCTTCTATGTTATATGCGCTGACTGCGCGGCACGTGGTGCGTGTTTTGGGCTTGTGGAAAGGGCGAGGTGTCTGTGCTTAGCAAATTGTGATGAACCATGGCCGAAGCCATGGTTCGTTACACCCCCCCTTTCTTCCGGGTGGATGTGAATCAGGCTGGTGCTTGCAAGATCGTTGAACCGGTGTTCTAGTTAGCTCTAGTTTTTCCATGGGCGAGTGCGATTGGAGTGCTGTGGGGGGGTTCGTCAGGCATATTGCTGATTGATGGGTCGATTATCCCATATGAAGATGGTTTGCTCTGCGATGTCTGATGTCCCGTGGAGATTAGCAAGCTTTGGTAGTTCTTCGTACTGGTATTCTCGGATCTGCGGTGCTATGTCGGGTGGCCATGGATCCGTGGGCTGTTCTGGTTCGTCTTCGGCTGGTTCGGTGGGTTCGGGGTTAAAGGTTTGATTCGAGTCTTTCAGCAGGATGGTTGTGTCGAATGCGCTGGGCGGTTCGATCCGCCGGTAGTAATCGCTTTTGTGGGCGATGATCGGTGTGTCGTTGGTGATGGGTGGAGAAATTTCGTGTCTCTGATGCAATCCTTGGGTTACATTGTCTCCAGACTGGTGCATGAACAGGTGAGTCTCGATGACGCCTCTTGTGTTGGTCCAACGACTGGCTCGGGTGACGAAGATCTCGGACGTGGCTCTAGGCATGGCTCGGTGCATGGCGCTAGCAGTCATGTCAGTACCCGGAAGGTACTCCATCGTGTGGGCGAGGATCGGTGTGGCGTCGGCCGGGGGTGTGTCAGGCAGGCGATCAGCGTTTCTGGGAATCATCGTCCTGGGCTCCGTGTCCTGGCAGAGAGGCTCTGTGGAGATTAGCTCGATGATTGGCCCCGACCAGCGTGGGGTCAGCGTGGCTGTTTCCCGTGTTGCTGGGCTGTCGCATGGCGGCTGGCGTTGTCGTTGTCCTTGTTTGTTGGTGGCGGCTGGGGCTGAAGGTGTCCTTGTGCCCAATTGTTCCTGTGGTCTTGTGTTTACTTGTTTTGCACCTGGGCTTCCTGTGTCGAGCGCCAGATGCAAGTGTGTGTTTCTCGTGGGTGAGATCCTCCGCGCGTTGGGAAGGGTATTCTCTGTCGGTGGCCTAGGACGCGGTTGCTCCGTAGGGACCGTGGGACTCGTTTTCCCGATTGCTTGTTTTCTGTTGGCTGGTGCTGGCTTCGGATTTGTGTTCTCCGTTATGGGCCAATTCTTCGCGTTTGCTGTTATTGGTTTGGGTGTCAGGTGTTGCGTTGTATCATTGGGTGCCGTATTCATTGTGGTAGGTCGTGGACGTAGGTTCGTTGCGATTTTTTGGTGTTTATTGTTTCGGGGTTCGGTGTCTTGTACGTGGATGGTAGTAAGCACGGGTTCAGTGGGCATGGGACGGAGGTCTCGTAGCTGTAGCAGCGTGGTGCCGCATTGGATCGTCGTTTCGGTGGAATATAGGAAGTCCATACCGAGAATTACTTGTCCCAACATATTTGGCAAGACCAGGAGCGGGATTTGAACCTCTCGTTGATCCAGCTTGATGTGCGCCAGTAGAACTTGTGTGATCTCTCTGACCGAGCCATCGGCCAGGCGTATGCGGACGCATGCATCTTGCAGGTTGGAGTTGTTGTCTAGTTGTCGGGCGAGGTTTTCACTGATAAAGCAGCTGGATGCCCCGTTGTCGATTGTGACTTCCGTTGCGTGTCCTCCTATGGTCACCATCGCCACTATCCGGCCGACGGGTGTTGGCGGCAGCAATCGACGGTTCGTGTGCCGCGTTTGCCACATTCCCAGCAGAATAGTATGGAAGGATTTTGGCAGTCGTATGACGCATGACCGGCTTCACCACACCTGCGACAGGCGGCGCGTGGGTTCGTGGGTCGTGATCAGGCGATGTGCGACATCGGGATTCATCGTACTGGTTGGATTAGCTGGCGGTCTCCCTGGTGCGTCTCCCGACTCCCAGTGGGGTCTCTGGAATGGCGTCCGGTGTGAATCCCCATTCTCTCTGTTCCTGAGCTGGCCTTGCGTAGTTTGGCATGTTCTGCGGGGGTGCAAGAAAGGTCGGGATGGCCCGCTCTTGGATACTCTCGAGCTCTGTGGCCAACAGTGTAAGCTGAGACAAACTTTGTAGTTCGTGTCGCCGCACGTACTTCTGGTAGGCCGGCAGGGCGTTGTCGTAGATCCTGCTCAGCTCCTTGTCGGCATCGTACGCGGCATGGTGCATCAGTAGCCGTATCTCGATGAGGTAGTCTTTGAATAGTTCCCCTACCGTTTGTTTGCGGGCCCGGATCTGATCTTCTAGTTGTTCAAAGTATCGTGGCGGCAAGAAGAATGATAAGAATTCTTGACGGAAATAAGTCCAACAGCTGCCCTGCAATTGGCTGGTGCGGTACCAGCGACTGGCCCGATCAGTAAGTAGTTCTGCCATGGCCCGAGGCAGCCGATTTGTGTCCACTCCATATGAAAGTGCACGTTCTTCGAGCAGCTCTAGAAATGACCGCGGGTCATCGTGCCCGTCGAATCGGATTCCCCATTTCCGAATGCGTTCTGTTATGTGTGCGATGTGGCTATGATATTGCCCATCCAGATGTGGGCCGACTATTGGCACGATCCTCTGCGTGGCGGATCGACTGGTCTCAGTCATGGGAGGCCTTGGAAATTCGGTGGCTGTCACGGCGACGGGTGGGGCTGGCGTGTTGTATATGGCTTCGGGTACTTGTAACTCTGTCCTGGTGTTCATTCTGTTCTTGTCTGAGGGCCCAGGCGTGGTTGGCATGGGTGACCTGGAGCGAGGTGCTGCTTTGGCGTAGTGCTGTTCAAGGTCTCATAGTCGAGCCCAGGCGTCCTGCGAGAGTGACACGGCGACTAAAGTGGCAAATCTTTTGCGTCGGTCGTCGACTGTTCCTTTATTACCGAATCCAAACTCCTCAGCGAGAGCTTCGAGCTCGTCTTTCCGGAGTTTGTGAATCCAGCCGGTGGAGATCCCTGGATTGGAGAGGTGTCCCGCCCGGTATAAATCGTCGGTTGGTTCGGCGATTGGGATCCTGTAGCCGTCCATGGTGTATTTTTGATTGGGCACCTGACTTACCTACTTTTGAGCACTGTGACACTCTTTTTTTCTTTGCACTTTGCACTTTTTATTCGACGCGTATACTTGCTCGGATTTCGCGGAGATACGATTATAGGCTTCGCGGTTATTGGTCCTTGTTTACTTCTCTTTTCGGTGGCCGTGGGTCTTTAGTCCATCAAGTCCTTTAGTATTCCAAAAGTCCTTTAAAGTCCCTGCTCGGGCGCCACTTGTGAGGTCCTATTTCAGGCTGGGTTATCCTTCAGTCCTGTCCAGGGTCCGTTTACAAGGAATTTGTATTTGCTAAGGACTTTAAAGTTCTGGACTCGCCTTTGAATTGAGAGATTAAGGTAGACTTGGAGAATCCTCGTCTTTTTACTATCAAGAATGAATGCCGTTTTGGGTTTTCAGTTTTGTATTATTTAATTATTAATCCCTGACGGTTGCGAAATATCGCAAGCGAGGGCAGACCGAGAATCGGCGCGTGGACATAAATGGGTCAGAGCGTTTGTTTTGGCTCGAATTACAATGTTGGGAATGGGGAAGATAGCCGTTTAGGTGGCATGATTTTATTGCGAAATAATGCAATGATATTTATTTTTGGTCAAGCTAGTGCTGTCCCTTCCTGTTGCGAAATAGTGCAAGAGGTTGGGAGACGTAGCTGATCGAGCATATATCATTGCGACTTAACGCAGTGGTTGGGGGAGCTAGACTTGTTATTAATTAAAAGCGCTGATGGCGCGGCACGTGGAGAGTGCATTGGGCTTGTGGAAGGGGAAAGGTGTTGCTTAAGTCATATGCGCTGACTGCGCGGCACATGGAGAGTGCATTTTGTAGGTGGAAGGGGAATATGCTTCTATGTTATATGCGCTGACTGCGCGGCACGTGGAGAGTGTTTTGGGCTTGTGAAAAGGGCGAGGTGTCTGTGCTTAGCAAATTGTGATGAACCATGGCCGAAGCCATGGTTCGTTACACAACAGACACGTTCAGATAGCCTACCCGTTCGATACAATACAGTAGGCCCAATATCGACCGACACTTCGAATAAAGGATGGCTCGGGTTAGCAACGCTATGGTCGGATCCGAGACAAAGCACAGATCAAGCAATCGACCCAAGGAATTTTTGACATGGATGACTTGAGACAGAGATAATTCCAACAAGCCGTCGATAAAGTCATGTCGTGACATGGGCACAAGGTTATTGGACTCGTTAACCGAAGAACAAACATCGCCTAGAACTATCAAATGATCTTTATCTGATAACGAGGAAGAAACAGTTTTTAACTGCTTCACCAGCAGCGATCGTTGCTCTTGGAGTAACAAACGTGATCAACTGCTGCACTGAAGGAGTGGTCGGAGTAAGTTTTTCGGATGCCGGCGGACGAGAGGCAGTCGGCACTTGCATGTTTCGTGCACTGGGTTTTCGCAAAGCCAGCAAGGGATATTGGGCTGGTCATGGGTAATCTGCTTTTTGCATGTTTTTTTTGGCACAGACGACAGAAAATTCCATAAAGTTATGTTTTTTTTTCGAGAAAAAAAAGTTTTAAAATAATAGCAGTCAGACCAATGTGCACAGCAAATGCTTAAAGCGAAAACGGACAAAACTGTGAAGAGAGAGGAGTGTGGCAGCAACAGATTAAAACTGAGAGCGCTAAGAACAGAAAGAGCGAGAGAGAAAGAACAGTTATTGGGATGTAGGTGAGAGAGAGAGTGATAGGCGGTAAAAGCTACGACAAAGAGCGGCTAAATGTAATGAAAACAACACAAACACACGACTAACCGACGCACAAAATTAATTAAACATGTTGTGTTTTACACAATTATTAGGCAAGCACCCGCGCCCTCGAGCCGTCGCATTTCCTGCCGTTGCCACAGTTAGTGATGCCTAGTTTGACTGCATGTACCGCAGACAGACAGTGAACTGTAAGTAATTTCATTGACATTCTGAAGTCCTTCCGTGGTAGGCGGAGAAAGTAGTGGCTGAGTTTTCCATTGCGCTCCTTGCACATGGCTTTCTAGGTTCTGATGGTGGTGGTGCTCCACTTGCTTCTGACCTGATGAAACTAGGCGTTGTACTGCCTTTTCTGCAATCAGTTTAGCGTGGATGTCCATGAGTTCAATTACGAGTAGAGGTGGGTGCGGGCCGGGCCGGGCTTCGTGTCCCGCGGGCCTCGTCATGAAAACTGCGGGCTTCGTGCCTCAAAATCGAGGGCTTCGTGCGTTAGTTAAAAGTCCGCTAGGCCCGAAGAGTTATATTTATGGTATATTTTTAAAAGGAGAAAAGGTTACTAAGGATTGAACGGTATATTTTTGTGTATTTCTGAGGATAGGACTGTATATTTGATCGATAATTCCGCGGTCACACTACATGTTTTCTTCGTTTCGTCCAGCAAACATATCTTCAACAATGTCGAAGAAAAAAATTCAAAACGCTGTGAACAGTAAAAACGAGAAGGAACGTGAGTCGCTTCTAGTCGCGACTCTACTTTTATATCCGTACTCAGTCAGTATATAAACTTGTGACCTTATAATTGAAACTTAAAAAAAAAATTTTTAATTTGAAATTTTACATTTTTTTGCTACATTTGTTAACCACATCTACATCTAAAATGTAGATTATACATGTAGAACAGATATTCTACATCTATCATTTAGATTCTACATCTCCTCCGCTAGGGGTTGCTCGCGCATTGCACAGGGCAGAGTGTGTGCGAGCGAGAAAGAGAATGAGTAGCGTGAGCAACGCCAGAGGAGGGGGAAGCAACTGAAAATTAATTTCTTCATTCTGGCCATAATAATGATCCGATCTGTACCAGATTTGGCAATCTGGTAGATATGGTCATTCCTTCCGACACTACGTCTTTGGTTTTACCGTATCTTCAAAATTGTGGCTGCCACAGACTTTCGTCTTTTGTGAAGGCAGCCCAATTTGGAAATAAACTTGATTCAGTGTGATATCACATGAGTCTGGAAACAATATTTTATTGCTCTAGCTTTTATAGTCTCTGATCAAGAATATATATACTTTATGGGGTCGGAAAATGTTCCTTCTCTGCGTTACACACATCCACTTTTACCACAAATACAGTATACACCTTAACTCTTTTTGAGTACGGGTATAATAAAACTGTGAAATTGTTGACCAAAGAAGACGGTAGAAGCGACGCACAGTGGGGCCTCAGCCGCAAAGAGGTGGTAAAAGTCAATGCATTTTTTGAACGCTTTGGATAAATCCAATACACGAATTCGATAGAGTATTTTCCAAAGCTTTAAAAAATAAAGTTTAAAAAGAATCGGACTTTTAGTTTAGAAGATATGAGCAATCAAAGTTGAAAATTATTTTCGTGTGCAACAATTTATTCAACTTTTATTGACATACTGCATTTTTCAGGTAGAATAAAAATTAAACTGTGTGAGATATTATTTTGTTTTTGATATCATTTACTAGGTGTATTCATTTTTATCAATATTCAATAAAAAACTGCTTCGCTGCACAGACAGTTCTAGAGAAAAACGTAATTTCCAAACCATCTAAATTTTTGTTTGTTTCTCAACTTTGACTTGAATTTAAAAATGAGTACATTTTTGCTTTTCCGAAATATTTTGTATACGGGCTCTTTGCATATTTCTTTACCTGAATCAAAGGTCCACATCGATAACAATGGCGCTACCTCGCACGAAAAACGGCCAAAAATGTGCTGTCGCAGCTCAAATTCCCATACAAAATCCAAAATTTGACGTTTTTCGTGCGAGGTAGCGTCACTGTTATCGATGTAGAAGCCAAAAAACCCAAGACTGCACGTATGGACCTTTGATTTAGGTAAAGATATATGCAAAGAGCCCGTATACAAAATATTTCGGGAATACAAACATGTAATTTTTTTTAATTCGGGTCAAAGTTGAAAAACAAAAAAAAAATCAGGTACTAATGTAATAATGAAACTATATACTCAGGTACTCTCAATAATTCAACCATTTTTAAGTTTTCGCTATCTAAATTATGTTGTTAGCTATTAATCCATTTGCAGGTAAGTCTTTTTAACTTCGACCTACCCTTTTCAAAAGTTTTTTGTACATTGCATATGTAGGTTGGTCGCTATATTTTACCTGAATTTGACCAAGTTTTTATACCCGTACTCAAAAAGAGTTAAGGGGTATACTGTATTTGTGGTAAAAGTGGATGTGTGTAACGCAGAGAAGGAAAATTTTCCGACCCCATAAAGTATATATATTCTTGATCAGTATCAATAGCCGAGTCGATAGAGCCATGTCTGTCTGTCCGTCCGTCTGTCCGTCCCCATGAGCGCCTCGTTCTCAGAGACTATAAAAGCTAGAGCAACGAAATTTTTTTTCAGACTCATGTGATATCACACTGTTACAAGTGTATTTCAAAATTTCGCCCCGCCCCCTTCCGCTTTCACAAAGGACGAAAATCTGTGGCATCCACAATTTTGAAGATACGATAAAACTAAAAACGCAGTATCGTAGAGAATGACCATATCTATCAGATTGCCGAATCTGAACCAGATCGGATCATTATTATAGCCAGAATAAAGAAATTAATTTTCAGTTGCTTCCCCCACCTCCTCTGGCGCTGCTAACGCTATTCATTCTCTGTCTCGCTCGCACACACTCTGCCCTGTGCAATGCGCGAGCAACCCCTAGCGGAGGAGATGTAGAATCTAAATGGTATATGTAGAATATTTGTTCTAGATGTATTATCTACATTTTACATGTAGATGTAGTTGACAAATGTAGCAAAAAAATGTAAAATTAAAATTTTTTTTTTAATTTCAATCATAAGCTCATAAATTTATATACTGACTGAGTACGGGTATAAAAGTAGAGTCGCGACTAGAAGCGACTCACGTTCCTTCTCGTTTAACCTGCTTTTTATTTTGCCAAATGCATATGTATATATATTGCAGTCCATTTCCCCATTGCATGCAAGAATAAGATGTATGGAGTTTATTTTAAAACTTGCATATACCATCCCGCGAACGGAAGAATCTTTTGACGATAGCATGCCAGCCAAAGAGAAACATAAACACAGGAAAAAAATGATTCAAGACGAATTCTTTTCGAAACTTGGACTGAGGGTCGACTGCCCCAAATATGGATACGGGAACACAAACGATGGAAACTCATCCCGGAAATTCTTTAAGGAACACGAATAACTGGAGTGGATGAAGGCATTATTTAAAGATTGGCTGTAATTTTAAATATTTTAAATTCCAAGGACAAAATTAACACCCGCAATTTTGGCGAATATGCCTCGAAGACTGCAGAGTTGTTATTTGAAAAGTATCCAGAAAAGAAGCTTACTCCAACGCTTCATAAAATTTTGGCACACGGTCAAATTTTAATAGAACATCAGAGCCTTCCAATTGGAGAGATGTCAGAGGAGGCCCAGGAAACGAGAAACAAGGATTACAATAAATTCAGGTACATGAATACTTGTAAAATATCACGAACAAGGCAAAACCTTGTTATTATTTTATTATTTTATTTTATTTATTTTTTATTTATTTATTTATTTATTTTATTTTTGGTTTACTATAAAAAATGCATGTACTTTCTAATTTTTTTTTGGATTTCACATGTCTAATAGATGAAATAAATGGATCTGAAGAGGCTGCCAACATGTTGAAAATATCCTTGTTTTGCCTTGTTCGTGATATTTTTTAAACTTTGACCTGAATTAAAAAAAAGTACATATTTGTATTCTCGAAATATTTTGTATACGGGCTCTTTGCATATTTCTTTACCTAAATCAAAGGACCATATGTGCAGTCTTGTGTTTTTTTGCTTCTATATCGATAACAGTGACGCTACCTCGCACGAAAAACGTCAAAATTTGTATTTTGTATGGGAATTTGAGCTGCGACAGCCCATGGTTGGCCGTTTTTCGTGCGAGGTAGCGTCACTGTTATCGATGTAGAAGACAAAAAACCAAAAACTATATGCTCAGGTACACTCAATTATTTAACCATTTTTAAGTTTTCGCTATCTAAATGATGTTGTTAGCTATTACGTACAAAAAATATTTTGGGAAAGCAAAAATTTGGTTTTTTTTAAATTCAAGTCAAAGTTGAAAAACAAAAAATGTAGATGGTTTGGAAAGTAGGTTTTTTTCTAGAACTGTCTGTGCAACGAGGCAGTTTTTCATAGAATATTGATGAAAATGAATACACCTAGTAAATGATATCAAAAACAAAATAATACCTCACACAGTTTAATTTTTATTTTACCTAAAAAATGCAGTATGTCAATAAAAGTTGAATAAATTTTTGCACACGAAAATAATTTTCAACTTTGATTGCTCGTATCTTCTAAACTAAAAGTCCGATTCTTTTTAAACTTTATTTTTGAAAGCTTTGGAAAATACTCCATCGAATTCGTGTGTTGGATTTATCCAAAGCGTTCAAAAAATGCATTGACTTTTGCCACCTCTTTGCGGATGAGGCCCCACTGTGCGACTCTAGTAGTTTAGATTTTGAATTAAAAATAGGAGACCAGGTCTTATTAAAAAATTAAACTGGACATAAGTTAGACTATAAATATAAAGGACCATATATAGTAGAAAATATCGGAGAAAGATATAACGTCACAATATCCGATAATAAACAGAAAACTCAGACAGTCCATAAGAATAGATTAAAACTTTTAAACTCATAGACAGAATTAGTATGGCCATACATAAGTATATCCATAAGAATATGTTACATCGAATCTTTTTAGTTTTGTTAATAACACATAAAAAAATAATTGTATAAAAAAAATAATAAATAAAAAATATACTTTGTTTCGAAGAATGGGATATATATATATGTTTGCTCAATTAATAACGAACAAAAAATAAATATATATTAAACTCTCTAAACACACTTTTCTAAATATGATAAGTATTAAAAATACATAACATTTAGTTCTACAAAATAACTTCATATATTACGTTGTTTTTTTTAAAAAGGGAAGTGTAGTGAACCCATGCATGTACATATATAAGTGCGTGCATATACGCAGTGACATAAACAACTAATGTTTATGTTACACATTCCTTTTGCACAGCAACGATCTGCGACTTGAACGCAGATCGATCAGCTGCCAGAACTGCTGATCAGGCATTTACTTAAACTCAGGTAGAACCCAAACGCCCCAACACTGAGGCGATGGTTCCCGCTCTCAAAGAGACACTTAATGCTGAATATGAATTTCCAGTAGATTCAGGCAGAGACCACGCTCACTAATACTTATGCTCTTTTCATATAATGCATGGGAGAACTCTCGCTCTCCGTCATACATACATAAGAACAATTGTACCCTAGGCTAAGAAGTAAAAGATTCATTCAATTCATTCAATTCATTCAATAAACTTACTCCAAATAAGACGGATGTCTTACTGTTTGATTACACTTAATACAATTGGGTCCGACTTTTACGTTGATGATATGTTGACTGGTGCTGCATGCGTAGAGGAGCTAAGGGCAATTAAGTCCGAATTATCTCAGGTTCTTCAGACCGCAGGGTTTGAGTTAGCGGAGTGGATTTCGAACTCACCTGAGATCACCGCATCTGAGAGCACAGCCAAGCCCATAACGATTGAGAATCGATTCAGAATCGACTTAGGCGTTAGGAATCTCATGGTTGCCTAGCGAAGATGCCTTTCAGTTTAAAATTGACAATGAAGTCATGGGTCTTCGAGCGACAAAGCGGAACTTACTATCTGTGACATCGAAGTTGTTCGACCCCCTTGGATTGTTGAGTCCCATCGCCATAAAGGGCAAGATCCTATTGCAGGAACTTTGGCTTAACAAACTAGATTGGGATGAGTCGATTCCGATGCATTTGGAAACAGAATGGAATATGTTGAAAAATACACTATTTCAATTGGAAGAGATATCTATCAGGCAGGCTCCGGTTTTCACTTTCCTCGCCGAAATGAAAAATAAACGTCTTTTTATACAACTAAACAAATCTTAATTGCAAAAGGAAAAAAATAGATGACTGATTGAGGCATTCACATGAATTTGACACCATTAACTGGGCAATTAAGCTTGTGTCTTCTTTATTAATAATTTTTGTTTAAGCCAACCTCAAAAGTGGATCTGCAAAATTGGTCAGTACAAAAAAAAGTGAATTGCTCCGAACAGCTGTGACAGCCCGATTTGGCTATCGATAAGTCTCTGTTAAACATAACCAAGTCCTTTGTGTATGAGCTGCCACTAACGCGTAGGTATAACAGCAGTAAATTTCGCGCTTAACAGTAAAAAGAGTAAACGAATTCATAAAAGTGGAAAAGCGTCTCGAAATGAAAAGTCATACTTTTTGCTGAAGAGTAAAACGCAAAGTGAATGTGAAAACCGGAGCCTGCCTGTATACCTCGGTTTGTGTATTCCGATCCGATGTCACCGGTCCAGATACATGCCTTCGCTGACGCCTCCATGAGAGCTTAGCAGAACTGCAGAAGGTTTAAAAATATAATCAAGCCCCTATTCCATATACCAATCGAACGAGCTGTTTATTGGTTAAACTCTGCAGTAGCTCTTCACTGGATTCGGTCGCATCCATCTACGTTGTCGACGTTCGTTTCGTATAGGGTGGCTGAGATTCAGGAGCTACGTGGCGACATGTCCCTACAAAACAAAACAAAGCATAGAAATCGCACAGACAATCTGGTTTGAAGGACCATCAGTTTTGAAGGATGAAGAAAAAAAACTGGCCTAAAAACCCTCATTTCGAGCCTTCAGAATATGTTGAGCTGGAGAAAAGGAAGAATGTGGTCGGGCTGACCGCTGCCGTGGAAATTTCGAATTTGTTAGATGTCATCGAGGGATTCTCGTCACACCTCAAGCTGATTGGAGTGTTTTGTCATATGTTCCGCTTTATAAGAAAATGTAAGAACCCGAGCATAACGTTTGAAAAAATGGTTTCACCGACCGTTGCCTTTCGCAAAATTGTTGAAATTATCCTACATCACGAGTATTGTGAGGAAATCGAGAAATTTCGGAAAGGATCTAGAGTTGGTCCTAGTCTTCAGCGGTTGAATCCATTCATCCATGAAGACACAGGTACTTGGTGTAATTTTTCGTTGTTGAGAGTAGGGGGGCGACTAGCAAAAGCTCCTATATCATACGATGACAAGTTTCCGTTTGATTTTGACGAAGAAAATTTGAACTTCTATTATTTAAATTTCACACACTATTCGTTGGTCTAATTGGTAGTGGACTACAGAATACTAAATGAAAAGACCATTAAGGATAAGTATCCAATGCCAAACACGAATGATATTATAGATAAGATATGCAGAGCCAAATATTATTCAACCTTGGACTTGGCTAGCGGACACCATCAAATCGAAATGGAGCCGACCCATACGGCAAAAACAGCATTTTCCTCCAATAATGGACATTTTGAATTCATAAGAATGCCATTTGGGTTAAAAAATGCTCCGGCCACATTTCAGAGGTAATGGACAACGTGTTGGCAGAGTTGATTGGTAAATCCTGTTTTGATGACAGCATTATATTTGCACCTTCCTTACAAGAACATATAACAGACCTCATAAGGGTATTTACTAAACTCACAAATGCAAGTTTAAAACTACAATCGCAGAAATCAGAGTTTTTAAGAAAAGAAATCGAATTCTTGGGACATATTGTTACAAAAGATTGGATTAGGGCAAACCCTAGCAAATTAAGTGCGATAAAATCTTTTCCAATGCCTAAAACAAAGGAGATCAAATCATTTTTAGGACTAGCCGGTTATTATAGGAAATTTATTAGAGATTTTGCTAAAGTCACAAAACATATTACCCAACAATTGAAAGGCAAGAAATCCTCGGTGAATATTGGAGAAGACTATAAAAAAGCCTTTGAAAATATTAAAACATTGTTATTTAAAGATCCATTGTTACAGTACCCAGACAATTCGAAGCCCTTTATACTAACAACTGATGCTAGCAACTTTGCCCTGGGTGCGGTTTTGTCACAAGGATCATTAGGAAACGATAGACCGGTATCTTACGCTAGTCGAACGTTATCGAATGCCAAGATAAACTACTCTACAGTAGAGAAGGAAATGCTGGCCATTATTTGGGCCACCAAGCACTATCTTTTCGGAAAAAAATGTACAATAATCACTGACCACAGACCACTTATTTGGTTGATGAACTTCAAAGAGCCAAACTCAAAACTAGTCCGATCGAAATTACAGGTCCTTGAATATGATTATGAAGTCGTTTATAAAAAAGGGTCATAAATTACAGAGGCCGATGCCTTAAGCCATATAAAAATCGACGTGAATTTAAATGGCATCAGCCGATCATCACAAAATACAATTCATACGTCAGCAAAACCATTAAACGAATTCAGAATCCAATTATTATTCAAAAAGGAACAATACACTGAAGTCGAAACGTTAATACCATTTAAAAATAAAATAAGACGGGTAATTTCTGATAAATATTTTAGTAGAGAGAAAATAGCTTTAATATTTAAAAAATATGAAACCAGACAAGACTTACGCTATTCTAGCCACAGAGGAGATTTGCGACATAGTAAACATAACATTTGAGGAATATTTTTCGCAATCAGGAAATTTAAAAATAATCAGATGTACAGTTTTCCTTAGGGATATTACTGATCAGAATTTGCAAGATATAGAAATTAAAACCTATCATTTTAATAATAACCATAGGGGAATAGACGAAACTTTAAGTCATCTAAAGAGGATCATTAACTTTCCATATGTGAAACAGAAAATTACGAAATTAATTAATAGCTGTGAGACTTGAAATCAGACGCTGAAATATGTCAGGCAACTGCAAAAGCCTAGGTTTCAAGAAACAGAAATTCCAAAAAAACCCTTGGAAATATTCCATATAGATCTATATACTATTAACAAACATATGATTTTGAAAATAATAGACAAATTTTCACGATTTGCGGCGAGGTTTACTATACCAGCTTGAGATTGTATTAATATAGTGAAAGCAATAATAAATTATATTAACACCCACGGAGTACCAGAAAAAATAGTTTGCGATCAGGGGCCTGAATTCGCTGGTAAATTGTTGAAAGACTTTTGTAGTCAATACAATATTCAAGTACACGTGACATCCTTTCAGCAATCGTCAAGTAACGCTCCAGTAGAAAGATTACATAACTCTTTGACAGAAATCTATCGGATAATATTTGAGAAGAAGGCAGAAAAAGTTTTTTTGGACCACGACGAAATGCTAGCAAAAACTTTTACAACATACAAGAACGCAATCCATTCAGCAACCAAACTGACCCCCTTCGAACTATTTACGGGACGCACCCACGCATTCCAAAGAGACATAATCTTTAACACTGAAAACGAGTACCTAATGGAACTAAATAAGTTCAGGGAAAAATTATATACAAAAGTACATCAGGAGCCGGAAGCGTTAATACTAAATAAAACGGAAAAACTCAATAAAGACAGAACAGATCCAATGAATTTAGAGGAAAACGATATAGTTTTCAGAAAAGAAAACAGACGAAACAAACTTACGCCTAGGTTCACGCAACATAAAGTATAAGAGGACAATGGTGCAACCGTAATAACACCAAAAAAAAAGATTCACAAATCTTAGACAAAAAGAATATACAAGAAGAAGGTACAATAACAATTTGTTTGTTTGTTTACAAAAAAAATTCAAAAGAAAATACTGCATAATATTAATACATAGGATAATTAAACAATAATTTTATTTTTAAATATACACACATATTGTTTTCTAAATGTACACCTTAATATTACGATATAGAAACTAAAATTATATTGTCAATTGTGGCCAAATTCTATAGTCGATCCCTAGTAACCACGGTATACGTATCGACCATTTCCCAATTATGGCCACACTTTACACCAAGGGGAGGAGTTACCATCTCTACTTCCCCAAGATGGCACACCTACTGCTGACTGTCCACCGTAACCAATGTCCACTGTTCTGGACATGACACCGATGCCAAGGAGAGACGGAAAAGAGAATCAAGAAGTAGGAGGGAGTGACAAGGAAGGAGAGACAAGGAAGAAGAGACAATGAGAGAGAGAGGATGATCGACATATAGCAGGATTGATTTTTAAAAAGAGAAAGACAGATTAAAAATAATATACTTTTGACATTTAAACGATACAGACGTATTGTTTTATTATTGGCAATAGCAAATAACTGGTAATTAAGCTCCCATATATCCTTCTGGATACGTAACTCGTGCGTCTATATCCGTAGCAGAACTGCAGAAGGTTTAAAGATATCATTGTTGACTTCAAAGTCAGTCCAAAGTAGTGCCATTCAAGACCAAAACACTCCCATGGCTTTAGTTATGTGCCCCTCACCTTCTCGCGGATCTCTGTCACAGAATCAAGCCCCTGGTAAAGGTACGCATCGAACGAGCTGTTTATTAGTCAGACTCTGAAGTAACTCTTCACTGGATTCGGTCGCATCCATCTACGTTGTCGACGTTCGTTTCGAATAGGGTGGCTGAGATTTAGGAGTGGTCAGGTGAAGCTACGTGGCGTCATGTCCCTACAAAACAAAACCCAGCAGATATTGTGTCAATAGGTTGTGCCGTCCAAGAAATCGCCTAGTCAATCTGGCTTGAAGGATCATAATTTTTGAAGGATGAAGAAGAAAACTGGCCTAAAAACCCTCGGGCGGCACACATGGGAGGACTCTGGGAGGCAGGTGTCAAGTCTGCGAAGAGCCTACTCCTACGGGCGGTAGGCAGCGCGCCATTGACCGCCGAGGAGCTCGCCACAGTCCTCGTCGGGATCGAGGCCGTCCTGAACTCCAGGCCGCTGGGAGCCATCAGCCAGGACCCCAGCGACGGCGAGGCACTCACGCCCGGGCACCTGCTGACAGGCGGGTCGCTCATCGCCCCCCCAGCACTGCGGACTCAGGACCAGGAGAGTCTCAGCTGCTTGCGACTTGCCTCGTTAGTCAGGCAAGCGTTCTGGCAGCGATGGTCCCGCGAATATGTCCTGGGGCTACAAATTCGTGGCAAGTGGCACCAGAGGAGGCCCGACGTGAAGGAGGGAGACCTCGTCCTTGTGACCGAGGACAACATGCCTCCACATGAGTGGCTCCTGGGCAGGGTAATCGGCACGAACGCCGGGGAGGACGGCATGGTCAGGGTCGTCGACCTTAGGAGGAGCGACGGAAGTGTTTTTCGGCGGGCCATCCACAAGTTGGCGCCGCTACCAATATCTTAAAGGCTTCAACGGGGCCGGTGTTTCGTCAAGTCGTCGTAGAATTAAATGTTTTGTGTTAAGATTATTTTTGAATTGGTTGCGAAGTTTGAAGTCTAGTGTAAGTAGGTTAGGGCAAGGCGGTAGCGCAATGAAAGCTCTCTCGTTAGCTCAAGGCGAATTCGCAACGCTTTGCCACCGTAGGTTAGCTAGGCTTAGAATGAAATGTATGGAATTTTAGAATATATTGTTAATTTGGATTCGATCGAGCACGTCCATTATTTTCGCCCGCCTTAAATAAAATTCATTACGCCACCACAAAGTTTTCAGTTTTTGTCATTTAGAAAAACTCTTTTAATTTTTTAAGGCCATACATATTTCATAATATACTTCATATTGGAATAACTGTCCATGAGGGTATCAAGTGTGCTCGAGTGATTAGCAAATGACTTGAAACATATAATAATTCTATACATACATATGTAAATATATAAACCGCCGGTGACGGCACAAGAGGTGCTCAAAATATCGCAGAGAGTGCCAAATAGCAAAGCACCAGGACCTGACGGCATTCCAAATCGGGCTCTCAAACTGGCTATAAGCATGTTCCCAGACACTTTTGCGCAGGCAAACACCAGGTGTCTCACAGACGGCTGCTTCCCTGGAAGATGGAAACAACAAAAGCTGGTGCTGATCCCAAAACCAGGGAAAGACACAGAGTATCCTTCGGCATACCGGCCCATCTGCCTCCTAGACAGTGCAGGCAAGGTGCTGGAGAGCATTATCAGTGGAAGTCTTAATATAGCAATAGAGGCCTCTGTGGGACTTTCCGACAGCCAATACGGATTCAGGAAGGCCCGCTCAACCCTGGATGCACTGGAGAAGTTGTGCAGCACAGCCAAAAAGGCTAAAGAAGGAACGCGATGGCTCGGTGGGGCTAAAAAATACTGCTTGGTGGCCACATTGGACATAAAAAATGCCTTTAACTCAGCATCGTGGAGCAGGATACTTTCCTCCCTTAGGAGACTTGGCATCCCAGGTTACCTACAACCAGTGGTCAGCGATTACCTGGATGATAGATGGCTCCACTACGATACCGACGATGGCCCACGTACATACTCCATTACGGGAGGGGTGCCACAAGGATCCGTACTGGGACCCTTACTGTGGAACACCATGTATGATGGAATCTTGCGCCTGGACTTCCAAGACGGAGTAGAGATTGTGGGCTTTGCTGATGACGTCGCTGTCACGGTCGTCAAGAAGACAATGGAGGAAACGGAAAGGGCGATGAACGAGGCCATCAGAAACATAGGGGATTGGCTAAACCTTGCAGGTCTTGAACTGGCCGAACACAAAACGGAAGCAGCCCTAATCAGCAGCAGGAAACAGGTTGAGACGGCGAGGATAACGGTAGGAGGAGCCTGCATCACCTCAAAAAGAGCCATCAGTTACCTCGGAGTCATGCTGGACACCCGACTTTCGTTCAGAGAGCACTTACAGGAGACACACCGGAAGGCACACGGCGTCATTATGGCCATATCCCGCATAATGCTGAACAACAGAGGCCCAAAGTCGACGAGCAGGAGACTCCTCTTTAATGTAGCAAAGTCGACAATGTTATACGCAGGCTCAGGCAACGAGCACAAAAAGCTACGTAAAGGGGATAGAGTCAAACTTTAGACTTTGAGCACTGAGGATCAGTGCGGCTTTTCGCACAGTCTCCACAGAGGCTATTTTGGTTATAAGCGGCATACCACCCGTCGAGACTGTCGAGACACCCAGGAGACTGGCCGCTGGACACACCGGCTAATCCCCGACATAAAGGCGTGGATAGATCGGCGGCATGGGGAACTTACGTTCGCACTGACGCAGGTTCTAAGCGGACATGGGTGTTTCGAGGCATACCTACATCGCTTTGGCAACGAGGAAGACGAGTTATGCACCAGCTGCGGTGTGGTAGAAGACGCGAAGCATGCCCTGACCACATGCGTCAGATTTTTTGAATTCTAGGGGGGCCTATCACAGCAGAAAGCATGGTACCAGCTATGCTGGAAAGCCAACAAAATTGGACGGCGATCTGCAGCCTTGCGACGGAGATCACGACAGAACTAAGGCGTCTGGAACGGATCAGAAACGAGCGGCCGTATCAGGCTAGCCAGCCTTGTGAAGCAATGCTTCACGGCAGTCCCGCAAGTCTGGTCTATATATACATTATAATTATATCATTATTCTCTAATTTATACTCTTATAGTTATATGTATATATCATTAGGTTATTATTATGTTTATTATAAAAAAAAAAAAAAGCCAGTTCTATACACATATGCTCGAGCGATTAACAAATGACTTGAAACATATACTAATTCTATACATACATATGTAAATATATAAGCCAGTTCTATACACATGTAGTGTAACCCTTATACATGTGTTTGTAGGTATATATTCATAGATCATATATATATTTATACGTAGATATATAAAATTATTTTAGTTAAAATCACTTGTTTACCAAGTTTACATATATATATACATAAATCTATAAATGTAAATCAGAGCTCGCAAATAACTGTCGACCGTTTTTCCCTTTGCGGTCTGCTCAGGAGCATAACCGAAAAAACCATGCACGCTTGCTCTCTCTCCGAGCAGAACCCTTCGTGTCTCTTCGTTTCGGTCTTCGGTTGATGGTTCTCAGTTGAGCATTTCGTGTTATGCTCATTCAATAACAAACTCATAGAGAGCGATCCGACTGGCGCTCGCTCATTGAGAGTCCCCAGAAGAGCAGAAAAATGAAACGGTCAGCGTAAACGGTCTTTTTTGTGTATATTTTGTTTTTGTGTCTGCAGCTGTAAGTATGTATGTATGTATGTATGAAGCGCAAGTGTGGCTTGTGAGCGACAAGCCGAAATAGACTTACTCGCACATACACGCACACAAACGCAAAAGACCTTTTTCTTCTTCGCTCGCGACAGAACGGTCCGTGAATGAGCAGAGCAGAAGGGCAGCAAAAAAACCGGTTTTTGGTTGAGCAAAGACCGATTTTTTCGAGAGCCGATGGGAACGGTTCTTCTCTGACTTTTTGCTAAAAGGTTCTGAAATAACAGTTATTTTCGGACAACAACAAACGGTCGACAGATATTTGCGAGCTCTGATGTAAATATATGGATCGTAAAAAACATTCTCTGAAAGTTGAAAAGTGGAAAGCCGTTGGCATTTGTAAAGTATTTCTGAGTAAAGTATTTCTTTGAGAAAAAACATGACTAAAATAGCGATATGTATATGTAAATAAATGTGCAACTTCAAGTAAATAAAACAAATAACAGCTTTTATTTTTATATTTTATTTATTTCCCACGCACAACCCTACCGGCTCGGTCGGAGGCTGCAAAACAACCCTCAAAACTTAAAAACTGAAAAAAACAATTTTCAGTTCAAGCGGCCAAAAATTGTAGAACCCACACACAAGCACAGTATGTGTGAATACGTGGCACAAACACATTTACGTAAACTGGAAACTAAACAAATCAAAACCGGTTTCGAAACATAAACATTGGCAAAATTTGATGGTGTCTGTGTACAAATTATTAAGTTATTATCCACTGTATGACCGGAGCATCAGCCACCGGCAGAGAAAGATCGGGTTTTTAGTAAGTAGCGCCAACCGGCGCGGTGAAGAATCAGATTAAATCTAAACTTAAGTAAATACAAAAGAATTTGAGTTGCCCTCCAGTTCGGGCAGCGCTGCCTCGCAGCTGTCCACAATTCTGCATCGTCAGCAGCTCGTGCAGACGTTGGCGGCTACCAGCGGATGTTTATGCAACATAGTAACTTGATGCCGCCCATCCACTCCAGTGCGGTATCAGCGTTCTTCCAAATGGAATTGTTAACTACTCCCCCTCTCCAAGAGTGGTTGCCCTCGACACTCACAAACTTTCGATCATCGCGTTGATTTGGCTCATGTTACTCTTCCTTTTGAGATGGCATCCAATGTAGACGATTCCACCTAGAATTCCGCACAGAGTCATTCCCAGCCCGAAAGCGAGGATCGGATTTAGCCTGACCGTAGCAGCCTGATCGACTTCCTTGATGTAGTTTAGGTTATCCTCGCTGAGCTGACGAAGGAATGGTAAGCTCAGGATCGTCTCGTGCCCAGTAATGTTTAGGGCGGGCACTGATGCAACGCCCGGGGATCGCTGTTGGATGTTATGGCGATTCCCGAACCGGGATCCGTTGATGGTCGCGAAGTCATTGAAGGTGACCAGCTGCGTACCGGAGGTTGTGATCAGTGTGTCTGAGTCACAGCTGATTGTGGCAGGCCTGTTATTGATGATGACCATACCATAGTCTATGAGGGTGATGGGCTCCAGGTGGCTCGGTTGCGAAAGGCAATGAGCCCCCGGAGTGTAATCCCTGCGCGCAGGAACCCCTCGTTTCTCTTTTGCAGAATGTGGACGTGGTCGTGGGGGTGCAGCTCGTGCAGCTTGGAAACCGCACTCGGCTACGGTGTTCTCCGTCAGTTGTAGTATCGTTCCGTTGTGCTCAACCGGGAATACCATGATTTTTTTACATGCTATGCTAACTCTAGGGTATGGATTATGTTATTGGATTACAAGATTTTAATTCTAGATACTTCTAATAAGTTTGAAACTGTGACTCCTGTGAATTGGTCAGCGAGTACAGATTCTATGTCAGTGTGGTCGAAATGGAAGGGTTTACAATGTTGGCTTTTGCAAGGGTATTGTGAGCGTTATTGTGGCAATTTCGGTAATAAGAATTATATTTCTAGCTAACAAGGTTTCGTACAGGTGGGCCGTGTCGATCTGCGCTCTCTTCTCTATGCTGAGGATCTGGTTTACTGTACTCGTAAGGTCATTCAACTGACTTTGAACTTTTGTGTTTATTTTGATGTGCCTATTGTTTGCCTGCACCAGTTGTGCTTCTGTGAATCTAGTGTTTTCCAAGTCTGACGCGTCTGGCGTGCCGGCGACGACCTTAAGGGCCGTACCTAGGAAGTCTAAGTTTCTTGCCAGCCTGTGGTGAATACCAATATCGGACAACATATCCCTAATGTGGTTGCAGTCAACGTCCAGTAAATGTCTCAAGTGGGATTGCAGAAACCGTTCTGCCATTCCGGCAGTCTTATCGACAATGCGCCCGTATTCGGTCAAGTTTGCTGTATGCTTGTCATAATCTAGCTTATCCCAAACCAGAACAGTTCCGTCCGTAATGCGAATGTAGTTTGAGTGGGAGTAGTCCGTGACGCGCGCCGTGACTATTGTTTTCACCACGGCCTTGACAATCTCAGCGAGAGCGTCTTTATTTTGGAAATGTATTATATGGCGCGTTTTTTCCCCAAAAATTACAAAAATCTGTTACAGCGGGATTTTTTTACATCCTCTAGGATGATCTGGTTCCTAAAGTAATTTACCGGTTTGTCTGACGATTCTATCGTGTAAGTCATTGAAACCTCACTATGAATTGTCGCTGCGTCCGACCGTGGTGCGCTGCTTTCTAGTGCGCAAATGTTTTGTCGGGACAGTACGTCCGCGACGAAGTTTTCTTTTCCAGGCTTCTAGAATAACCTGTCGCCAAGATCATTGATGCGTGTCTTCCAACGTTTAATTTGTTGCGGGTACATCAGCATTACGTGTTCTGATGCCAGAATGTTCCTAAGTTTTTGGAACGCGTGTCTTTGAACTTCATTGAAGGATATGGGAGTTTTTTTTAACTTATGTTTGCCAACTGACCCATTTTCTCCCTTCAGGATGTCGGAAAGCGGACGGGCGATTGCCGCGAAATCTTTCACAAAACATCTGTAATAACTCGCCAGGCCTAAGAATGACCTTAGCCCAAAGAGTGTCGATTGCTCGACGTCCTCCTGAATAGCTTTCACTTTCTCAGGGTCCGTTCTTGTGCCTTCGCTGGTTACGATAAAACCGAGGTATTCTACGCTTATTTTAAAGAACTGCGACTTCTCTTGAGCTACTCTCATGTTGGCTTCATAGAGGCTTTTTAGTACCCAGTCAACGTGTTTAACGTGTTCGTCCTGAGACTTGGAAAAAATTATTACGTCATCGACATAGACGATTTATTCGCGCAAAACATCATCGATTGCCCTCTGGAAAATGCTCCCAGCATTCCTTAGACCGAAGGGCAGTCGGCAAAACTCATACTTTCCTCCATTTACGGAAAAGGAATTTTTTCCCTATCGCGTTCTGCCAAAGTTATTTGGTGGTATCCGGATTATAGGTCAAGAGTTGTAAAATATTTCGCCGTACCCAGATTTGCTAAGATCATTGAGATGCTTGGCATTGGGTATTTGTCGGGCACTGTTTTTTGATTGAGCTTCCGAAAGTCCATTACGAGACGTTTTTTCTTGTTGCCCTTTTCATCCGTGCCTTTCTTATCGACATATAGGATTGTTATAGGGTGATCTTGATTTTCGGATAATGTTGTCTTTTAGGAGGCTCTTAACCTCGGAATCAACAAAATCAGCTACGCCCGTCGGGTAGGGGTATAGCTTTGAGTAAATTGGTTCGTCGTCAACCGTGCGAATGGTGGCCACGACCGAAGTGTTATAGGGCAGCGATCTGTTAGGGTCGGCAAATGCCTTACTTCTTTTCTTCAGCATTTGCATGAAGTTTGCCTTTACGGGTGGAGGCGCGTCGATATCAACAAAACTGGTGTGGTTGACATCTGTGCACCTATGGAATTTTACCCTTTCGGTTGTGTTACCGAACGTGAGTGTTCCATCTTTTAAGGATAGCGTGGCCCCTACCTGCGTTAGTAGGTCGAGCCCGTTAGTGTTTTCAGAAGAAAGAACGGGGTAACCTTGCCGAATATCGACAGGGGACATTTTTCCGTTATGTTGTTTGACCCGTTAATCGAGTGAACGTGGAACGGTGATTCGACAGGGGTGACGCCGGGGAGCCATTCGAATGGCTTGATGAAATTGCCCGCGGTAGCAATGTGATCTACCCTCTGCCGCCAGTTTCCTGTCGCATTGTCGCGCTTGCCCGCCCCAAATGGCTTTTGGTGAGCCGTGAGCTGCCTGAATTTAGATGATGAAGGGTCAATGTCCATTGGCTCAGGGGCCTGGCTTGGAGCCCTCGGCTGTTGGTAAGAGTTGCCCTGCTGGGTGTTGCCCTAGCTCCTAACATAATGGGGGCTTTTGTACGAGTTGGGGTCCTGAGGCCTGTTTTTCCTTGCGTTACCCTGTAGTGGCGCTTGGTATTTGCGCTCGTTTGTTCGAGAGGACTTCTCCTCGATGGCCTTGGCGTAGGTTGCAGTTAAAATGCTGCGATCCTCGCTTGACTCTACCGACTGGGCTATGGCCAGAGCGGTCGGCTGCCTGGCGCCACCCGACATAGTCTACCTGTTTCCCGTCAAACTCCGGGAGTGACTTGACCATGTCCAATGACTGATCGCACGTCACCCCGGGAACGACTTGTACTTTCTTGTACACCTCCACCTTTGGCACTGATAAGACACTGATTTCTGATGGGAATACTGTAGACTGGTCTGCTTGGGCAGACTCAGCTCGTACCCGTTGAATTTCTGTTCTAAACTGCTCCGCCTGCCTTGCTAAGGCGGCGTCAAGGGCCTGTGCCAGCATTTCTGGATCCATTTCTAGTTGTGCTACTTGCTGTGGCCGCCTGTTTCTCGCCGGTACTTGGCCCACTATATGGAGGCCTTCTACGAGGGAACTATCGTCACTATCTTCGTTATCCTGCCAGTCACTCATCTGTTTGTGCTAACTTGTTGTAACTACACAGACATATGGAACTTTTGACCTAGCGTTTCTTTTCACAAATCAGAAGGGCAAATGGTGTAAATTTATTCAAAATGTATTTTTCTTGCTTAGGACCGACAATTATTTATAAGCACTTATACTGACATAGAATTTTCTCACTTAACAATTCACTTACATGTTTTATGCGGTACGAGTGCTGCTAATTTTAAATTTTAATGTATTTCTCCGGTTGAGCGCTGACTTTGGATGGGCCCTGGGCGCGTAGTCTTGGGCGAGGGAATTCCTTACAGCCTGCGTTGGTTTCTTATTTTCCTGAGGCGAGGGAGTGCCCTTCAGCCTATTTTTCCTAGTATATTTCTCGTTGGAAGCGAGGGATTGCCCTTCAGCGCCTTTGTTTTCCTTTTTTTGGCAGCACTTTCCTTGAATCTGGGCGAGGAATTGCCCTTCAGCCCGTTTCCTTGCCTTGTTGTTTTTTTTAGCACTTGGCAGCGAAGACTTGTATGTAATTTTATTTGGGCTTGCTTTCTTTTTTTTTTTTTTTATAAAACGGTTTTTTTTTTGTTTTTACACTTGCATTTTACATTTTTTTGGTTTTGAATATTTTAAAGGATTTCTTTCTATCCTTTTTTTTGTTTATCGCGGCGTTCACACACTCGCGTTGGTTCGGGATTCGATTTTTATTAATCTTTAAGCCCGTTGGGCGCCAATTATTAAGTTATTATCCCCTGTATGACCGGGCCATCAGCCACCGGCAGAGAAAGATCGGGTTTTTACTAAATGTTTATTCCCAGCCAACCGGCGCGGTTAAGAATTAGATTAAATCTAAACTTAAGTGAATATAAAAGAATTTGAGTTGCCCTCCAGTTCGGGCAGCGCTGCCTCGCGTTGCCCCAATTCTGCATCGTTAGCAGCTCGTGCAGACGTTGGCGGCGTCCAGCGGATGTTTATGCAACATAGTAACTTGATGCCACCCATCCACTCCAGTGCGGTATCAGCGTTCTTCCAAATGGAATTCCACTGATACCCTGCAGTCAGTGGGGAGTGTTAACTTACATATATACATGTCAAGATAACATGAGATAGCAAGCGTTTTACTTTTCCGCTGACATGCGAGAAAATAATTAAATAAATCGAAATAATTAAAAGCAAATAGTAACATTAAATTTATAATTCAGAAAAATGTTCAAGAAAAAAAATAATAAAAATTAAAAAAAAAGATAAATAAAAATATAAATAATTTTATTCGTGAGAAAGAAGAAGACAGAATAAATTTGTGCGCTGCACAACCTCGACGTTTGACAAACGACTGGCAAAGATTTTTATTGTTGCACCATGGCGGAGCTCTCTCACGAATGACTCAGGTCCTACAGCTGAGACATTAGGACCTGGAGCGGAAAATTCTGCTGTAACACTTTCGTTGTATGAACTGGCACATCTATATACTGTATGGTTAGTGGTACAGAGCCTAAAAAACAGTTTTTTCACGAAAAAAAACCCTATGCTTTAAGCGTAGTACTCAGATCCGAACAGAATAGGGGTTGTTATTCGCATGGTATTTTTCTATCCCCCTGTAAAGTTATATCAATTTGATATAATTTGCCAAACTCGAAGCAAAAATTGCAATATGAGAGCAAAAAACCAAATGAACTATTTTAATAATGAAGACAAATAGAATCTAATTATTGCAGCATTATATGACGGACAATTATATGGATATTATAATTTATTATTTTTATTAATTTTCATGAATATAAATCAACTATGGTTTTCAAAACATGTCTTCAGAGTGGTAGGCACGGGAGGTGTCGCCATCTGGTGCTGCTGATAGTCAGACACATTACCTTGCCAATAAAATATTGGGGAGACTAGGATATGCCTGGTGAAGAGCGACCCCAGCCAAAGAAGTGCATTTCATTAACTTTTAACAAAACCAAGCATCTGTCTGAGCAGAGTAACCGTACGGAATGCAGTGCACACCTCTGGTCACACCACATGGCCGCTAGCAAATTATATGACATGTGTTTGCCAGCAAACAGTTTTTGGATCTGAGTGCTAGGCTTAAATATGACCGGGCGGAGCATAAGAAAAGGGTCCTACGCCCATCTCTGATTCCGACTATGGTTTCGAGTGCTTATGTTGTTGTTGACTTAGCACCCCCGTGATGCAGTTCAGTGCCTGTCGCTGAGTTATCTACTTAAGCTTGTCGTATGTCTTTCCATACAGCAGAGTCGGTTGCACTCTCCCTGAATGTTTATTCTATTATGGAGCTTGTGCTTTTAAACCCGCAAAAGAGTCTATTGCCCAGTGAATTCTCTTAGACGATATGAGATCTGTTGGAGGATGTTGTTCCTCAGTTGCTAGGTCCTAATGCGTCGTAGTAGGGTTCTGTATTCCTCATTGATTATCTCATCGTTCGCCAGTTTGGCGATTTTGAAGTCTTTGTTGATTCTTTGAAGCGATAAGTCCCGGTTCCACCAAACTGGTTTGGTCCTCTTTTTCGTTCTCGTCCTATCCAGTAGTTCCTTGGATAGTGTCTCTAGGGACGTTTCTATGTCTTCCGGTGATTTCACTGTGCCCGGACGAGTCTCGAGCTTCGAGGTAACTGTCTTTTTAAACTTTTCGTAGATTGTGTTCCGGTGGTTTCTATAGATTGTTATCTTCGAAAAGTGTTTGAATTCGCACTTACACTGAATGTACTTGTGGTCTGAGAAGGATGGTCTTTTAAGGACTCTCCAACCAGATACCAGAGAACTCTTTACCGTTACGAGTGTTAGATCTAGTACGATATACGAGGTGGAACCTAGGAAGGTGTGTTCCTCCCCCACGTTTGCTACATTTAGGTTAGTGGATAGTTTAAAGTCTAGAAGTGACTTACCTCTGTCGTTGCTACCGGGGCTTCCCCACACGCTATGGTGGGCAATGGCGTCCGTACCAACTAGAAGTGGCTGGTCTTTCGGACTGGCTTCCGCCACCAGACTCATTAGCTCTTCCGGTGGATCTGGTCTGTCGTGTGCCATGTAGCAGGAAGCTACCATAAGGACCTTGTCAGCGCTTTGACCATCACCGCAGTCAGGTCGTCAGTGCTGGATAGGATTCTCTTAGACGACATGATATTTGTCGGAAGTGCTGTTCATCAGTTGAAAGGTCCTGATCCGTTTTGGCGTCAGCAACCTCGGTGAATCCTGATAAGTGAGCTTCCATTAGTGCCGTTAGGGCTTCTTTACTGCTCTCAGTCCAATGTCCATCGTTTCGCATAAGCTGACTCTATATGGTAGGTTGTTTTGACAGCAACTTCCGGAGTCTAGCCGTTTCTGGGACTTTCTCGATATTGGAGCTGAAGTTTCTCCACGAGTTTCTTTGTGCTCTGCGTATTTCCTTCTTGTAATCCCAGAGTGGGATTTTATATTACTCATTGATTATCTCATCGTTTGCATGTTTATCGATTTTGAAGAATTCTTTGCGGTTATTTCTTTGAAGCAATAGGTCCATGTTTCACCGTAGTGGCTTGGTCCTCTTATTTGCTCTCAAAGGCGTCCAGTTACACTACTCGACAAAATCGAACTTTTTTTCCTCAAGGATCCAAACCGACTTATTCTGATAGATTTGGGACTTTAAAATTGATTTTTTTTTCTATGACAGAACTTTTATTTAATGAATTTTTAAAAACTGGTATTTTTTTCAAGCTTTTTTCAGAGGTAGCGCTTCTGTTTTTCGCAATATATAAGTATCTTACGTCTAATTGTAGAGAACTTTGATATTCTGAAAATATAATTAAAAATGCTAGCAATTGAACACTTTGTGATTTCAGCTTACCTTCTAAAAAATATTAAGCTTTAAAATGAAAAAATTATGATTTTTGTTCGGTATTTTTAAAGAAATTTTTACTTAAAAAACTCAGGAAAAGTCGGTAAACGAATTTTAGTTCCACCGTCTCTCCACAGATTTTAATGAACAATACCTCAAGGACGCTTAACTAATGCACCTATACAACAAAAAATAACGAACACAGGATATCATGTTTTTTCGACTTTTCCTGAGTTTTTAAAGTTGCATATCTTAGGCTTTCAGAATGGCAAAATTCATCACTTAAGTTATGTGAAAAAAAGAAGCGCTACTTCTGAAAAAAGCTTTATAAAACGAGAAGGAACGTGTGAGTCGCTTTTGGACGCGACTCTACTTTTTTACCCGTACTCAGTCAGTATTGTGAGAGTTTTAAAATATTTTACATTTTACATCTAAAATGTCGATTATAAATTTAAAATGTATATTCAATTATAAAAATCCGACCTGTACCAGATTCGGCAATCTAAATGATATGGTCATTCTCCACGATACTGCGTTTTTAATTTTATCGTATCTTTAAAATTTGGAAATTTTGAAATACACTTGTAGCAGTGTGATATCACATGAGTCTGGAAACAAAATTTTATTGCTCTAGCTCTTACAATATCTGAGATCTAGGCGCTCATCAAGACAGGAGGACAGACAGACAGACTGACATGGCTATATCGAATCGGCTGTACTTTATGGGGTCGGAAATGTTTCCTTCTCTGCGTTACACACATCCACTTTTACCACAAATACAATTTACCCCTTAACTCTTCGAGTACGGGTATACAAAAATATTATCAAACAATTTCTAAGCCCCGAATCTTTCAGAAAAAGTTGGTTTGGTTGCTTGCGGAAAAATCGCGTCGGGTAGTGTTATTGGAGAGGGTTTCCAGGGACGGTTCTATGTCTTCCGCGGATTTGACTGTGCCCGGACGAGTCGCGAGATTCGAGGTTGCCTTTTTTTTACAGTTATTTAAACTTTGGTCAGGTTTTGTTCCGGGGGCTTCTATAGACTGTGGCAGGAGCAAAATATTGAATCAATTTTAATTTACATTAAATGAAACTAACAGAATATTTGGGTATTTTATATATGTATATGTATGTATTTTTAATAAACGAAAGTTTAGTGAACGACATTAAGAGCAGGAACAAGATTATTAGTCATTTCGGAAGCAATATGTATGTATGTTGTAATACCTTGTAATACAAATAAATAATATGAAATAGTACATATCTTTGATAAACCAAAAACAAACAAATTTTAAAGTGGGATAATTTTTTTGACAGAGGTTTAGGTCACGTCTTTTTCCTGTTAGGGACTGCTTATTTGTGTTAAATTTGTGTCTTTTTCCTGCAGTGACAACAAAGTGGAATTTTGAAACACGCTTTTTCCTGCAACCCATCCGGTAGTCTCTGAACAGTAGCACGTTGGACGAGACTTATTTTAATGTTAACAATTTAACTTTTAATTTTCTTTTTGGATCGTAGCAGTATTTAAAATAAATTTAAAATTTTGTAGATGTTGGAAAAATTACGTCCTCCCAAAATCACTTTGGAAATACAATACAGAGTCAGTTTACCACCAAAAACAACACTAGGGTAATTGCCCAGAAAGGAGGGCTTGCCATTTTACCCTGTGTCGTCAAAATTAACTCTCCAGCAACGGTAAGTTTCTTAAAATAAACATAATTGATCATACCTACATGTATAGTACATATACAAAAATCAATTGTGTGAAGTCCTGCAATAACTCGCGAACGGCTTGACCGATTTGGATATTCATATGTATAAATTTTTTAATTAAAATACATTTAAAATTTTTTTAAATTTAATTGGACTCTTCTCAATTTTGTTATATAAATAACTTTGATAAATAACGAAGGTGACGTAAAATTTGTATACCCGTACTCAAAGAGTTAAGGGGTACATTCGATTTTTGGTAAAAGTGGATGTGTGTAACGCAGAGAAGGAAACGTTTCCGACACCTTAAAGTATTTCGCCGCGCCCCCTTTCGCTATCATCCAGTTCTGCTGGCACTATCTACATTGTGTATCTACATTTTAGATATGTAATCAACATTTAAGATGTGAAATCAACATTTTATTTGAAGAAGTAAATTAAAGATGTAGCAAAAAAATGTAAAATATTTTAAAATTCTACATAAAGTACTGGTGAAAAAGTGAAGTCGAGTCCACAGAAGCAACTTCTCGTTTTTTTTTCTCCCGCATAACTTGTTTTTATGATTTTAATAGAAAGAAAAATTGATTTTTTTAAAGTTTTTTTTTCAGAGGTAGCGCTTCTATTTGTCAGATAACTCAAGCATCTGGTTGCAATGAACTTAGCATTCTGAAAAGCTGATAAATGCATGTAATAAATCTACCATCCATTTCTGGGATGGTCCGTAAGGTTTTGCAGTTCCGAAAATTTCCCAGTTATTCCACCATCCATCTGGGATGTTCCTAATTCGCACTTTTCCGTGCGGTTTTTTTTCGATAATTGTCAAATGCAACCACATATAATAGACATTCACAACGAAAAATCGGAATTTACTACGAAAATATAAAGAATTACAGACAAGAAAATTTAAAAAAAAAAACAACAACAAAACACGAAGAAAAATCTATATTATAAATTTGTAGAATTTGCATGCGGTATTTTTTAAAATAATAGCCAGAAAATGTGGCTTTGTTTCTATACAAAAGTTTGTACTTTTCTTCAAATAGGTTCCTAAAAAATGAAAGATTAATCAATACAAAATTTCAAATTTGTTCTAAAAATGTGTGTGTACCAATTTGAATGCGGTTTTTTTAAAATGACGCGTGCAATAAATTGCATGCGGGTGTATTTAAATGACAGCCAGAGTATGTGGCTTTGTTTCTATGCAAAAGTTTGTACTTTTCTTAAAATGGGTTCTTCGAAAATTAAAGATTTATCAAAACAAAATTTCAAAATTTGGTCTAAAAATGTATGTGCACCAAATTGTATAAGGTTTTTTTTTTTTTTCTAAAAAAATTGGAATTTGTGTAAGTATATTTGTTGCTTTTGAAAATGTGTGCGTTTTAAAGCAACCAGTGTGATTTTCAAAGTTAAATGTCGAGACGATCCAATTTGGGCCGGCGAACGCGAAATGCGTCACAAGTTGTGGCTTCGAGGAGCCGTGAAAGTAGCCAAGACATTACCCATCGCAATCAAAATAATCGTCTACGCACAGCAAGGTCCCGTGAAAATCAACGGTACACTGATTCAACAACAACTACAAATGAACGTCGTGATATACAAAATCTACAAATGTTCGCGTAGAATAATGTCACCGATTACGCTTCTCATAGGAAAATTATAATTGATCCAATGATTGGTAATGATCGATGGTGAAGTAAAATTGCCTGAAAAGGGGAGCCCACCACAACCATTCAGCACATTACTTAATGGACTGACACCTGAGTCTAATCATTTTTTGAACAATATACGAAAGTTTAACTCGAGTTTACAAATAAATCTTTTGGCGCCACAAATATCATATGAGACAACTTCATGCCGACGTTCAAGGTAATTAAATAGTTTTGTTTATGCAAATTTAACTTTTGTTCTCATTCTTATTTTATTAAGATTCAAGGTCAAATATACCATCGAGCTGGCTCTTTGTTACTTTTCGACAACGCAGACCACCAATTTTTGCATTTATATTTTATCGGGAACGCGGAAGACGAAGCTGATCGTCGGTGTGCAATTACTACCAACACGCGGAGAAAAATTATTTTCGATTTTCAGGATATGTTCCATGAGAACAACGAATTGATTCAGTTATTCAAAACGTCGCTTGATCAAATGCCATCTGACGATCATAAAATTGTTATTCGAGCTGATAAGCTCAAACACTTTGTGATTTCAGCTTATTGTCTGGGAAATATAAAGCATTCAAATGCAAAAATGATGATTTTTGTGCAGTATATTTTACAAAAATTTTACTTAAAAAGTCAGGAAAAGTTGAAAAAAATCCTGTGCTCTTTATTTTTTTAATATGTGCATTATTTATTCGTCGTTTAAGATATTGCTCATTGAAATCTATGGAGAAACTTTGAAGCTTAAATTCGTTAACCAAACCTAAAAAGAACCCTTTTGAAGGTTGCCGGGTTCAACTGGCAATTGGGAACAAAGCAATCGAAAGCCTGATCGCATTCCGGCAGTTTATCAAACTGCAACAACTCTAACTGAGTTTTTGGCGTTGTGTCAAGCAGATGATTTTGCGAAAATATTGCTATACGCCGAAGTACCCGAATATTATACGTGGAATACGTGGAAGTTATTCAAAGTTGAAGAGGCGGACCAGCCGTTCAGGGTCAGCAAGTATTGTTGATGAAGAAATGTGTGGGACCTATCGCAAAGCATGCGAACGATTGTATATGCTTGAGAATGAGATGCATTGGGATCTTACACTTGAAGATGTAGCATTGTCCTCAAGTCTCTTTGGTCCTCTAAGTTTTGAGCAATTCTTTGTGATTCTTCCTTATTTAATATGAACCTAGGAATTATTCCTACCCTTGCTAATAGTAAGCTTTCCGCTAAATCACTAAAATTTAACGCTATCATCTCTATAGTGACCGAAATTCTGTCGATGTATTCTAATAAATTCTCTTGTCTTCCCCGACAAATGTTTTACTTATCCCGTTCTTGTTGCTATTTATGAAGGAGTTCACTCTTCATTAATATATTGTGTTAAATTTTTAAACATATCATGAACTTATTGTCCATGTTTTGCTGTGTACTTATCTTTTCATCTAATTTTCCCTTCTCCTCTTGTACCTTCCTGATTTCTAGTTCTAACCTTTCTGCATCCCCTGTAATCGCTTTTACGACTGATCCTAATCCGTTAACCAACCCTCTCTTGTTTCTCCTCTTGGTGCTCATCGTCTCTATCTTTTCTTTAACAAAGTCGAGCTTGCGCTGGAGCGCTCTAACTTAATCTTTCGTTTCACTATCCTCCTGTATGCTCCTGAGCGTTTGCTCCAAATGTCCAACACTCTCCATATATTCTTTCAGCCAAACTATATGTACGAATGTCTTATATATTTGTATTATCCTGGCTTGTCCCAAAGTAATTTGCGCAATTGGCTCGTCCTTTCAAATGTTATCTTCGTCCATGCCATTGCAACCCATCTGAAATTATTGTTCTTCATTGGTTTTTGTGATTTTCCTAATATTTTCTTCATGAATTTTCTGTGGTTTTGTTGTGGTTACTGTTAAATTGTTGTCTGTTGCTACTTTGTGTGTGGTGAACCTTGGTGTCAATTTGTCTCCTATTTTCCTTCCTAAAATTTGTATCATTGGGCTGTGCACTTATTGGGTCCTGCCTATCCTCGTTCGCCGTTTCTATCCTCTTAACCTTCTGTACTTCAACCCTCTCTTGAGCTATTATATGTAATAAACGCTTCTGTTACTATATCCTCGTATTTTATTTCTATTTTCCTTTTTCTTTTTCTGCTCTAATAATATTCTGTATATCCCTGTTATTGTCAAATGCAACCGTTCCACTGTTGCATTAATTGATGTCTGCTGAAAGGACGTCATATGTAATTATAGCTCGTACTGTCCACAGAAATCCTTAAATAAATTAGAGGAAATTCTACCCCTTGAACACAAACTATTTTGTTATGGATCCCGAATAGTGCCATAAAGTCCCGCAACGATCTGACCACGTTTATGCTGTCCCTTGCTGGAACTGTATATCCCCACGCATATCTGGAGAAATTGTCGATGATCGTTAATAAATATTTCTTGTTTACGAAATATAAATCTATATGCAGTATCTCCATTGGTTTACCCGGGGTTTCCGTAACGCTGTATTTTATTTTCTGAGGGTTCCTATCATATTTCATTCTTTGGCAAGTCTGTGTTACTATTGGCTTCATACGTGGAAAGTATCGACTTTTCTTGAGATGGGCTAGAGTTTCTTCTATTCCCCTTTTCTTGCTGGTCCCTTTCTGTTAATTCTGGTAGTATAACTGTGCACCATACTGTCTTATACATTTTTTTCTATAGGCAAAATACTTACCATAAGTATTCTGTATAACTATAACCAGCTCATCTGGTATAAACATTGCTACAGTCCTGTTTGGTTTTAGAATCTTTTTAAGCGTACGGCCAATTGTCTCCTCTTCAAATTTATCCTCAGTCCATGTTATCCTAATCTTGTTTCTAAAGGGTACCTTCTTCACTATTCCCGCTGGACTCCCTTTTATACGATTATTTGTATGTGTAACGAACCATGGATCCCATGGTTCATCACAAACAGATGACGTAACCAAGCTCTCAAATGACGAGTTCAACACCCAGCCGTCACAAGCAGACGACGCAACCAACGCTACTCCCAGGTGGAGATATCAACAACAAGAAATTCGAAGACGCAGCACTGGTCGAAAAACGCTAACCCAGATTATATAACCAACCCCCACCTCAGCAAAACCTAAGTAACCAAAGCTCCCAAATGACGAAATCAACACCCAATAAGTACCCGCAAATAAAGCAATATTCCGAAAAGTACATTCCTTTCCCACGGTACCGGTGCACAGCGATCACCTTTCCTAGAGAATGGACCTATCTGGAGGGCTGATAGTTAGGTAACCCTCTGTTACCGACCAATCACGCGCTTATATATAAGTCAGAATTCAATAATATATACGACTCTCAGTAACATTAAGAACTTATGTAAGATATCTGTGGGAACGATCGACGGCTGCCACTACCCATAAAGGCACTGCCTTGCAGAGAAAATACCTGGGCAGTCCATCAGCCAGAACTCCAGAGACAATACCTGGGCAGTCCCAGTTGTGGACTAACCCTTCTATTTCAGCTATTGGCAAAGTTCCTGGTCTTCCTTTAAAAAATTCCTAGTGAATTACAAATTGTCTTGTAATTTAGAACCCTGGACTTGACTGAATCATACCTCAGCCTGGAACAGGATCTCACAGATGATATAATCGTTTAACGGTTTTTCCGATATAGGAAAACCGAGGTGTAAGTCTCCCCTCGGCAGAATGCATGGTTTCCCTGTTCGTTGCTACCTCAGACATATTTTCCAACATGTTAATTTCTGGCTGTATCCTACTTAAGGCATCGGCCTTTATATTAAAAGAGCCTTTCTTGTACAATATTTCATAGTCGTATTCTAACAACTGCAATTTTCACCTAACCAGCTTTGAATCTGGTTCATTTATGCTCATTAACAAAGTCAACGGTCTGTGATCCGTGACTATTTTAAATCTTTGCCCGAATAGATAGTGTCGGAAGTGCTTAATCGACCAAATAATGGCAAGCATTTATTTTTGCATATGCCAACGGTCTGTACGATCCCCAGTGTCCTTCGGACAGGACAGCTCCTACGGCATAGTTGCTAGCATCCATTGTAAGAATAAATGGTTTTGATAAATCTGGGGACTACAGAATTGGATCGTTACATAACAAAATTTTGTATCGAATGTTTCTGTAAATTCCGAATCAACTTGTACCGGCTTTTTCCCTTTTTCCCTTTCTGTGATACCCTAATAGTCCCAGAAACGACTTTATTTGTTTGGAATTACCATTTTCCAATTTCGCGAACACCCTATTGAGGTCACTCATGTGCTCTTGTAAAGATGCAGAGAACACCATGATGTCATCCATATATACAAGGCCACGTTTCCCCAGGCGGTCCCCGAAAAGGTTACTCATTAGTCTTTCAAAGGTTGCTGGGGCATTGTTTAGCCCAAAAGGCATCCTTACGTACTCGAAGTGGCCTCCTTCCGCGGAGAATGCTGTTTTCGGTATATCCCTTTCTTCTCATCAATCTGGTGATACCATGAACTCCTTTCTTTTCTGTACTCTTTCTGCCCTCTATGTTATTTATCACATCTTCTGTCTTGAACTCTGAAACTGCAAGCGGTTCTTCATGAAATAGTTGATGGTTGTCTTCCTCGTAATTGGTTTTTTCCACCAAACTCTGCCCTGCTCTTGGCTTATACAAGACTTCCGATATTTCCATATCGGGTTTTATTCTTGTCTTATTGATAATGAAATCCCCATCTTGCAGCTGTACCGGAACCTGTACAACCCTCTTTGTGCCCGCTTCTATTGTATATACCTCCGTTGACCTGTAATGTGTCAACCATATCCGCGTTTTTACTGGCGATGTGCGAAACTGTCGCTTGTCAACATCAATACCTGTTTCTATTTGTTACAATATCCAACGTTCGTTCTCTTTCGTAGTGACCAGACGTGTTTTTTTATTGCGCTCCGCATTTTCCTTTTATTTTGCTTAAGCAGCCGGTGTTTTATTTTCAAATTAATTTCAAATTAACTCCCTATCTATCTTTTATTTAAATGCAATCTTGAACCGCGGGTGCATGCCTTATAATTGTGTTAAAACACAACTTATTTAATTTATTTTTGTGCGTCGGTTAATCGTGTGTTTGTGTTGTTGCTTTTCGTAAGTACGCCCTCTCATTACATTTAGCCGCTCTTTGTCGTAGTTATTACCTTCTATCACTCTCTTTCTATCACCTAAATCCCAATAACTGTTCTTTTTCTCTCGCTCTTTCTGTTTCGTAGCGCTCTCAGTTATAAGCTGTTGCTGCAACCCTCCTCTCTCATCTTAGTTTTTTCCGTTTTTGCTTTAAGCATAGCTTTAAGCATTTACAGTGCACATTGGTCTGATTACTATTTGTTTTGAACTTTTTTTCTCGATACAAAAAATTAAAAGACATCAACATGGATTTTTCGGTTGTCTGTGCCAAAAAAAACTGCTAGAAGCAGATTACCCATGACCAGCCCAATTTCCCTTGCTGGCTTTGCGAATTACGAATTACGGGCCGTGTAGGAGATGCCATTTCCCAAAACAATGGCCTGCACTATAGTTGTGAGGAATGCCATGCTGTGGAAAACGACATGCGATCGTTCATGAGGCAGACGCGGAGTGGTTTCAAAGAGCTGATTGTGGGCTTTAAACAGCAATATGATCGGCTCTTGGCCATGGACACTCAGTTCAGCAGTTTGCACTCCGCGGGACTTGCAAGTGCCGACTGCCTCTCGTCCGCCGGCATCCGAAAAACTTACTCCGACCACTCCGTCAGTGCAGCAGTTGATCACGTTTGTCACTCCAGGGCAACGATCGCTGCTGGTGAAGCAGATTCGGGACCCGAATGCATCACTTCGGAGAGTATGCAGGTAGATATGTCTGTAGCGTCCGTGTCTGTAGAGTCCGAACCCAACTCCATAACTATCCCATCAGTCTCGCCCCCACCAGCTAATAGACGTCCCGGACCACCGGATATTGCCATCACAGGTCCCAGACCTGTGGTTTCAAAACCGCTGGTGGGAGTCCCACCAAAGCGGAAAATTTTTGTATCACGGCTTGCCACTGACCTTACATCTAACGATGTAACTGCTTTTATTCATAGCAAAATAAAAGCCGCTTAAAGGCTTAAAGGTGGAGAAGTTTAATTTCTCTTATGCCAGGGAGATAGCTTCCTTCAAAATAAGCGTCTCCTCGACTCATTTCGCCACCATTTGCTCTGCCAAATTTTGGCCGGATTATTTGGTGGTGAAAAAATACAAGGCTAAGAAGAAGAATAGGCCTCCATAACTCTTCCAAGTGTTCAGACCAGTGCGCCATCTCTATCTCCACCCTCATCTTCCCGCTCTACTTCTACTTCTACCCGACCAAAAAACTAACTTCCTCTCTTTTAGTTACCTACCAGAATGCTAGTTGCTTGCGTAGTAAGCTCAGCACTCTTTTTCTTTTCTTAATATACCAGCATCACTTGTCCGCTTTAAAAACTGTTTCTTCCTCGCTATCAGATAAAGACCATATGATAGTTCTTGACGATTTCAATTTGCGAGTTACTGTTTGGTCTTCGGTTAACGAGTCTAATAACCTTGCGCCCAAGGTTTTTTTGACGGCTTGTTGGACCTATCCCTGTCTCAAGTCAACCATGTGCAAAAATTCCTTGGGTCGATTGCTTGATCTGTGCTTTGTCTCAGATCCGACCATAGCGTTGCTAACCCGAGCCCTTCCGCTCACTATACCTGAAGACTCCTACCATCCTACATTCGAAGTGTCGGTTGATATTGGACCTACTGTATTGTATCGAACGGGTAGGCTGTCTGAACGTGTCCGTTGCTTTCGTAAAGCCGAGTTTACGAAATGTATTAGCTCGGTCAAATTTCTCCGTTCTTAATTTTCAATGCTATACAAATTACCTATCTCGATGCTGGATACGCTTTTCACAGGACCTTAAACAGTTTTACAGCTTCGTAAATAGTAAGCGTAGAACGTCCTGACATCCATCCTCGCTATCATTTCAAAATATGGCGGCCAACAATGATCAGGAAATTGCTGATTTATTTGCCCAATTTTTCCAAACAACTTATTCCCATGAAAGCTACTCTGATCAGCCGTATCCATATAGTTTACCAAGGTCGAATGGCATTTTCAGCCCTCTGTTAAATAAAGCTCACTGCTTCATGATCTTCGACTAGTTTCGCCGGTGTTTTCAGCAGGTCCTGAGGGAGTTCCCGGATGTGTACTCAGGTACTGTGCCGACGCACTGTGTGGGCCCTGCTTAAACTATTCACTCTATCCATTAATTCTTCATGCTTCCCCCCGATCTGGAAGAAAAGTTGTATTATTCCTCTCCATAAGAAAGGTAGCAAGTCTGATGCTAATAATTATAGAGGTATATCTAAGTTATCCGCTATTCTTAAAATGTTTGAAAAAATTTTAACTCCGCACTTGCAACATCTATGCAAATCACTTATATCTCCATCTCAGCACGGATTTATAAAGCGACGATCAACAACCACAAATTTATTAAAGTTTACCTCTTTTATTATTAAAGGCTTCGAAGGTAACTTTCAGACGGATGTTATCTACACTGATTTCAGTAAAGCATTTGACTCTGTAAACCACACCCTTCTAGCACAAAAACTTGACCTTTTAGGGTTTCTACCTAATCTTTTGAGATGGATTTCTAGCTATCTTCGTTCTAGGTCTCAAAGAGTCCTTTTCAAAAACTCCTTCTCCTCACCTGTTAAGGTTACTTCTGGAGTACCACAGGGCAGCCATCTTGGCCCCCTACTTTTCACACTCTTTATTAATGACCTGCCTTCAGTATTAACAAACTCTCGAGTACTCATGTATGATGTTGGTGATGTTAAACTCGGTGTCCAGTACAAGGAAACTTCATTTCAATCTCGCTTGCAATAATAATAACTTTCAGTCATGGTGTTGTGCAAATATGTTACACCTAAATGCCTCGAAATGCAAAGTTATGACATTTCATCGGTCCAGCCCCATGTTGACTCCTTACACCCTTTGCGGTGGTTCTCTTGAGAGAATTACATTGGTTGATGATCTTGGTGTTAAACTAGACCCCAAGTTCAAGTTTTCTGAACACATTTCCACCATAAATAAGGCCATGGGCGTGCTTGGTTTTATAAAAAGCTGGTCAAAGGAGTTTGACGATCCCTACATAACGAAGACTCTCTATACCTCGCATGTTCGTCCGATTTTAGAGTACCGTAGAGGACCGTATAGAATCAGTCCAGAAAAACTTTTTAATTTTTGCTCTGCGGGGCCTCAACGGGGATGCATTGGTGAGACTGCCATCTAACCCTCGTAGATTGATTTTAATAAACCTTCCAACCTTAGTTAGTCGTAGAAAAATGCTTGGTGTGATTTTTATGCACAACCTGATCAAGGGTGACGTAGATAGTCCTGACTTGTTGAGCCGCATACACTTTACGATTCCCATTAGACCTACTAGAAAAACTTTATTCCTTTGTTCCTTCCACTTTGTATATCAAATTATTCCTTGCATTAACCGTTTAGGGTCTTATGCTCGGACTATTATTCTCTCTAGCTTATGATATCCACCACTAATTCCCTTCCTCTTCTTAAATCACTAATATTAACATACCTGTTTGTAGTGGGGTGGATTCTGGATGTTCCCGAAATTCCCAGTAAAAAGTAGTCGGGGGCGTCAATTTAAGTGTTTGTATATTTGTAGTGTTGTAATGGTATCGCGGGGGTGATACGCGTATGACTTCAATTGTAGGTGTCGAGAGACTGTTCTCCCAAGCTCGGCCTACGGTTAGCGCCCGTGAGTGAGCGCCGAGTGGATCGCATCCACGGCGCGAGAGAGCGAAGGGCATGGGAGAGCGTGCGAGTTAACAGCGCGCTGTTAACTTCGCTTCTGCCCTGAACATCCTCCCCCCCCCTTGCAGGACTGCAACATCTCTTCCTATGGCTGCGTACAGGCCCCGGACACAATCCATCCGAACACCGTGCTTTGGGCCACTGGAAGTCCGTCTCCTCGCGCAAGGAACCCGGGTTGGATCACCTTCTGGTATACATCCGCTCCTAATACTAGGGAAATGGTGGCCGGCCGATGGAATTCCTCATTGGCAAGGCGAATGTCATCGAACCTGGCCCGAGCCGTCTCGCTCAAGGTTCGCAGCGGCGTGCGGACGCGTCAGCGGGGCTCCATTTTGAGGACCACGTCCAATTTGACATCGCCGGTCCTGGCGCGGATGACAGCGGTGGCAACCTTCTCCGATCCGATGCGCGTGCTGGGCAGCTTGAAGTCGGCGGCCAAGGAAGCGTCAATGCAGCTCACCGGCGTGCATGGGTCGATGAGCGCGGTTGTCTCATGGGTTTTCGTTCCCGTGTCCAAGACCACCTGGGCCGTCGGTAGGAAGTTGATGCTTCGGTGCTGGAAGAGCGTATCGACCGATGGCGCCGGATTACCCACGACGGGTCGGCGATCGGCTCGGGACACCGAAGCTGAAGACGGACGTGGAGTTGCGGCCGACGACTTCGAGCGGACTGGACGCTGGGAGGAGCCCGTGTTTGGGCGTCTTGCGGGAGCTCGTTGGCGGCGATCGGCTCGGGACACCGGAGCTGCAGACGGACGTGAGTTGCGGCCGACGACTTCGGGCGGACTGGACGCTGAAGCCGGAGCTGGCGATTCCGAGCGGGCTGGACGCTGGGATGGTCGCATGTGGAGCAGCTTGTGGTGGTCCTTATGGCACACCTGGCACCGGCCACCACTGCGGCAGTCCTTGCCGGAGTGCTGATGAGCCAGGCAGTTCCGGCAGTATTTGTTGATGAGCACGGCTCGGAGCCTCTTCGCCACGCTCAGCTTGAGAAAGCTACGGCAGTCCCGTAGTGGACTGTCTGTTTCTGGGCGTCGCTGAGGTGTAGTTGTCACGGGGTTGTGGAGCCATCTCGATCTGGATGCAAAGAAACTGGTTGGAGAAGAATAATCGGAAAAGCATTAGTAATGTGCTAGGAACAGATGACAGGCACTTCTCTAAGTACTGTTGGACGAACAAACGAGGACGTTTTGGAGGCGAAAAGAACGTGGATGGAATAGAAGACGAGAGGCAGTATTAAACGGGCAGGCACAGGAACGCCTCCGTTACTGTTGTCCGGGACGAGGGAGTTCCCCCGGAAGGAGAACGACTTTTGCGACCGGACGTTTGATCACACCGCGGGCAGTAAGGATATCTGCCACCCGGACCCTGTTGTCGGCGCCGGGATACACGGACTGTACTCTTCCGAGTCGCCAGTCGTTAGAGGGCAGGTTATCTTCCTTCACGACAACCATATCGCCGATCTGGAGATTTGGCATGTCCGTCTGCCACTTGTTGCGCTTGTGAAGTTCCTTGAGGTACTCATCTTTCCACCTCTGGCAGAATTGCTGGTTGAGGGCCTTCAAATGCTGCCACCGATTAATAATCGACTGGAGGTTCTCCTTTATTTCGGGTTCTGCAGTCGCCATTAAAGGTCCTCCGATAAGGAAGTGCCCTGGAGTGAGGGCCAGCAACTCCGTCGGACTTTCGGACATAGGTGAGAGTGGCCTGGAATTGAGGCATGCTTCGATCTTGGCGAGAAGCGTGGAGAGCTCTTCGAAGGTATATTTCCGGGTGGACGTGGCTTTGTAGAAGAGCGTTTTAAAACTCTTTACGCCGGCTTCCCACAGGCCGCCCATATGTGGAGCTCCTGGCGGGATGAAACGCCATGCAACCCGTTGATGGCTGTATGCCTCCGTCACCGAGTCCTGGAACGCTGCTAGAAAGTCCTGAGACAGTACAGTTGCTGCTCCCACGAAAGTTTTCCCATTGTCGGAATGGATACGCTGCGGACAACCTCGTCTAGCGACGAAGCGGGCGAAAGCTGCTAGGAACTTCTCGGTGGTCAGGTCGGAAGTGGCCTCCAAGTGAATGGCCTTCGTGGAAAAACATACAAATACGCACACATAACCCTTGGTGATCAGGCATGCTCGCCCGGTATAGTTCCTTATGTCGAAAGGACCGGCATAGTCAATACCGGTATGGGTGAACGGTCTGGAGAAAGAAGTTCGGTCTGTCGGGAGATCACCCATCAGTTGGGTCTGTAGCTTCTTCTTGTGGATGATGCAGACCTTGCAGGAGTTCACCACGCCCTTCATCAGGTTCCGGATTCTTGGAATCCAATATTTGCAGCGAATGAGGCGCGTCATCAGTTGACTACCGCCGTGGAGAGTGATTCTGTGCGTGAAGTGAGCGAGCAGGCGAGACAGGCGGCAACTATAGGACAGGATGATTGGATGGCGCTCGTCATACTTCAGATCTTGGGAAGCGGTGACCCGGCCGCAGGCTCTCATGATCCCGTGGCGGTCCAGAAAGGGGTTCAGATTCAAAATTGAGCTCGAACTTGGCAAGGGACGTTTACCGCTCAGGCAGTGAAATTCCTGGGGGAAGTCCCGGCGCTGAGCCTCTAGGATAAGAGTTCGCTCAGCTTCGTTAATTTCCCCACTAGTGAGGTGGTCCCTGCGTGCGGGTGTTACCTTCTTGCAACATTGAATAAACCGTAGAACATATGCCCGCACTCGAAGAGCCTTCTCAAGCTGGGAAAAACGCTCCAGGAAATCTTCGGGTGGGCTGGAGACGAGATGGACTTTCACGTCCCGCTGCTCTAGAGTCATAATTGGAGTTTCAGCGGCTTGGGCTGGCCATTGATCACGTGGAGATTGCAACCAAGCTGGTCCGTGCCACCAGAGTTGGTTACCCACCAGATCGGGTAAAGCTACGCCTCGACTGGCTAAGTCGGCGGGGTTATGTTCGGAACGAACATGAGACCAATCCTTGATCTCGGTAGTCTGAGCTATTTTTGTCACTCGATTGGCCACAAAGGTAGTCCAGTGGCACGCGGGCTTGCTCAACCAGGCCAGTACAATAGTCGAATCGGTCCAGTAGTAACATTGATGATGTTCCGTCGGCATGCTTGGCAGGATAGCCGTCGCCATTTCGGAAAGGAGCACTGCACCGCACAGTTCTAGTCTAGGAAGCGAAACAGTTTTCACGGGAGCGACTCGTGTTTTAGCCGACAGCAGATGCACTGTGATATGCTGGGCACACTCGACGCGCACGTAGATAGCGGCACCGTACGCCTTTTCGGAGGCATCGCAGAAACCATGATGTTCGACCTTTACCGATGGCTGGTAACAAACCCATCTTGGAATCTTGATCTCGGGGAGTGAAGCGTAACTTTGCAGAAAGTCTAGCCAGCGTTGGTACAACGAACTTGGAAGCTGTTCGTCCCATCCCAACTCTTGCAACCAGATTTCCTGCATGAAAATCTTGGACCGGACGATGAATGGGGCTAGCCACCCCGCGGGGTCAGACAGCTTCGCTATTTGGGAAAGAACTTCTCGCTTGGTGTAGGATAACTCCAGCGTGAACACGGGAAATTTGGGTGGAGAAAGATGCTATCTAGTCTGGAGCACCACTTGGCACTGGACCGGTAAGCACCCACCCAAAGATGGTTTCTTTTCCGAGGAGGGAACCACAGATTTCGGTCTGTGAGCCGCTTAATAGTATGGACGGAAGGATGTCGGCTCCGATCACAACGTCTATCTGTGAGCTCTCGTAAAAGGTAGGGTCTGCTAAAGGCAGGTTCGGCAAATCTCGCAGCGCACTTTGCGGGATCGGATATGAAGGGAGATTGCCGGCTATGTCTGGCAGAACGTAGGCCGTGGCGTTTAATTGTACGCTCGGCGTGATCAGTGAGCGAATGGAAAAATCACAGAGCTTCTTGGATTGAGCTGCTACAGTCAGATTCAGGCCTGAAACCTGGGCCTGGATAAGGCGGAATGGCAATTGGATGATATTAAAGAGACGTTCCGTAATGAACGTTGCCTCGGAGCCCGAGTCGATCAGAGCGCGAGCAGTCCCCCGGTGGCAAATGTTGATTATGGCCGTACCGAGGAGCACCGCTCTTGTTCCCGAAGCAAAATAGTTCTGCACGTTGGGCGGAGCGACGGAAGAAGCGGGATCCTCCGCTGTTGTGGAAGTCAGTTTGCTGGGAGCTGGAAGACCCCGATGCAGAAGCGTGTGGTGGCGGGCTCCACAAGTGAAGCAACTGTGGGCACTTTGGCATTCCCGGAGCTGGTGACCTCTAGCGAAACAGTTCAAGCACAGCTGCCTCTTTTTAACGCAGCTGGCCCGCGCATCCACGGTCATTTGTAAGAAGTGCGGACACAGTCGGATGGGATGGTTCTCTCTGGAACAGAGATCACACGTTCTTCTCTTCGGGCTCACTTGTGTCTGGAAGGAGTGAAAATTTCTTGGCGTAGGACTACCTTGAGACCGGAACGGATTGGAGTTGCTTCCGGAGGGCTGCTGATTCAGGGTACCTTTGAACGATGATGGGCTCGGACTGACTTTGGAAGTGGACGGGTCTCTACATGGCCTCTAGCGTCAAATAGCGCTGAGTGAGGAAGGCGTCGATTTCCGTCTATGGAGGCACCTCCTTTTTGTCTGTGACGGACGCTTCCCACAAAGAACGGGTCAACTTCGGCAACTTGGAGGCACAAATAGTAACGAGGAGACTATCCCAGTTGTCAGTGCAGACCTTGGAGTGAGCCAGGGCAGTGAGGACCCCTTGCATCGTGCTTTGAAGCTCTTTCAAAGCTCGACTGGTCTTGGACTCGACGCGAGGCAAAAAGAGCAAAATATTAATCTGGTTGGTCACCAGGAGCCGATTGTTTTCGTAACGGTTTCGGAGGGCCGACCATGCCGACTCGAAACCGTTGTTTGTGAGCGGGGACTTCTCGACTATGGCCTTCGGATCGCCACTTGTCTTCGCGGTGAGATGGTATAATTTCAGTACCGGAGACAGCCTAGAATTATTTATGTATATGGCAGTAAACAAATCTCGAAAAGTAGGCCAGCGGACGTAATCTCCTGCGAAGACCTCGATGTCGCAGGGGGGCAGTCGGCAGCCGCCCTGGTAGGTCTGCGGTGCAGACGGATGGACTGCTGTTTGGGCCAGCTGAGAATTGAGGTCAGCGAGACACTGCTCAAACACCCCATAGCACTCGCCGTACTTCTCGCGGATGTCCGCTTGGATTTCTGGCTCCTCGTCAGTCATCACCTCGGCGCAAGCCTTGTACTCGGCCTCGACGTCCGTCCACATGCTGAGGATTTGGCCTCGGCGGACCTCGGACAGAGAGGCGGATGGGGCGGCGGTGATGCGCTCTGTCAGGTGTGACAGTCGGCCAATGGCGGCGACCAATTTGGTCCGAGCGCCAGAGGTGGCGGACTGAGCCATTGCAGTGCAGTGGCGAGAGCTGATGGGGCTACTGACGAAGGAGCCTGACGGATCCTGTTTGGGCACAGTCGGAACATTAAGGGTGACGGGAGACGGAAATAAAACCGATTTGGTCCTTGCCGGGCTACTACTGGCTGCTCGCGGAGTGAGAGGTGCCTTGACTTTGTGTGTCGGAGTAGTTCCGGAGGCGGAAGAGGTGCGTAAGCGGCTGGAAGAGGTGACAGGCAAAAGCTTCTTGCCGTCCGGAGGGCCTGTTGGCATATTACGGACTCAACCACGCAACGACGAAAATCGGTCTCGGAAGTCTGTGAGGGACAGAGTAGACTTGTCTCGGAAAACCGTCAGGAAACAAAGCTTCGTTCGGAACGATAACCCAAACACGGATTGGCAGACAAAAAAGGCCTCGAGCTAGCGGAGAAACAATAATCGGATCGACTCGGATTGTTTGAAAAATCACAAACACTGAGTGATCGTATATTGGGCCGAGCTGAGGAGAGGAACGGTCACACTGGTTGTGGCAATATTTTGTAAATATTGTTAGTGCAATGCTCCTCCGGTTACCTCCTTAACGCAATCGAGCGCAGAACCGGGTTATTGGCGGATGGAAGGCGGACGGAAGTGACACGGACACCGCACAAATAAACAATGATTTTTTATCAAAATTTATTTTTTTTGCCTGTGGAAAAAAATTCGGAAATTGTCAGACTCGGATTTATGAATTTAATTATTGATCTACCTGATCAATTAATTAAGTTATTTATTTGTCCTCTTCGGATGGGCGCAAGGAAATGATGCCGATAGTTTTTGGATGGGGCCACCACTAATGCACGGAACAAAAACAACCACGAAAGCCCGAAACACAGTTTGCACTTTGGCGGTTCAAATTGCCAAATAATTACTAAGAATGCGCCGTGCCCTGGTCGCGAGTACTTTATTTGCAGGATGTTGGAAGTGGTGCAGCGACAGGGAAAAGTGGCTAGAGGGCATGAATTGCACTTAATCGCGGATTTTATTTAAAATAGGGCACTTGCGCGGAATGGTGTAATGCGGTATTTCAATCCGGTGTGTGGTATTTTGTATGCACATATATGTATATATAGTTGGGAACCAACTATGGAAATAAATGTATAACTATTTAATTAATTGGTTTATTTATTATTGCTGGAACGGTTATATGTATATGCCTGTGTATGTATGTTGGTTGTCTTGCACTCGGAATGTGCGGAGGAATGTGCATATGTGTATGTGTGTGTATGTATGTTGTTCTTGCACTCGGAATGTGCAATCGGAGGAACGGAGATCGGCCGGAATCGCCGATAATATGGTGGCGTCGAAATATAAGGGAACACAGACACTGGATAGCAATTTAGATATATGTATATAAGGATATATATACATATATCGCGGAACTCGGACAGAGGAATATCGGTACACAAACCGCGAATGGAGGCGAATTGTGGCAAAAGAAGGCGTACTTGTACTTATCTTCGGAACGTATGTAATCCACCGATGCTTGCTGATTGGACTCCTCCTTATAGGGAAGGCGAATATCCGGCTCGAAGGACCAATGTTTGTAGTGGGGTGGATTCTGGATGTTCCCGAAATTCCCAGTAAAAAGTAGTCGGGGGCGTCAATTTAAGTGTTTGTATATTTGTAGTGTTGTAATGGTATCGCGGGGGTGATACGCGTATGACTTCAATTGTAGGTGTCGAGAGACTGTTCTCCCAAGCTCGGCCTACGGTTAGCGCCCGTGAGTGAGCGCCGAGTGGATCGCATCCACGGCGCGAGAGAGCGAAGGGCATGGGAGAGCGTGCGAGTTAACAGCGCGCTGTTAACTTCGCTTCTGCCCTAAACAATACCTTTCCCGTATTTAGAGATATTTCTTAGCTATCTTTGCATGTTTAGCTCTTGAGTTGTGTTTAGCTCTAATTTTCCTCGAATATTAGTCTAACCTCTATCTTTCCTGCATGTTCGCGATCGGTTCGGTAACACGCGTCGCGCGTCATGCGGCAGCGCCCCCGGTCGGTTGGGCGGGAGGAGGGACTGCGTTTCTAGCCTGGGTTCCGCGCGTAACAGGCTTCGGCTTGGTGTCGCATGGGCCACTTGATGGTGCAGTCATTGCATATCAACGTCCAGATAAAAAATATACATATATGTTCCTATCAACCCATCAAAGAATTGATGGAACTTAAATAGAAGCATCCTCATCTCTCCTGCTCCTCCTGGCTCTCTGAACATCGCTAAGACTGATACTGCCTGTTCATGGGATTGTATAATGGTCTTTATCTTTATTGGTTCTTTTAACGTTCTTGTCTTTCCTCTAGGTATTAATTCCGTTCTTATAAACGAAAATGTCAACCCTGTGTCTATAAGCATTTTAATAGATTTGTCTGCTGTCAATCTGATCACTATATATGGTAGCGTCGAGTAATCCTTTCTTTCTCCTAAATACCCTGTGCTTTGTTCGAGGCTGTTCGCGGAAAATTTACATCATCTTCCTCAATATTGTGGAACTGGCTGGTAGCGGCTGCTTGCCCGCTGGCCCTAGTTGAGGTACTAGGCGTCTGTTGTGCGCCAAACACCTGTCTGGAATTATTTGTGTTGAGCTACTGAGCTTTTTCAGTAGCGGTTTAATTGAATTAATTAAGAGCCGAGATTTTTGATTTAATCTATGTTTATTGACATTTGTAAGCGGAAGTACGCGTTTGTATAAGTAGGTGTAAGTATAGACCGAAGGTCAAGACGATCGCTACCAGACTGATCGCAAGGCCGGCGGACCGGATTGCCCGTGCCCTAATGCAAGCGAGAGAGAGAGAACGAAAGAAGCGATAGAAGCTCGGGCTGCTAAGCCGAGTACGAGTGATTGATACACAGAGAGAGTGGTAGCGAAGGCGAAACTAAGAAGCAAGCGAGGTGCACATATAGACCGCGATTCGTATGTCAGCAATTGACTGAATATTTGCGTATGTATATATGCGACGACAGAAAGTGCGAGAGATAGCAAAGGTATAGCTCGGCGCGGCTCATTAGCCGAGCACGAGCGGTAGATGACGAATGAGCGAGAGCGCTGCTTAAACGCAGCAGGTGCAGCAGCAGCACAGAAGCAGCGACGTCGCTGCCAAGAACAGTCGCTGCCGGGCGTAGGCATATACGTTATGCTGCCTGACCCGACAATTTGAGTTATACGATTTCCCTGAGTAATTTGACATTCTGGACATCCACGATTGTCCACTTCTCCCTCCGTCTTGCGGTGCCTGAATCGCTAATTGTTCTTGGCGATTATTCTGACTCCCACGCCTTCCATTGTTTTTTTGGTCATAGTTCCACCTGGGGTTTCTATTCTTGGATACCCTGCCGGGTCGTTCTGCATAAAAGGAGATCCTCTGAAAGGTTTTCCTCCTGTTGGGTAAACGAACCCGAAACCTGGCCATCCACTTCCAACGGCCATTGGGGATGGCATACCGAACGGTGACTGCCCTCCCCACTGGTATTCGGCATCTCCCGGTACACCTCCGGAGCTTGGGTTTCCTTCCTCTTGCTCTTGTGCAGGAGGTTCTTTTTAGAGGTGGGTGCGGGCCGGGCCGGGATTCGTGTCCCGCGGCCTCGTCATGAAAACTGCAGGCTTCGTGCCTCAAAATCGAGTTTGGCACGAAGTAGTGTGGGCTTCGTGCGTTAGCCAAAAGCCCGCTAGGCACGAAGAGGTATATTTTTGGTATATTTTGAATAGTATATTTGGGTAATTCCGAATATATCTGAGGGTCGAACGGTATATTTCAGTATATTTATAAGGATTGGACGGTCTATTTTTGTATATTTCTGAGGATCGGACTGTATATTTGATCGATAATTCCGCGGTCACACTACTTTTCTTCTTCGTTTCCAGCAAACAACAACATATCATCCATCAATCAACAATGTCGAAAGAACAAATTCGAAACGCTGTGAAGAGTAAAAATGAAACTGTGAAATTGTTGACCAAAGAAGAGGGTAAAAGCGACGTTTGCAAAAAATTTGTTAATTGTTGGAAGTATCGGGCCGGGCCGGGCGAAATATATACACGTTCTTCTCCTTACAAGCTATTTCGTATGCTTTGGAGATATCATCTACGTGTGTATTTCTAATTTCTATCGGCCCTTTTATTGCCGAACGCAGCTAGCGCCATCCTTTCATACCACTTGATCCTCTCCTTTCTTACAACCGAGTTTGGCTCTTCTGCTTTCCCCAAACTGACAATGGCCTTCCTTAATTCTAATACCCTCTGATATAACGGCTCTAAGTCTAACCGCTTCTCCTTTATATGGGTCAATTCCATAACTAAATCCTGTTCCGACCTTTTTCTTGAAAGTAAGACTGCAGCGCCTTCTTGATATTATCCCAGTTCAAATCTACCTCATTAAATTAAAGTGCCTTATTTGCTGCTACTGTTACTTTGCTTCGTATAGCCCTAAGGACTATGACCCATATCGACGAGCTTTCCTCTCATTTTATGAGACCTAATACCTCTTCTGCCGCTGTTATGAAGGAATCTACATTCTCCACTCCTCCTTCATACTGTGGTACAACCTTCACTAAATCTATAACTCGAATCGCTTTGAGTAAGTTCCTGATTCTGTCCCTGATTCTTGTTGCTCACTGTTGCAATCGTCTTGTCCAACGGAATAATTTTTTTCCTGAACTTTTTTTGACATGTTCTCTATTTAATACTTGATATCTCTTATACTATAGGTATCTTTAGTGTTTTATGTTTAAGGTGTGTATCGTGTATTTTAACAATAATGTGTACTTGCGTAATTCTATAAATGTGCGTTACTTAAGTAATTATACTAGATCGATTTTTGTCCTTGTGTTTGTAATTAATAAAAAAATGTATTTTTCCAACAGTGCCCTTTCTTATATCATGGTGTGACGTGCAATAGATTATTCTTTAAGTTTTATTTAATCCCCTCATATGCGTATTTTTATATTTTTTATTTGATCGTTTCGCACCTATACGCTGAAGCTAGCCGCGATACTAATACGTTAGTATTACGATACGTTACAGCTTTCGCAACCATCCGCGGACAGTCGTGTCTCCCTGGTAACGCTACCATTGTCTCCTTTCTTGTCACCCCTATGCTAGGCGTCCGCCCTGTGCGTTACAGCGATTTTCCCTACGCTTGTGAGTGACTGGAAACTTTTACCCGCTTATTAACGCTGTTTATTGGTGCCGTCTCCACACTGTGCATTACAGTATTTTGCCCCTGCATTCCAATTTCTTTCTTTCGACTTTTTATTCGCCCTTGTCACCCCTATACTAGGCCTAGGCCGCCCTGTACTGTAACGAACCATGGGAACCATGGATCGCTACATTTCATTAGGCTAGACTATCTACACCCTAATATAAGAAGCACCGTATATCTAGAATAATCCCCCGCCAAGAAGAGTTGGAAGAACCCTCGTTGCACTTCCCATATGACGTGTTGCACAGTCGACAAGTCAATAGGTTTTTTTTTCAAACAGCAAAATTAAATCACCGAACCCATTGCGTTGTTCGCAATGAGGCAAGTAGGCCAATTCTCGGTATTCCCACTCTTACGATATTTCACAATCGCCAGCGTCAATTGACCTGCATAGGAAAGAACCCACACACCGCGACAAACCACAAGTAAAAGCAAGGTCATATATAAAAGCAATTTAATGAATAAAGACAGAAAATAACCAAAACCAAAACGAAGTGTTCCCGAGTTATTTCTACATAAAAATCAACACTACGCATCGCCCAACTCCCTTTCGGTCACAAAAAGGCCAGTCCCGAGTCACCAAAGGTTCCAAGTCTACAAATTTATTGTAGAGAACCCTGGACAGGACTGAAAGCATATCCCAGCCTGAAATAGGATCTCACAGTACGTTACATTGCTTTGTGCTTTGTGAGTGACTGGGCTCCAACTTGCTTTTCTATATTTATTATTTTTTCTTTTTTAATTTTTTTTTTTGCGTTGTTATTGTCGAACTATGCACAAAGCTTCGTAATTCTGCTCGCAGCGGCAGCGCAGCATTCGTGCCCTATGCACAATTGCTTGGCTTTCGCAGTGGCAGAGAAATGTATGATGTCGTCGCACACAAACGCACCAAAAAAATGTGTGAGTCTGGGTGCCGACCCCTGCTGTAGATATTTAGGGGAGTTGTCGTAGAAGCACTCTTCTGAAAGCAACTCAAAGCTTGGAAGACACTGCAGCTATCTGGGAGCCTGAAAAAGTGTCTTATGTTTAGCTGTTCGGAGTAGATTCCCTCTCCGACTTTATTGTCGAGTTTTGAGCCATCTGTGAAGATTTGTGTGGCTCCGTCTGGGCCAGGTGATCCCTCGAGCCAGTTAGTCCGTTTTTGTGGGGACGATACTGTTTCCGTTTGGGATAGATGCGTGACCGATGTGCTGTGCAACTAATTGATCGGATTCTCTCAGACGAATTGCTGCCATTTCTGTCGGCTCCCTATCTGCAAGGTCAGGGCTCTGTAGGCAGCATTAGATAGCATTTAGCGCATAATTTGGTGTGGTGCGTAGAGACCCACTGATATTTGATATTCAGGTTCCAGCTAAGCTTCTTGTCAATTACCAACCCTGAGTAACTGGCATTGTCGCTAAAGGAAAGCCTGCATCCGTTTAGTATTGGGGGGTTGAGAGGCGGAACTTTGTATTTGGTTGTGATCAAAAAAAGTTTTCGAGGGATTGACTCCCAATCCGCGTGACTTTGTTCATTCTGACAGTCGCGCGAGCATTGCGGTCATTAGATCGCAAAAAGCTTAAGGAATTTTTCCGAGAAGACTGTGGCAGCCACAATTTTAATAATACAATAAAACTAAAAACGCAATGTCGTAGAGAATGACCATATCTACCAGATTGCTGATAGTGTAGTGTAGTGTAGTGCATGACCGTTGCGGAGAAGATGTATAATCTGCATTACATAAGCAATGTAGAATATAAATTTTGGATGTATAATCGACATTGTAGATGTAGATGCAGATAACAGATGTAGCAAAAAAATGTAAAATATAAAATATTTTAAAATTCTTACAAATTTATATACTGACTGAGTACTGGTATAAAGTAGAGACGCGTCCAGAAGCGACGCACACGTTCCTTCTCGTTGTATGTGGGTTCGATACCCCAATTAAAAACGAGAAGGAACGTGAGTCGCTTCTAGTCGCGACTCTACTTTTATACCCGTACTCAGTCAGTATATAAATTTATGAAATTTAAAAAAAAAATTTTTAATTTTACATTTTAAATTTGTTTGCTACATTTTTAACTACATCTACATGTAAAATGTAGATAATACATCTAGAACAAATATTCTACATATACCATTTAGATTCTACATCTCCTCCGCTAGGGGTTGCTGGCGCATTGCACAGGGCAGAGTGTGTGCGAGCGAGAAAGAGAATGAATAGCGTCAGCAGCGCCAGAGGAGGTGGGGGAAGCAACTGAAAATTAATTTCTTTATTCTGGCTATAATAATGATCCGATCTGGTTCAGATTCGGCAATCTGATAGATATGATCATTCTCTACGATACTGCGTTTTTAGTTTTATCGTATCTTCAAAATTGTGGATGCCACAGATTTTCGTCCTTTGTGAAGGCGGAAGGGGCGGGGCGAAATTTTGAAATACACTTGTAACAGTGTGATATCACATGAGTCTGGAAAAAAAATTTCGTTGCTCTAGCTTTTATAGTCTCTGAGAACGAGGCGCTCATGGGGACGGACAGACGGACAGACGGACAGAAGGACAGACGGACAGACGGACAGACGGACAGACGGACGGACAGACAGACATGGCTCTATCGACTCGGCTATTGATACTGATCAAGAATATATATACTTTATGGGGTCGGAAAATGTTCCTTCTCTGCGTTACACATCCACTTTTACCACAAATACAGTATACCCCTTAACTCTTTTTGAGTACGGGTATAATAACCAGGTTGGAGTTTAGGATGAAGCTGAAAAGTGACTCACCCCTTACATTTGTATCCGAGTGTGTTCGGTGTTGGGGTTGGGATGTGGGTAGGTATTGTGTAGGCATGAAAGTGTGTGAGCTACTTACTTCGCGAACACCCGCTGGCTGTCCCGGACTGTTTATTTCGGTACTCTCCATCAGAGCCAACTTAGTTGCTTCTCTTTGGGATGCCGGCTTATTCACAGATGACCTACCCACAAGGGTAGGCCGTTCGCTATCCGCAACGTGGGACCCGTCCGATGGCCTCAGCTTCGCCCCCTCTGAGCCACCTAAAGCACAATAGGTTCATCGGACAGCATCATCGTAAAACACTGAATAATACATAAATACGTTGTGATGTTTACCGAAAGAATGGACAATACAAAATGTAGAACAACAATCGAATGATCGGAGCCAGAAACTCACGGAGGCCTACAGCAAATTGCCTTCTCTATTTCGCCGACAAAAGACCATTGTAGAGTCCATAAATTGCAAATTGAGACAATTCTCAGAGGCGGTAGTACGCACATTAAGTGATTTGATAAAATCACTATGGACTCAAGCACAATAAGTCCATTTCACTATTCATGAGGAATATGATAAGCCAGTAGAAGGAGGATACGACATGGAAGCCTACCTGACCTTAGAAAAAGAGGTACAAAGAGCATTGGCATTGGCTTCCACGGATCAACATTCCAAAGTTTGATGGGGATATACTAAAATGGTCCCAGTTTTATGACCTGTTCTCATGTATGATTCATGAAAAAAACATACCCACAGTACGGAAGACGAGGTATCTAAAAAGAACCGTAACTGTAGAAGATTGATCCGTTCAAAAGGAAGAAAACTATGAGAGCGCCAGGGAAATTCTGGTGGATACATATAACAATTCCAGAGACGTCGCTAGGACGGTTTTGAACCGCACAGTTATATAGCACAGTTAATGATGATTCTAATTCATTAAAAGAGTAGTGTTACAACCTGAATCCCTGGTATCATTAAAGAGATTGGGCACCAATATATCCACCTGGGATCCAATATTGATTTCCGTCATCAGAAATAGGCTGGATATCACGAATAGAGCCTTGTATGAGCAATTATTGGGAAGCTCTAAACAAATACAATCGCTAGACACCATGCTACAGTTCCTAGAAAAAACGAGAAGGAACGTGAGTCGCTTCTAGTCGCGACTCTACTTTTATACCCGTACTCATTCAGTATATAAATTTATGAGATTATGATTAAAATTAAAAAAATTTTAATATTTTACATTTTACATTTTTTTGCTACATTTGTTAACTACATCTACATGTAAAATGTAGATAATACATCTAGAACAAATATACTACATCTACCATTTAGATTCTACATCTCCTCCGCTAGGGGTTGCTCGCGCATTGCACAGGGCAGAGTGTGTGCGAGCGAGACAGAGAATGAATAGCGTCAGCAGCGCCAGTGGAGGGGGGAAAGCAACTGAAAATTAATTTCTTCATTCTGGCTATAATAATGATCCGATCTGATTCAGGTTCGGCAATCTGATAGATATAGTCATTCTCTACGATACTGCGCTTTTAGTTTTATCGTATCTTCAAAATTGTGGCTGCCACAGATTTTCGTCCTTTGTGGAGGCGGAAGTGGGCATGGCGAAATTTTAAAATACACTTGTGGCAGTGTGATATCACATGAGTCTCGAAACAAAATTTGGTTGCTCTAACTCTTATAGTCTCTGAGATCTAGGCGCTCATCAAGACAGACAGACGGACAGACGGACGGACAGACAGACATGGCTCTATCGACTCGGCTATTGATACTGATCAAGAATATATATACTTTATGGGGTCGGAAAATTTTCCTTCTCTGCGTTACACACATCCACTTTTACCACAAATACAGTATACCCCTTAACTCTTTTTGAGTACGGGTATAAAAAGAAATCGAGTTCTAGGAACAGGAAAAAAGACAAAAATGCCAAGGAAATAGCCAAAAGGCGACACCTGTGCAACAGTAAACAGACGAAAAACTAAAATGCCTCTTTGCTCATTCTGCATTGGCTTGCCCAATGCTTGCCCAGGTCGAACATGCCTCAAGTGCGACAAGAAGCACAACACGCTGCTGGATCTAGAAACTACATCAGGTGCTACCACACAGCCAAGAGCACCGACGGTTGGTGCAGCAAGTAACAATAACTACAATGTACTGGGTACAGCAAAAGTAGCAGTTGAATCAAATAACGGGCAGAGTACCAATTTCAGAGCGTTGCTGGATTTAGGATCACAGATCAACTTGATCTCTGAACGAATGGCATCAACGCTGTCACTCAAGCTTAATGATACAACATTACGCATCGAAAGAATTGGAGGTCAGTCAAAGACCAGCAAATCCCTTCACAGCGGTTTTACGCAAAGAATAGAAGCGCTCGTGCTGCCTCAGATAATTACTGATCAACCAGTGCAGGAGCTGGATGCAAAGGACTTGAACATACCAAACAAGTTCCCACTAGTAGATCCTGATTTTCATAAACCCGGAAAGGTCGCATGTTAATCGGAGCAGAGCACTAATATTCGCTACTGCTCCCAGATCAAAACCAGCTTAAAGCAGGAGGCCCTTTGCTACAAAGTACGAAATTTGGATGGATTGTGCTAGGAAAAATTAAAATCAATCTGATGTCTCTACTATTACGCTTTCGATCACATAAATACGTATTAACAGCAGACATCGAGAGGTTTTACCGACAAGTGTGGATAGTGTGATCAGATGATAGTCTGGAAAAAATCCCTCTGCAGATATCAATTACTATCGCCCTAAAAAAACAGTCACATATGGAACAACATCTGCTCCATTCCTGGCAGCGAAATGTATAGATCACTTGGCAAATCGGAGCAAGGACAGACTACCTATCTGCATCATTAAAGAACGATTTCTATGTGGACGCCTGTCTCACCTGAGCAGATACTTTTCAAGAAGCAATACAAGTTCAACAAGAACTTCTTAAGATATTGCTACCAGTCGGCCTTAAACTAAGCAAATAGTGCTCAAACAACGACCAGCTATTTCAAGGAATCCCCAAAGAGGACATTGTCAACGACATCAAATTGGGCGAAACATTAGAGCAAATCAGCGTGAAAACTCTGCGTCTCATTTGGATGCCCAATTAGGATCAGTTGCGAGGACGAACAACAAAAGGCCGAGCAACACGCATCACCAAAAGGGTCGTGTGCTCAGAATTGGCCCAAATCTTTGACCCTCTGGGTCTCTTTGCACCGGTGGTAGTCAAGGCAAAAATATTCGAGCAGCAACTATGGGAACTTAAAATCGATTGGGATGATGAATTGCCATCACCTCTCGAAAAGGAATGAAAGGACTACTAGGACGATATACAAACTTTAGACTCAATGCATATTCCCCAGTTCATCTTTGATGGGAAAGTTTCAGATACCCAGAACGAGCCTACGGCGCGGCAGTTTACTCACTACAGAGCAAATAGAGGACCTTCAACGACACTTTGCGCAGAAAAACTAGATCGGGCTAGCACTTCCATCCTACGAATTATTCAACAAGTTTAATTCACAGCGGATTTCAAAAATTAAAAGCGCTATAAGACAGTGAATAAAAAGTGAGAGATCATATCGTTATCTCCCATACTTATTCGTGTTGGCGGAAGAAAAAGTTTTAATTCCGTATAATGCAAAACATCCAATCCTGCTACCGTAAAAAGAGTTCAAAATGAACTTTATGAGAACAATCTTCATTGCGGTGCCCAAGCATTATGGGCAATTCCAAGACAACAATATTGGATCATCAACTACAAGACGATGGCTAGAAGCATCATACATTTGTCTGGACGTTGATATGCAATGAGTGCACGATCAAGTGGCCTATGCGACACCAAGCCGAAGTCTGTTACGCGCGGAACCCAGGCTAGAAACGCAGCCCCTCCTCCAGCCCAACCGACCGGGGGCGCTTCCGCAAGACGCGCGACGTGTGTTACTGAACCGATCGCGAACATGCAGGAAAGATAGGGGTTAGACTAATATTCGAGAAAAATTAGAGCTAAACACAACTAACGAGCTAAACATGCAAAGATAGCTAATAAATAGTACAAATTATGGAAAAGGTATATTAGTATTAGTGATTTAAGAAGCGGAAGGTGTGGTGGATATTATAAGGTAGAGAGAATTATAGTCCGAGCATGAGACCCTAAAGAGTTTATGCAAGGAATAATTTGATATACAAAGGAATAAAGTTTCTAGTAAATCTAATAGGAATCGTAAAGTTTATGCGGCTCAACAAGTCAGGGCTATCTTCATCACCCTTGATATGGTTGTGCATAAAAATCACACCAAGCACTTTTCTACCACTAACTAAGGGTGGAAGGTTTATTAAAAGCAATCTACGAGGGTATGATGGCAGTCCCACACCTGCATCCCAGTTGAGGCCACGCAAAGCAAAAAGTTTTACTGGACTGATTCTATATGGTCCTTGTGTACTTTGTACTGGGGGCACCATGCACAAGAGCCGTACTCAAAATCGGACGAAAAAGCGAGATATAAAGAGTCTTCGTTATATAGGGATCGTCAAACTCCTTTGACCACATTTTTATAAACCCAAGTACGCCCATGGCCTAATTTACCATGGTAGAAATGTGTTCAGAAAACCTTAACTTGGCGTCTAGTTTAACACCCAGATCATCAACCAATGTAATTCTTTCAAGAGAACCAGCGATGAAATGTCATAACTTTGCCTTTCGAGGCATTTAGGTGTAACATATTTGCACAAAACCATGACTGAAAATTAATGAAATTGGATTGGAAGCGAGAGTGAAATGAAATGTCCTTGTACTAAACACAGAGTTTCACATCATCCGCATACATGAGTACTCGAGAATTTGTTAATCGTGAAGAGAGGTCAGTGAAAAGTAGGGGGCCTAGATGGCTGCCCTGTGGTATTCCAGAAGTAACCTTAACAGGTGAAGAGAAGGAGTTTTTGAAGAGGACTCTTTGAGACCTAGAACGAAGGTAGCTAGAAATCCATCTCAACAGATTAGGTGGAAACCCTAAAAGGTCAAGTTTTTGTGCTAGAAGGGTGTGGTTTACAGAGTCAAATGCTTTACTGAAATCAGTGTAGATAACATCCGTCTAAAAGTTACCTTGGAGGCCTTTAATGATAAAAGAGGTAAACTCTAATAAATTTGTGGTTGTTAATCGTCGCCTTATAAATCCGTGCTGAGATGGAGATATAAGTGATTTGCATAGATGTTGCAAGTGCGGAGTTAAAATTTTAACATTTTAAGAATAGCGGATAACTTAGATATTAGATATTATTAGCATCAGACTTGCTACCTTTCTTATGGAGAGGAATAATACAAGTTTTCTTCCAGATCGGGGGGAAGCATGAAGAATTAATGGATAGAGTGAATAGTTTAAGCAGGGGCCCACACAGTGCGTCGGCACAGTACCTGAGTACACATCCGGGAACTCCCTCAGGACCTGCTGAAAACACCGGCGAAACTAGTCGAAGATCATGAGCTTTATTTAACAGAGGGCTGAAAATGCCATTCGACCTTGGTAAACTATATGGATACGGCTGATCAGAGTAGCTTTCATGGGAATAAGTTGTTTGGAAAAATTGGGCAAATAAATCAGCAATTTCCTGATCATTGTTGGCCGCCATATTTTGAAATGATAGCGAGGATGGATGTCAGGACGTTCTACGCTTACTATTTACGAAGCTGTAAAACTGTTTAAGGTCCTGTGAAAAGCGTATCCTGCATCGAGATAGGTAATTTGTATAGCATTGAGCGTTAAGAACGGAGAAATTTGACCGAGCTAATACATAGCGAGAGTGAGAAGTCGCAAAACCAACTTCTTTAAATTTTGTAAAGTCTTAATTTTTAGTTTTTTAGACATAACTCTTTGGTAAACCAAGTAGGCTTCCCAGATTTAACTGGACAAGAAAGTGGGATTCAAGCATCAAAAAGTGTGTCAAGTACATTGTAAACGAGAAGGAACGTGTGTCGCTTCTAGTCGCGACTCTACTTTTATACCCGTACTCAGTCAGTATATAAATTTGTGAGCTTATGATTGAAATTTAAATAGAAATTTTAAAATTTTACATTTTTTTGCTACATCTGTTAACTACATCTACATCTAAAATGTAGATAATACATCTAGAACAGATATTCTACATCTACCATTTAGATTCTACATCTCCTCCGCGAGGGGACGCTCGCGCTTTGCACTGCGCAGAGTTTGTGCGAGCGAGAAATAGAATGAATAGCGTCAGAAGCTCCAGAAGAGGTGGGCAAAGGAACTGAAATGAATTTCTTTATTCTGGCTATAATAATGATTCGATCTGATTAAGATTCGGCAATCTGATAGATATGGTCATTCTCTACGATACTACGTTTTATCATATCTTCAAAATTGTGGCTGACACAGATTTTTGTCCTTTGTGTGGGCAGAAGGGGTCGGGCGAAATTTTTAAAAACACTTGTAACAGTGTGATATCACATGAGATCTAGGTGCGCATCAAGACGGACGAACAGACGAAATGGCTCTATCGACTCGGCTTTTGATGCTGATCAAGAATATATATACTTTATGGGGTCGGAAAATTTTCCTTCTCTGTGTTACACACATCCACTTTTACCACAAATACAGTATACCCCTTAACTCTTTGAGTACATGTATAAATATGTTTGTTGCTTTCATAACGTAAGTGCAAAATTACAGCGTGGACCACCCAAAATCCCTAATGAGGTTATTAAGCTTCGTAAACTCGGCTTTACGAAAGCAACAGACACGTTCAGATAGCCTACCCGTTCGATACAATCAATACAGTAGGCCCAATATCGACCGACACTTCGCATAAGGATGGCTCTGGTTAGCAACGCAGTGGTCGGATCCGAGACAAAGCACAGATCAAGCAATCGGCCCAAGGAATTTTTGACATGGTTGACTTGAGACAGGGATAGTTCCAACAAGCCGTCGATAAAGTCATGTCGTGACATGGGCACAAGGTTATTGGACTCGTTAACCGAAGACAAAACATCGCCTAGAACTATCATATGGTCTTTATCTGATAACGAGGAACAGTTTTTAAAGCGGACAGGTGATGTTTGTATATTAAAATATCCGAGGAAGGTGGAATATACGAGCAAGTAATAAAAATGGAAAAGCCTGGAAGAATCAGTTTTACGCACAGGAATTCCAGGTCTTGTTGAGCCTGACTATGCAATGTTCCGACGTAAAGATTGAGTCCACTAGCAGCTGCCGTAGCCTCTAGCATTCTGATAGGTGACTTAAAGGGAAGAATTTAGTTTTGGATGGGTGGAAGTAGATCGGGAAGAGGGGTTGGCGATGGAGCAGTGGGCCTATTCTTTTTCTTAGAATTAATCTCTTTAACCATCAAATGCTCCGGCCAAAACTTGGCGGAACAAATGGTTTCAAATTAAGTCGGGGAGACACTTATCTTGAAGGAAGATATATCCCTGGCGTAAGAAATGTTAAATTTTTCCACCTTTATGTATATACAAATACATATATAAGCGCGTACATACATATATCAAAGCTAATACTAGATTTCGATGGTAAACATGAAAATCTGAGAAGTTTCCTAGATGCACTAGAAATAGTAGTCTCCATTATAGGAAATAATGAAGTTTTAGCTGTATCTGTCATTAAGTCAAAACTTCAAGGACATGCCAGAAACCTAATAGATTCAGAATTAAAAATAGCAGACGTTATTCGTAAGCTTAGAAGTGATGTAAAAGCCGAGTCAGTTGAAGTACTGAACGCTAAAATGTTGAACTTCCAGCAGAAAAAGAAAACTGCAAACATTTAAACCCAGGAAATCCAGCAATCGACAAAGCCCCTAGAAAGCGCCTATATTGCAGACGGACTTTCCCTGACACTAGCCACAAAATATTCGACCCAACGAGCTGTTAAAGCAATGACAAAAAATTGCTCCATAGAAAAAGTTTAACTTATCATGGAAGCGGGACAGTTCGATAACATGAACGAATCTTTCTTCCAATTCGTAAACAGTTGCACAGATGCAACCGGTAAAACCGATACCGTACTGCACTATAATCGGCAAAGTAATAACTCACATAGAGGAAACTCATACCGAGGCGGAAGCCGAGCTGGATACCAAGGTAATTACCGAAGTGGTTACCAAAGTAACAAAAGCCGATGACGCGGAAATTTCAGAGGAAATTTCCGACGTTACAATAATAGCTATAACAATAACCAAACTATAGAGGAAACAACCGCCAAAACGTTGGATCCTATAGTGGAAATAATGCCAACACCAACAGGCAAAATAATAATGTCCGACAGGTGCAAGCCACGCCAGAAAACCAGTAACCAGCACCCTTAAGAAACCCAAAATAGTAACGGTTCACACTATCAATCTTATTTCAACCTTTTTGTTTCATTACTAAATGAAACGAGAAGGAACGTGAGTCGCTTCTAGTCGCGACTCTACTTTTATACCCGGTGTACTTTTATACTCAGTCAGTATATAAATTTGTGAGCTTATAATGGAAATTAAAAAAAAAGTTTAATTTTACATTTTTTTTTGCTACATCTGTTAACTGTTAACTACTTCTACATCTAAAATGTAGATTATACATCTAGAACAAATATTCTACATCTACCATTTAGATTCTACATCTCCTCCGCTAGGGGTTGCTCGCGCATTGCACAGGGCAGAGTGTGTGCGAGCGAGACAGAGAATGAATAGCGTCAGCAGCGCCAGAGGAGGTGGGGGAAGCAACTGAAAATTAATTTATTTATTCTGGCTATAATAATGATCCGATCTAGTTCAGATTCGGCAATCTGATAGATATGGTTATTCTCTACGATACTGCGTTTTTTGTTTTATCGTATCTTCAAAATTGTGGGTGCCACAGATTTTCGTCCTTTGTGAAGGCGGAAGGAGCGGGTCTTTTCTTTTCTTTTGAGCGGGTCGAAATTTTGAAATACACTTGTAACAGTGTGATATCACCACACTCTGAGTTAAACAAACATAACAGACTTCAAAAATTCTACAAAAAAAAGTTCTGCCATAGAAAAAAACGAGAAGGAACGTGAGTCGCTTCTAGACGCGACTCTACTTTTATACCCGTACTCAGTCAGTATATAAATTTATGGGCGAAATTTTGAAATACACATGTAACAGTGTGATATCACATGAGTCTGGAAACAAAATTTGGTTGCTCTAGCTTTTATAGTCTCTGAGATCCAGGCGCTCATCGGGACGGACAGACAGACAGACGGACAGACGGACGGACAGACAGACATGGCTCTATCGACTCGGCTATTGATACTGATCAAGAATATATATACTTTATGGGGTCGGAAAATTTTCCTTCTCTGCGTTACACACATCCACTTTTACCACAAATACAGTATACCCCTTAACTCTTTTTGAGTACGTCCCGATGAGCGCCTGGATCTCAGAGACTATAAAAGCTAGAGCAACCAAATTTTGTTTCCAGACTCATGTGATATCACACTGTTACAAGTGTATTTCAAAATTTCGCCCCGCCCCATTCCGCCTTCACAAAGGACGAAAATCTGTGGCATCCACAATTTTAAAGATACGATAAAACGCAGTATTGTAAAGAATGACCATATCTACCAGATTGCCAAATCTGGTACAGCTCGGTTCATTATTATGGCCAGAATGAAGAAATTAATTTTCAGTTGCTTCCCCCACCTCCTCTGGCGCTGCTGACGCTATTCATTCTCTGTCTCGCTCGCACACATCTGCCCTGTGCAATGCGCGAGCAACCGCTAGCGGAGGAGATGTAGAATCTAAATGGTAGATGTAGAATATTTGTTCGTGATGTATTATCTACATTTTACATGTATATGTAGTTAACAAATGTACCAAAAAAATGTAAAATAAAATTTTTTTTAAATTTTAATCATAATCTTATAAATTTATATACTGACTGAGTACGGGTATAAAAGTAGAGTCGCGACTAGAAGCGACTCACGTTTCTTCTCGTTTTTTTCTATGGCAGAACTTTTTTTGTAGAATTTTTGAAGTCTGTTATGTTTGTTTAACTCAAAAGAGTTAAGGGATATGTTTTATTTGTGGTAAAAGTGGATGTGTGTAACGCAGAGAAGGAACATTTTCTGACCCCATAAAGTATATATATTCTTGATCAGCATCAATAGCAGAGTCTCAGAGTACCATCACGTTGTGAAGTAATACGACAAATTAAAGTAAATACCACAGACGAAAAGATTCTAATACCTAACCAGGAAATAGAAGATGGTGTATTCGTCGGAAATTCCATTTCAAATTAAAAAATCGCATACGTGCGAATATTAAATACCACTGATAACAACAAAATTTTATATATAAAACAAATAATCATTGAATCATTAAATAACTATCAAGTAGCCGACTTAAACGATCCTCAAAGAGCAGAATCAATACTTTCTAAATTAAAGAAGAATTTGTCCACCTGCACATAATGACAGAATTGTGTTCAAAGTATACAGGTATTTTTGGATTGCAAACAGAACCAATTACATCAAACAATTTCAACAAGCAAAAATTAAGATTGAGAGATGATGAACCAAGTTACATAAAGAATTTTAGAACACCTCATTCCCAACAAGCCGAAATAGCTAAACAAGCAACTAAATTTGTAAAAGATAACATAGTGGAACCATCTGTGTCTGAATATAATAGCCCCTTACTATTAGTTCCAAATAAATCCTTACCAGATTAAAAAGATAAAAGATGGCGTTTAGTGATAGACTATCGTCAAATTAACAAAAAATTGCTAGCTTAAAAATTTCCACTTCCAAGAATAGATGATATTCTTGATCAATTAGGTCGAGCAAAATATTTCTCGTGCCTAGATTTAATGTCTGGATTCAATCAAATAGAACTTGAAGAAAATTCGAGAAATATCACGTCTTTTTCAACGAGCAATGGCTCTTATTGCTTCACGCAATTACCTTATGGATTAAAAATAGCCCCTAGTTCTTTCCAAAGAATGATGACAATTGGATTTACTGGTCTTGAACCTTCTCAAGCATTCCTATACATGACCTAATTGTCATAAGCTGCTCCGAAAAACATATGACTAAAAATCTTATAAATGTTTTTTATCTATGCAGCAAGAACAATCTTAAGTTGCACCCTGAAAAATGCTAACTTTTCATGAGTGTAGTCACTTTTCTCGGACATAAATGTACTGTCTGATGACACAAAATACGATAATATTAGGAAATACCCAGTCCCTACGGACGCAGATAGTGCTAGAAGATTTGTTGCATTTTGTTACTATTATAGACGTTTTATTAAAAATTTTTCCGACTATTCTCGTCACATAACTAGATTATGTAAAAAGTATGTAAAATTCGAATGGAAATCTGATTGCCAGCATGTCTTCAATCAACTCAAAACGGCATTAATGAATCCAACTTTACTTCAATTCCCCGATTTTAGCAAATAATTTTGCATAGTCACCGACGCTAGTAAAGAAGCACTTTGAGCAGTGTTAACTCAAAACTATAACAACCTTAATTTGCCCGTAGCTTACGCATCCCGCAGTTTTACAAAAGGATAAAGTAATAAAACAACCACAGAACAAGAGTTAGCAGCAACACATTGTGCAATAAATCACTTTAGACCATATATATATGGCAAACATTTCACAGTCAAGACAGACCACATACCATTAACTTATTTATTTTCAATGGTTAATCCAAGTTTTGGATTGCAAATTTCACAGCACAAATGCGAGCTCTTGCAATTTCTCGCTCAACACGACATCGACGCCATGCTCATATCAGAGACTCACCTAACAAATAATAATTATTTTCACCTTGATGGCTATAACTTCTATGCGACTAATCATCCCGATGGTAAGGCACATGGAGGTACTGGAATTCTGATCAAGAATCGCATAAGGCATTATCCGTCGCCATCATTTGCTACACCTTATCTACAGGCAACATCAATTCATATCGAAATTCAGAGCGGTTAGATAAACCTAGCCGCAGTATACTGCCCACCGCGCTTCTGCATTTCCGAATCAGAATTTATAAAATTCTTTGACCTATTAGGTGACCGATTTATAGCAGCTGGTGACAGCGATGCCAAGCACACCCATTGGGGATCTCGACTTACCAACCCCAAAGGAAGACAACTATATAACGCTATAACAACGCCAAGAAACAAACTAGACTTTATCTCTCCGGGCAAGCCTACATATTGGCCCACAGATCCAAAGAAACAACCCGACTTTATTGATTTTGCAGTTACACGAAGAGTGCTGCAAGATCAGATCCATGTGGAACACTTATCAGATCTATCATCTGATCACTCGCCCATTCTACTTCAACTTTATGATCATCCACAGCTTTCGGAACGCCCACACTTTCTAACATCTAGCAAAACAGATTGGCTTAAATACAGAAAGTATATAAGCTCCCATATCGATGGCTGCCCAAACATTTATTGTAAAGATGACATTGAAAGCTCTGTTGAAGCATTAGTATCCGCAATGTCACTGGCGGCAAAACAGTCTACACCAATATTAGCAGCTAATAAACTTTCCAACAACAGTCGTGTTTCTAGGCACATTGAAGTGCTGCTACGCGATAAAAGAAGGCTTCGGCGAGAGTGGCAAGCCCACAGATCACCTCGAAAGAGCGGCTAAAGATAGCCAACCGCCTATTACGCAGAGCTCTGGACGATGAAAGAAACCAAGCTGAAATGTCCTAAATGCACTTTCCTCTCCGAATATCATCCAATTGAAGCTGGTGTACCCCAATGCAGCGTGCTTGGACCGACACTGTATATCATCTTCACAGAAGATATACCGACAAACAGGCTAACAACAACTTCAACATTTGCTGATGATACTGTCATACTAACTTGCTCCAAGTGCCCAACAAGAGCAACGGAACATTTGTCATCTAAACTCGTGGACTTAAAAAAATGGCTAGCAGACTGTCGCATACATGTAAACGAGCAAAAGTGCAAGCATTTCAGCTTTACCATTAACAGACAAACTTGCCCTCCATTACACCTGAACAGCATCAACATTCCACAAACCACCGAAGTAAATTACATCTGTGTTCATCTGGATAGAAGGCTTACTTGGCGTAAGCACATCGAAGCAAAGAGGAATCTACTTAAATTTAAAGCTAGTAGTCTACATTGGCCAATAAACACCCGTTCACCACTAGAACTGGAGTACAAAGTACTTTTGTACAATGCAGTTCTCAAACCCATCTGGACATACGGCTCCGAGCTATGGGGAAATGCTTGCGTTTGTAATTTTTAAATAATCCATAATGCTCAATCGAAGATCCTAAGAACTATCACTCTGGCGCCATGGAAGAAAATATGCATAAAGACTTAACTATAGGACCAGTTAACGATGAAATGGCCAAGGTGATAGCAAAGTATCAGGTCAAGCTACAGGCCCATCCTAATAGACTTGCGCAGTCTCTAACTTAGCACACTAGCCATACACGACTCCGGCAAAGAGACCCACCCAGCAAAAGTACTTAGTTAGGGACGTACTCTAAATAATTAAGTTAAATTAATTAAATAAATGTAATAGATTAACATTTGCATACTCGTCGTCAGTCTCTAATAGAAAAGATTTAAAAAAAAATAAAAATAAAAAAATCCAAGTTTAAAACTAACCAGAATGAGGCTTAACTTAGAGGAATATGAATTAACAGTAGAGTATCTTAAGGGAAAGGACAACTATGTAGTAGATGCGTTATCAAGAATAGCCATCAAGGAACTTAAAGACATACAAACAACCAATACAATATTAAAATTCACTACCAGAAATCAAAGTAGATAAAAAACCTGCGCAGGTTCAAACACAGAATTGCAAAAGCAATCGATCTCTTCAAAGCCTAATATATACAACATCATACAAAATGATAATGTTAAAAAAGTATTGATCTTACATTTATGTTGTGAGCTGCCGGGCTTTTCCGACCGCTTGAATATAGCCCACAAATCAGTTAGAACGCGAAATCGTTAAACTTAAAACTTGGCTTTATTCTTCGACAAATTATGCAGCGACAAATTCGATACGTGTGTTCGTGGCGGGGGTTACTGAACATATATATATATTTGGCAAGGGTCGTTGGACATATATTACTCCGCTCTGCTATCAAGAGATCTCTGCCCGCTCAACGCTATGCACTCGGGCCTTGCTCGGACCGCAAAGCATAATCTATGATTAGTGAGCGTGCATTAGAATCAAGAGCGACAGCTAGCGCACAGAGCTTGTTGCCAGCGGCTGCTCCGAACATTCTCCCTCCTGCGGAATATCAGGGATTTCCGCATCAGCATCAACGGGAAGGACGCAGAGTTTGGTAACAGCTCGTCGAGTGGTACCAGTCGCCGTACGAAGAACGGAAACTCTAACTACGCCGTCAGCTCCAGGGATGACGTCGACGATTCGAGCTAAAGGCCACTTCAATGGAGGCAGCTCTTCGTCCTTGATGCAAACGATGTCATTAACCTTGACGGACGGCTCCACGGAACGCCATTTCGAGCGCCTTTGTAGCAGAGATAAGTACTCCTCGCTACATCTTCTCCAGAACATCTGCTGAATGCGGGTGACGTGTTGCCAACGATCAAGTCGACTGTAGCTCAAAGCCGATAGGTCCGGCTCCGGAAACGATGCAAGGGGCCGACCAATGAGAAAGTGGCCCGGGGTGAGAACGCCAAGATCATCTGGACTTTCTGAAAGGGGAACAAGAGGACGAGAGTTGATTATTCCCTGGATTTGGCACACCAAGGTCCGAAGCTCTTCGAAACCAAGGATGCCCGTTCCGACTGAACTATACAGGTGCCGCTTAGTCATTTTGACAGCAGCCTCCCAAAGTCCGCCAAAGTGCGGGGATCGAGGTGGGATGAAGCGGCAATCGAAGCCACTGCTCAGGCAGTGCGCATGAACATCATCAATGTACTTCTGACTCAAGAACAGGCGTTTGAAATCCTCCAGCTCATTCCTTGCGCCAACGAAGTTGGTCGCATTGTACGACCAAATGCATCTTGGAATGCCTCTTGTGGCCGTAAAACGTTTGAGGGCGGCCAAGAACGAACCACAGAGCTCTAACTTGTGAATGCCGATCGCGTTTAGAGGTGCAAGCCGAGATTTCGAACAAAGTAGATGCGTCAGAACTCCAAGTGAGGTAACAGTTCGCGTATAAATACACGCTCCAAACGTCGCGAGACTGGCATCACAAAAGGCGTGCATCTCGAACATGGCTCCAACTTGAAGAACGTAGCGAGGAAACTCAACGCGGTCAACATCGACAACATCCTGGCAGAATTGGGTCCACTCACTCTCCAACGCCTGCGGCAAGCTCTCGTCCCAGTCCAACTTGCTTCTCCACATCTTCTAAAGAATTATCTTCGCCCTTGTGAACGTTGGTCCGATTAAACTGAGGGGGTCGTAACACCGTGCGATCACTGATAGCACAGTTCTCTTTATGTGTCGGCCAAGACTGATGTTGGGTGCAAAAGTGAATAAAAACTTGTCCCTGCGTGGATCCCATACGAGCCCAAGAGTCTTTGTAATGTCGCTCCCGTCGTCAAACTTTAGAAGGGTTTCCTTGTCGGCCTCTGGGACATCCTGAAGCACCTCTCCAGAGCTCGAGCACCACTTTCGCAATCGAAAATTACCACGACCAAGGAGTTGTGTGGTCTGATGCATGACATTTCGCACTTCTTCAACGGAATCGCCTCCTGATATCATGTCATCAACATAGCAGTCCCGCAAAACGACTTTCGAGCCCAATGGATACGACAAAGACTCATCCATGGCGAGTTGTTGCATTGCGCGAATGGCCAAAAATGAAGCAGGCTTGGTGCCATACGTGACCGTGTCCAGCTTAAAGACTTGGATATCATCTTTGGGTGAGTCACGCCACAAGATACACTGTAACAGTGAATCTGGCTCTGTCACGCGCACACATCGGTACATCTTACAAATGTCTCCGGTAATTCCAATAGGAAATGTGCGAAACCGCACTAGAGTGGTGAAGAGCTTCGCCTGAATTGTGGGCCCTGCCATTAGGAGCTCATTCAACGAGAATCCAGACGACGTCACCGCGGAGCCATCGAACACGACCCTTAACTTTGTGGACGAACTCTCCTCTTTCAGAACGCAATGGTGGGGCAAGAAGTATTTACACTCATGCACTTGCAAGCTAGGCACAGACGACATATGCTTGAGGTCTAAGTATTCCCTAATGAATGCGGTGTATTGCTCCTTAACCTTTGGACTTCGACTAAACTTGCGCTCAAGATTCTCAAATCGCCTTTTTGCTTGCAAAAACGAATCGCCTAACAGACCTACATCACGCTTCATCGGCAGATGAACGGAGTATTCCCCCGTAGGCAACCTACTGTAGTGCTGCTTAAAGTGCTCTTTACAATGAAGCTCTTCTGCGGACATCCGTGAGATTGGCTCGTAGACATGTTCTACTTCCCAGAACTGACGAACCAACTCATCTAACTGGAGAACAGGGGAAGGCGCAAGCGTTGATTTTTGCGATGCAACGAATGATGACGACTGGGGCAGTCGATTGCAGCCTCCCGAGAACACCCATCCAAAGAGTGTTTTTTGAAGCAATGGCAATCCCGAAGCTAAATGGATTTGGCCAACACACAGCAATTCAAAAAATAGATCTGCTCCGATGAGCAAATCAATTCGCTGTGGTACGAAAAACGATGGATCAGCAAGCTGTATATTCGACGGTACGCTCCAAGATTCAATGTTGAAAGACTGGTTAGGCTGCTGGTCTGTTATCCGCGGAGCTACAACGGCCCTCATGGTTGTTGCGTACTTCGAGATGCGAGATTTTAGGACGAGATCGACTGAATATCCTTCTGTTGAAAAACTGACGTCTCCAATGCCTGAGACTGCAGCCAACGATCTAATTTTGCGAAGTTTTAGCTGCTCCACAAACCGAGAAGTGACGAAATGCACTTGGGACCCAGAATCTAAGAGAGCCCGACATGGTACAAACGTGCCAGCCAGATCCTTGATTAGCACAACAGCTGTTGCTCGAAGCACCACATCAGACGAGATACGAGAGGACTTGGGCGCGCTGGGCGAAACTGCAACCATCGAACTAGGTTGGGCAATGCTGGGGATAACAACGGCAGATTGATCCATAGACCGCGTAGTGCTTTGATTGGCAGCTTCGGCAGGGACCTGATCGGCAATCTCGCATCTGATGGCCTTTATGCAAACAGTTAATGCACAGTGCCAGTCGCTTGGCCTCCTTATGCCGCGCTCTCGGAGACATCTTCTCAAAGCGCTTGCACTGCGAAATCAAATGGTCTTGGGCACGGCATAGCTCACAAAAACCTATGCCCGCCGATGCGACGAATGACTTTTTAGGGTACGTACTCACGGTCTTTGGTGTCTTGCTGACCTGACCAGAATTTCCATGCAGGGCGTAATCAACGTTTTCCAGGGTACGACATATTTTCTCCAGAAAAGCAGACAATTTGTCCCATGAGGGAAGCTCTTGATTCGAGGAGTCTTCTTCCCATTTGGATTGAGTCGCCCTGTCCAATTTCTGAACGACTGCGTGAACGATTACGCAATCGGCGATCTCCTCCTTAGTTGCCAGTGATTCCAGCGCGCGAAGATGTGCGGTGACGGAGTCGTAAACGCCCTCAACCTGCCAACCGATGAGTCCGCGCGCTCCAGCCCAAATACCTCTCTGATGTGTGCCTGTAGGATGAGACGTTTATTACAAAATCGTTTTTTAAGGATATCTAAGGCAGTCGTATAATTGGCCTGGTTTATCTCCAACGAACTAATGGTGTCCAACGCCGCGCCGCTCAAACATGATCGCAAATGCTGTAACTTCTCGATACAGGTCAGTTCAGCTTCACTATCAATCACAGCCGTGAACATTGAATAGAAACTTGCCCACTCGGTATAGGCTCCGCTGAACTTGGGCAGCTGCAGCTGCGGCAAGCGCGATCGATTGGCCATATACGTTATGGATTGCGTTTCGTTGGGATTCATCCGAAAAGTGGAACAATGCGTAGGCCTTGAGTGCTTGCCTACCTCACGCTGCAGAAGGGTTTTCATTTGAAGCAAGGCAGTGCCGAACTGCCCAGGCAAGTCGCTAGTAATAGCTTGAAAATCCTGCTCCTCCAATCGGTCATGCGCGACATAAAAATTCGACTCCAATTTGTCCAACAGATCTAGAAAGCCCTTCAGATCATACTCGTCCAAGCTGCGCAATTTTTCCACGTCCAATTGGGAGCACAGGGCCTGAAGTCGGTCGAAGATGGCTCTTGTCTTGAGTGTCAAGAATGCAATCCGGCTAGTAGCTGGATCAGTACTAGCCACCACTTCACCAACTGGAGCGCCACTTGACGGCGTGCCATCCGAGGCAGACGCGATGTTTATATTGTCATCACTCATTTTGTTTAGTTTTAGTTTATTTATTTGATTGTCTAGTTCACGATAAACTCTCCACGAAACAGAATTTTTTGAGCCGTCTGCGCAGCTCTAACGGCGGTCAAAGGAAACGAATGCAGGTAGAAAGCTGCAACTACGAAAGCAACGGCGAACGCCCGTCAGTATGTATGTACGTTTGTATGTACTGCAACAGCACCGAGGTCAAAAGCGAAGACCGAAAATGCAACGGAATCAAGCAGCGCACATACGATTGTGCTGTATATATATACTCAAGCGGTTCCGATTCCGTTATTGCTGCTTGTAGCACACAATAATGTTTGTACAATATATCAAACTGCTGACTTGCCGAGTATGCTTATGTTTTCCACGACACCACGATATACACGAGATCTCGGTAGAACCTCCAAGTGTTGTGAGCTGCCGGGCTTTTCCGACCGCTTGAATATGCCCACAAATCAGTAAGAACGCGAAATCGTTAAACTTAAAACTTGGCTTTATTCTTCGACAAATTATGCAGCGACAAATTCGATACGTGTGTTCGTGGCGGGGGTTACTGAACATATATATATATTTGGCAAGGGTCGTTGGACATATATTACTCCGCTCTGCTATCAAGAGATCTCTGCCCGCTCAACGCTATGCACTCGGGCCTTGCTCGGACCGCAAAGCATAATCTATGATTAGTGAGCGTGCATTAGAATCAAGAGCGACAGCTAGCGCACAGAGCTTGTTGCCAGCGGCTGCTCTGAACATTTATCTTCGACTAAATGTTTCTTTAAACATGGAAAAAAGATATTTGTAAGAATTACTTTTATACTTTACGACCTTTATACTATTGGAACCTTTGACTTGGGTCAATTTTTCCAAAGGCTTGAAAAATAAGCCGGGACTTCGTTCGTTCTCTTTCGTAGTGACCAGACGTGTTTTTTTTTGCGCTCCGCATTTTCCTTTTATTTTGCTTAAACAGCCGGTGTTTTATTCTAAAATTAATTTCAAATTAACTCCCTTACTATCTCTTATTTAAACTCAATCTTTAACCGCGGGTGCATGCTTTATAATTGTGTAAAAACACAACTTATTTAATTAATTTTTGTGCGTCGGTTAATCGTGTGTTTGTGTTGTTGCTTTTCGTAAGTACTCTCATTACATTTTAGCCGCTCTTTGTCGTAGTTCTATCACTCTCTTTCTATCACCTAAATCCCAATAACTGTTCTTTCTCTCTCGCTCTTTCTGTTTCGTTGCGCTCTCAGTTATAAGCTGTTGCTGCAACCCTCCTCTCTCCTCTCAGTTTTTCCGTTTTTGCTTTAAGCATAGCTTTAAGCATTTACCGTGCACATTGGTCTGATTGCTATTTGTTTTGAACTTTTTTTTCTCGATAAAAAAAATTAAAAGACATCAACATGGATTTTGCTGTTGTCTGTGCCAAAAAAACCTGCAAGAAGCAGATTACCCATGACCAGCCCAATATCCCTTGCTGGCTTTGCGAAAGCGTAGTGCACGCAAAATGTGTAGGGATCACGGGCCGTGTAGGAGATGCCATTTCCCAAAACAATGGCCTGCACTATAGTTGTGAGGAATGCCGTGCTGTGGAAAACGAGATGCGATCGTTCATGAGGCAGACGCGGAGTGGCTTCAAAGAGCTGATCGTGGGCTTTAAAAAGCAATACGATCGGCTCTTGGCCATGGAAACTCAGTTCAGCAGTTTGCAGCTGCTGGCTGAGTCTCCGAGGCGCAAGAAGTCCACTCCGCGGGACTTGCAAGTGCCGACTGCCTCTCGTCCGCCGGCATCTGAAAAACTAACTCCGACCACTTCGTCAGTGCAGCAGTTGATCACGTTTGTCACTCCAAGGGCAACGATCGCTGCTGGTGAAGCAGATTCGGGACCCGAATGCATCACTTCGGAGAGTATGCAGGTAGATATGTCTGTAGCGTCCGTGTCTGTCGAGTCCGAACCCAACTCCATAACTATCCCATCAGTCTCGCCCCCACCAGCTAATAGACGTCCCGGACCACCGGATATTGCCATCACAGGTCCCAGACCTGTGGTTTCAAAACCGCTGGTGGGAGTCCCACCAAAACGGCAAATTTTTGTATCGCGGCTTGCCCCTGACCTTACATCTAACGATGTAACTGCTTTTATTCAAAGCAAAATAAAAGCCGATGGCTTAAAGGTGGAGAAGTTTAATTTCTCTTATGCCAGGGAGATAGCTTCCTTCAAAATAAGCGTCTCCTCGACTCATTTCGCCACCATTTGCTCTGCCAACTTTTGGCCGGAGCATTTGGTGGTGAAAGAATACAAGGCTAAGAAGAAGAATAGGCCCCCCATAACTCTTCCTAGTGCTCAGACCAGTGCGTCATCTCTATCTCCACCCTCATCTTCCCGCTCTACTTCTACTTCTACCCATCCAAAAAACTAACTTCCTCTCTTTTAGTTACCTACCAGAATGCCAGAGGCTTGCGTAGTAAGCTCAGCACTCTTTTTCTTGAGAGTCTCGCATTCTCGTCCCACGTTATTGTGTTTACCGAGACCTGGCTAAAGCCGGACATCCTTAGTTCCGAAGTTTTGGCAGGTCGGTACACAATCTTTAGAAATGACCGTTCGTCTCGACGTGGAGGAGGGGTCCTCATTGCAATGGACTCAATCTTTACGTCGGAACATTTCATAGTCCAGGCTCAACAAGACCTGGAATTCCTGTGCGTAAAACTGATTCTCCCAGGCTTTTCCATTTTCATTACTTGCTCGTATATTCCACCTTCCTCGGATACCTTAATATACGAGCATCACTTGTCCGCTTTAAAAACTGTTTCTTCCTCGCTATCAGATAAAGACCATATGATAGTTCTTGGCGATTTCAATTTGCCAGGTACTGTTTGGGCTTCGGTTAACGAGTCTAATAACCTTGTGCCCATGTCACGACATGACTTTATTGACGGCTTGTTGGACCTATCCCTGTCTCAAGTCAACCATGTGAAAAATTCCTTGGGTCGATTGCTTGATCTGTGCTTTGTCTCAGATCCGACCATAGCGTTGCTAACCCGAGCCCTTCCGCTCACTATACCTGAAGACTCCTACCATCCTACATTCGAAGTGTCGGTTGATATTGGGCCTACTGTATTGGATCGAACGGGTAGGCTGTCTGAACGTGTCCGTTGCTTTCGCAAAGCCGAGTTTACGAAGCTTAATAACCTCATTAGGGATTTTGATTGGTCCGCTCTGTACGTGTGCACTGACGTTATGAAAGGCACAAACATATTTTACAATGTACTCGATACACTTTTTGATTCTTGTGTCCCACTTTCTTGTCCGATTAGATCTGGGAAGCCTCCTTGGTTTACCAAAGAGTTATCCAGTCTAAAAAACTTAAAATCAAGACTATATAAAAAATTTCAAGAAGTTGGTTCTCCGACTTCTCTCTCTCGCTATGTATTAGCTCGGTCAAAGTTCTCCGTTCTTAACGCTCAATGCTATAAAAATTACCTATCTCGATGCAGGATACGCTTTTCACAGGACCCTAAACAGTTTTACAGCTTCGTAAATAGTAAGCGTAGAACGTCCGCACATCCATCCTCGCTATCATTTCTAAATATGACGGCAAACAATGATCAGGCAATCGCCGATCTTTTCGCCCAATTTTTCCAAACAACCTATTCCCATGACAGCTACTCTGGTCAGCCGTATCCATACCGTTTACCAAGGTCGAATGGCATTTTCAGCCCCTTGTTAAATGAAAGTTCACTGCTTCATGATCTTCGACTAGTTAAGCCAGTGTTTTCACCAGGTCCTGACGGAGTTCCCGGCTGTGTACTCAGGTACTATGCCAACGCTCTGTGTGGACCCCTGCTTAAACTATTCACCCTATCCATTAATTCTTCATGCTTCCCCCCGATCTGGAAGGAATCTTTTATTATTCCTCTCCATAAGAAAGGTAGCAAGTCTGATGCTAAAAATTATAGATGTATATCTAAGTTATCCGCTATTCCTAAAATGTTTGAAAAAATTTTAACTCCGCATTTGCAACATCTCTGCAAATCACTTATATCTCCATCTCAGCACGGATTTATAAAGCGACGATCAACAACCACAAACTTATTAGAGTTTACCTCTTTTATCATTAAAGGCTTCCAATGTAACTTTCAGACGGATGTTATCTACACTGATTTCAGTAAAGCATTCGACTCTGTAAACCACTCCCTTCTAGCACAAAAACTTGACCTTTTAGGGTTTCCACCTAATCTTTTGAGATGGATTTCTAGCTATCTTCGTTCAAGGTCTCAAAGAGTCCTCTTCAAAAACTCCTTCTCTTCACCTGTTAAGGTTACTTCTGGAGTACCACAGGGCAGCCATCTAGGCCCCCTACTTTTCACACTCTTTATTAATGACCTGCCTTCAGTATTAACAAATTCTCGAGTACTCATGTATGCGGATGATGTTAAACTCTGTGTCCAGTACAAGGACATTTCATTTCACTCTCGCTTGCAATCCGATCTCAATAACTTTCAGTCATGGTGTTGTGCAAATATGTTACACCTAAATGCCTCGAAATGCAAAGTTATGACATTTCATCGGTCCAGCCCCATGTTAGCTCCTTACACCCTTTGCGGTGGTTCTCTTGAGAGAATTACATTGGTTGATGATCTTGGTGTTAAACTTGACCCCAAGTTAAAGTGCTTGGGTTTATAAAAAGGTGGTCAAAGGAGTTTGACGATCCCTACATAACGAAGACTCTCTATACCTCGCTTGTTCGTCCGATTTTAGAGTACGGCTCTTGTGTATGGTGCCCCCAGTACAAAGTACACCAGGACCGTATAGAATCAGTCCAGAAAAACTTTTTACTTTTTGCTCTGCGTGGCCTCAACTGGGATGCAGATGTGAGACTGCCATCTTACCCTCGTAGACTGCTTTTAATAAACCTTCCAACCTTAGTTAGTCGTAGAAAAATGCTTGGTGTGATTTTTATGCACAACCTGATCAAGGGTGACGTAGATAGCCCTGACTTGTTGAGTCGCATAAACTTTACGATTCCTGTTAGATCTACTAGAAACTTTACCCCTTTGTTCCTTCCACTTTGTAGATCAAATTATTCCTTGCATGAACCGTTTAGGGTCTTATGCTCGGACTATAAATCTCTCTACCTTATATTATCCACCACTAATTCCCTACCTTTTCTTAAATCACTAATATTAACATACCTTTCCCGTAATTAGTCCTATTTCTTAGCTATCTTTGCATGTTTAGCTCTTGAGTTGTGTTTAGCTCTAATTTTCCTCGAACATTAGTCTAACCTCTATCTTTCCTGCATGTTCTCGATCGGTTCGGTAACACGCGTCGCGCGTCATGCGGCAGCGCCCCCCGGTCGGTTAGGCGGGAGGAGGGGCTGCGATTCTAGCCTTGGTTCCGCGCGTAACAGGCTTCGGCTTGGTGTCGCATGGGCCACTTGATGGTGCAGTCATTGCATATCAACGTCCAGAAGATAAATAACATCAGCCAACTTAAAATGGCACCGATCGAAGAAATCTTTGAGAACATTTCAACAGATTCTTTCAAGAACATAGGCAATAAAATATTAAAGAATTTAAGAGTAGCGCTACTCAAGCCGATGACCACAATAAAAGAAAATAAAGAAACAGAAGAGATACTGTCTACATTCCATGACGATCCAATTCAAGGAGGTCATACAGGTATAGCTAAGAAATTGATAGGTTTGATAGGGTTATTGTGGATACGATCGGTCCAACTCCTAAATCAGACCAAGGAAACGAATATGCAGTCACTTTAATCTGTGACTTGACAAAATACCTTGTTGCCATCCCAATCACGAACAAAAGTGCAAAAACAGTAGCTAAGGCTATATTCGAAGATTTTATTCTGAAGTACGGTCCAATGAAGACGTTTATTACGGACATGGAAACAGAATATAAAAATTCAATAATTGAAGATTTATGAAAAACTTGAATATTCAAAATATAACATCCACTTCACATCATCAGACTGTAGGAACCGTGGAGCGAAGCCACAGAACATTCAATAAGTTCATACGCTCATACATCTCAACTGACAAAACAGATTGGAATGTATGGCTACAATACTTCGTATACTGCTTCAATACAACCATTTCTATGGCACATGATTATTGTCCATATGAATTAGTTTTCGGTAAGACTTCGAACTTACCAACACATTTTAATAGCATAGATAGAATAGATCCTCTCTATAGTATAGATAACTAGCGGCCCGGTACGTGCTTTGCTACGTATAAAGTGAAATAATAATTTATTAATTCCGTTTTGAGCATAAATAAACAAACGGCTGGGGGTACCGACTCTGGAACATGCAACATAAAGTTGGCCATGTAAAAAACATGATTTCTCCAAATTCACACCACAAACGTGAAGTGTTTGCCCTTGGGCCTTGTTGATGGACATCGAAAATGATAAACGCACAGGATATTGTAATCGTTTGAAATCAAATGGAAAATCAATTGGAATCATAGGGATACGCAGTATCAAACAAACTTCTCCTTTTAATTTACCAGTTAAGATCGTAGCTTCAATAAAATTTGGCAATAACTTTTTCACTGCTGGTGCCATTACACAGTTTTGGTGGACTAATATTTCGCAATAATATAATAAAAGAACCAATTTTCAGATTCAAGCAATGCGAAATCTGGCTCTGAATCTGTAACATGTATAAAATTTAAGGTAGATGTTGGATCAGAATTTTTAAAACTATCGAATACTTTATGATTCAGATTGATATAAACATGAGAAAATCCTTTTGAAGTATTAACCTTAAACATCGGCATAAAATTATCTCTAATAATTTTAGTAGCACCAAAAGAAGTCATTTGAAATGCCGAATTGTATTGTTGAATATGACTCAAAAACTTCTTCGACGTTTGAGATGTCCCAAAAATAAATCAATACAATGGTTCGGGTGGAGTTTCTAATTCTGGCAATCTCACTTTGCCATTATCACAACACATGCCGGGCGTTTCACCTGGAAAGTTAGCCGCATCACCATGTGGACATATTGCGTCCATCATTCCAATGTATCCGTACATACCATAATCAATCTGACTGTTATAATTAAAAGCAGCACGCATATTTTCTGCCAAAACAGCACGACGGATTCGTGATCGCCGTGCAAGATTCAGCACAGGTACAGGGTCAACAGATATATTTTGAGCATTAATTTCACGCTGCGATGCATTAGCTTGTGCAGCTCATCTGCAGTCTGTGATCGTCTTAGTAATGCCGCATCATTTACACTACGCGTTCGCCGACCTATATTTGCTCGTCTGGCTCGTGGCATTATTCCTTCATATAAAAAAGAATAAATCAAATTAAAAACAAGTTGCTACAATTCAAGACTCACCGTTTGTTTGAATGCACTCAACAATATGTTTAAAAATATAAACACAATAAACACAACAAAGCAATAAAATTATCGCACCGCATGAATGACATATAAAAACATGATTTTACTGTTAACACTGAAAAAAGTTTCAGTTTTGACTTCATTTGTTACAAAAAATCTGATAAATGAAGAACCGCTCAACTGATTTTGTGAAAACTTTACATAAACCATCTACTTACTAGTCCAAACAAAGCCTAAACATTGGTTTTGGATAGGTGAGCCCGTTCTTGAGTTATAAAACTTCAACGAAAAGTGGCATCAGTTATATATATATAGACTAGACCAAGCTTTTAAAAGATCAAGATTAATGCTAGAATCCAATGAACAAAAACAAAAATTCAATTATGACAAAAACTGCTTCGATTTCAAATTAAAAACAGATCAGGTTTTATTGAAAAATGAAACATGTCGTAAGTTAGATTTTAAATATACTGGACCGACCATATAAGGTAGATAGTATAGGAGAAAACGATATACAGGCAGGCTCCGGTTTTCACATTCACTTTGCGTTTTACTTTTCAGCAAAAATTATGACTTTTCATTTCGAGGCGCTCTGCAATTCACTTTTATGAATTCGTTCTCTTTGTACTGTTAAGCGCGCAACTTACTGCTGTTATACCCACGCGTTAGTGCCAACCCTCTGTTATAATTAACAGAGACTTATCGATAGCAAAATCGGGCTGCCAAAGCTGTTCCGAGCAATTTTCCGACCCCATAAAGTATATATATTCTTGATCAGTATCAATAGCCGAGTCGATAGAGCCATGTCTGTCTGTCCGTCCGTCTGTCCGTCTGTCTGTCTTGATGAGCGCCTAGATCTCAGAGACTATAAGAGTTAGAGCAACCAAATTTTGTTTCGAGACTCATGTGATATCACACTGCTACAAGTGTATTTCAAAATTTCGCCATGCCCACTTCCGCCTCACAAAGGACGAAAATCTGTGGCAGCCACAATTTTGAAGATACGAAAAAACTAAAAGCGCAGTATCGTAGAGAATGACTATATCTATCAGATTGCTGAATCTGAATCGGATCGGATCATTATTATAGCCAGAATGAAGAAATTAATTTTCAGTTGCTTCCCCCCCTCCTCTGACGATGCTGTCGCTATTCATTCTCTGTCTCGCTCGCACACACTCTGCCCTGTGCAATGCGCGAGCAACCCCTAGCGGAGGAGATGTAGAATCTAAATGGTAGATGTAGTATATTTGTTCTAGATGTATTATCTACATTTTACATGTAGATGTAGTTAACAAATGTAGCAAAAAAATGTAAAATGTAAAATATTAAAATTTTTTTTAATTTTAATCATAATCTCATAAATTTATATACTGAATGAGTACGGGTATAAAAGTAGAGTCGCGACTAGAAGCGACTCACGTTCCTTCTCGTTTTCCTTTTGCAATTAAGATTTGTTTAGCTGTATAAAAAGACGTTTACTTTTCATTTCGGTGAGGAATTTGTTGACGTTTCGAAAACGAAAAAGTCATGCATTTCACGTGTGCGGGAGCGCCTAACTTTTCGTTTTGAAAAGTAAATCACATTTTTTTGGTGAAAGTGAAAATCGGAGCCTGCCTAAATTTAGAAGAGTTTTTATAATACGAAAATACCGAGAACTTTGGTGGAGTAAAGAGTTTATTTATTAGGGCGGGGCGAAAAAGGAACGTGCGTACTCGATCGACTTCAATTAAACAGTATTATTTCAAATTCAATACATTGCATTCTAAGCCTAGCTAACCTACGGTGGCAAAGCGGGGCGAATTCGCCTTGAGCGAAAGAGAGAGCTTTCATTTCGCTCCCGCCTTGCCCTAACTTACTTACACTAGACTTCAAACTTCAAATCAATTTCAACATAATCTTAACAAAAAACAAAGAACATTTAATATTACAACGACATGACGAAACACCGGCCCCGTTGAAGGCCTGCGCGGCTTCAACAGCTTGGTAGCGGCGCCAGCTTGTGGATGGCCCGCCTAAAGACAGCTCCGTCACTCCTTCTAAGGTCGACGACCCTGACCATGCCGTCCTCCCCGGAGTGCGTGGCGATTACCCTGCCCAGGAGCAACTCCTGTGGAGGCATGTTGTCCTCAGTCACGAGGACGAGCACTCCCTCCTTCACGTCGGGCCTCCTCTGGTGCCACTTGCCACGAATTTGTAGCCCCTGGACATATTCGCGGGACCATCGCTGCCAGAACGCTTGCCTGACTGACGAGGCAAGTCGCCATCGCCGCAAGCAGCTGAGACTCTCCTGGTCCTGGGTCCGCAGTGCTGGGGGGGCGATGAGCGACCCGCCTGTCAGCAGGTGCCCTGGCGTGAGGGCCTCGCCGTCGCTGGGGTCCTGGCTGATGGCTCTCAGCGGCCTGGAATTCAGGACGGCCTCGATCCCGACGAGGACTGTGGCGAGCTCTTCTGCGGTCAACAGCGCGCTGCCTACCGTCCGTAGGAGTAGGCTCTTCGCAGACTTGACACCTGCCTCCCAGAGTCCTCCCATGTGTGGCGCCCGAGGCGGTATGAACGCAAATTCGCATCCGTTTTTTGATGCGAATCCTCGAACTGCGTCCGCCCGGTCCTCGAGCGCCTTCTGCAGAGCGCTGAGGTGACGGCTCGCTCCGACGAAATTCGTCCCGTTTTCGCAATGGACGATCTGGGGATATCCTCGGCGCCCAACGAACCTTTGGAAAGCCAATAAAAAGGAGTCAGTAGTCAAATCAGATACAAGTTCTAGGTGAACCGATTTGGACGCAAAACAAACAAAGAGCGCGATATAGGACTTGTATGGGGGCCTTCCTCGAATTTTCAATGTCGTCGAGACGGGGCCACAAAAATCAACTCCGCAAATCGAAAATGGGCGGAGAGCACGGAGCCGGTCTGCAGGTAAATTTCCCATAAGTTGCGTCAGCAGTCGAGGCTTGCACTTAAAGCAGCGGATACATGATCGAACTGTGTGACTGCAGACCTCCTGGGCGTTTACGATCCAAACACTCTGTGGAAGGAAGCTCACAAGTGCTCGTGGGCCGACATGAAAATTCGTATGGTGCAGATGACGAACATAGCTACGCACGAATTTCGAGCGCTTCGTCAAAAGCAGCGGAAACTTGGCATCGTATAATATAGGAGCTTTTGCTAGTCGCCCCCCTACTCTCAACAACGAAAAATTACACCAAGTACCTTTGTCTTCATTGATGAATGGGTTCAACCGCTGAAGACTAGGACCAACTCTAGATCCTTTCCGAACTTTCTCGATTTCCTCACGATACTCGTGATGTTGGAGAATTTCAACAATTTTGCGAAAGGCTTCATCGTATTCGGTCGGTGAAACTGTTTTTTCGAACGTTATGCTCGGGTTCTTACATTTTCTTATAAAGCGGAACATATGACAAAACACTCTAAGCAGCTTGAGGTGTGACGAGAATCCATCTACCAAATCCGAAATTTCGACGGCTGCGTCAGCAGTCGAGGCTTGCACTTAAAGCAGCGGATTGCGAACGCTTCGTCAAAAGCAGCGGAAACTTGGCATCGTATGATATAGGAGCTTTTGCTAGTCGCCCCCCTACTCTCAACAACGAAAAATTACAACAAGTACCTTTGTCTTCATGGATGAATGGGTTCAACCGCTGAAGACTAGGACCAACTCTAGATCCTTTCCGAACTTTCTCGATTTCCTCACGATACTCGTGATGTTGGAGAATTTCAACAATTTTGCGAAAGGCTTCATCGTATTCGGTCGGTGAAACTGTTTTTTCGAACGTTATGCTCGGGTTCTTACATTTTCTTATAAAGCGGAACATATGACAAAACACTCTAAGCAGCTTGAGGTGTGACGAGAATCCATCTACCAAATCCGAAATTTCGACGGCTGCGGACAGCCCGACGTTCTTCCGTTTCTCCAGCTCAACATCTTCTGAAGGCTCGAAATGAGGGTTTTTAGGCCAGTTTTCTTCTTCATCCTTCGAAAATGATGGTCCTTCAAACCAGATTGACTGGGCGATTTCTTGTACGTCACAACCTCTTGACACAATATCTGCTGGGTTCTGTTTTGTAGGGACATGTCGCCACGTAGCTTCATCTGACCACTCCTGAATCTCAGCCACCCTATTCGAAACGAACGTCGACAACGTAGATGGATGCGACCGAATCCAGTGAAGAGTTACTTCAGAGTCTGACCAATAAACAGCTCGTTCGATAGGTACCTTTAATAGGGGCTTGATTCTGTGACAGAGATCCGCGAGAAGGTGAGCGGCACATAACTCAAGCCGTGGGAGCGTTTTGGTCTTGAGCGGCGCTACTTTGGACTTTGAAGTCAACAACGATATTTTTAAACCTTCTGCAGTTCTGCTACGGATATAGACGCACGCTCCATAAGCTCTCATGGAGGCGTCAGCGATGCATGTATACAAACAACGGATCGGAATACACAAACCGAGGTATAGATATCTCTTCCAATTGAGATAGTGTATTTTTCAACATATTCCATGCGGTTTCCAAATGCATCGGAATCGACTCATCCCAATCTAGTTTGTTAAGCCAAAGTTCCTGCAATAGGATCTTGCCCTTTATGACGATGGGACTCAACAATCCAAGGGGGTCGAACAACTTCGATGTATGTTCCGTTTTGTCGCTTGAAGACCCATGACTTCATTGTCAATTTTAAACTGAAAGGCATCTTCCTTAGGCAACCATGAGATTCCTAACGCCTTAGTCGATTCTGAATCCGCGATCGTTATGGGCTTTCCTGTGCTCTCAGATGCGGTGATCTCAGGTGAGTTCGAAAACCACTTCGCTAACTCAACCCCTGCGGTCTGAAGAACCTGAGATACTTCGGACTTAATTGCCCTTAGCTCCTCTACACATGCAGCACCAGTCAACATGTCATCGACGTTAAAGTCGGACCCAATAACGTCAGCAGCTTTAGGGAATGATAGCTTCGCAGACTCACTCAACCTTTTTAAACACCGGATAGCCAAGAAGGGGGCTGGTCCAGTCCCATAAGTTACGGTGTTAAGCTTGTATAATCTCAAGGACTCAGATGGGTCTCTTCTCCACACTATCATCTGAAACTGCCTATCCGCTTCATTCACCATTACTTGGCGATACATCTTTTTTACATCGGCAGTCAGGGCGAACCTGTGCAGCCGGAAGCGGAGCAGCGTTGAATATAATTCCTCTTGAATGGTCGGTCCGACCATCAGAATCTCATTCAAGGCCACCTGAGAGGACGTCTTCGACGACGCATCGAACACGACACGAAGTTTGGTGGACGTACTTTGGGGCCGAAGGACACATTGATGTGGAATTACGTAGTGTGGAGTAGAAGGAATCGTATTGTCAGTCGGCGACATATGACCCAAGGAGAGGTACTCTTCCATGAATTTCAAGTACATTTTTTTCAACTCAGGGTCACGAGACAATATTCTTTCGAGCGACAAAAACCGCCGTTTAGTAACCTCAAAGGAGTTGCCCAAACAATTTGGATCTGATTTAAACGGCACCCTTACTTCGAACCGACCTGATGGCAATACCTGAGTCGTCTTCCGAAAGTGATTTTCACATAACGTGTGCTCAGGCGAAATAATTTTCTTTGAAGATGGCATTTCTTCCAATGACCAGAATTTTGGCAAGGTCCTATCAATGGAGACTAACAACTCTTCACTGCAACTCAAACTGTTTGCCGTTTGAGCGGCAGGAGTTTTGGAAACATATTTTCCCGACACAACCCAGCCAAGAAGGGTCTTTTGAAGAGTTGGATAGTCAGGGCCTTGCTTAATTTGACCAACAGTTAATAACTCAAATAATGATTCAGCTCCAATCAGCATCCTGATTTAAAGGAGGAGACGAACTCTCTGGGGGTGGCGGCAACTATTATCACTGTGTATCGATGCAACAATGTGTGATGTGAGCGGCCACATACTCGAAATTTGGCGACCTTGCACAACACTTCCGCCACTTGCCTGTTCCTGTGTTTTGTCCTAATTTTGGCCTATCACTGCAAGTGGTGTTGGGAAACGACCGCGGAACAGCTGACAGGGAGCTGCCAGATCACACCCACCAAACAGTGCGGTGGAACGATCGCAGCCCACAACGGTGCCAGAACGCAGGGTTGCCAGATCGGTGGGAAAAGGAGCCGATCAGAAATGAGCGATCAGGTGGAACCGGAACCGGATCCAGCAGCAGCTTGCAGCACTCCGCTGACTAACTCATTTGCATGGGATGATGAGAATCCCTTTAGGAGAAGGTCGACGATCGCCAGATCGCCAACGCAGCCGACACAGGCAGCGGAGGAGCGTGCAAGGTCCTCCCCCCCAGCGTTGCAACGCCCCCAAGGGGAGCATGCAACCCCGAGGGAGACAGCCATGGCGCAATTGAAGAGCTTGGGCCAGAAGGCCAGAGAGCTTAGGAAGCTGATGGTGCTGCCAAAGCGATCCATCACCAACCCAATGAGGGACCTGGTAGATGAAATTGACTACCTGCAGCGAGAGGTGGACTCGTACTGACAAGGGGCCAGCGCGGAGCAGGCTGCAGCCAAGGCCACCCATCCGGAGGACCCAGAGGAGTCGGAAGGAACGGAGCGGGTAGGAAAGAGTTGCGACCAGAGACCCGAAGCACCACCCACCCGTCCCCAACCCCAACGAAGGCGAAGCATGGGCACAAAAAGCCCCAGAAGGCTAAGAAGCCCCAAGAAGCACCCAAGAAGAAGGACGCCGTAGCCCGCCAGGGACCAGCGGAAATAACCAAGGAGCGAGCGGAAGGCTGGGTAACAGTCGCAGCTAGGCGTAAGCCGAAGCCACAGAAACTGCGACCAAGACCCCCACGTAGCGATGCAATTGTCATCGCTTCCACTAGCGCGGTGTCATACGCGGACATCCTTAGGAAGGTGAAGAACGAGCAAAGCCTCAAGAAGCTAGGGCAAGCAGTGCAAGGGGTGCGACGCCCTGCAAAAGGAGAGCTGCTCCTAGTGTTGGAGAAAGCGGCAGACCCGAAAACGCAGGAAATGCATGCAGCTGTCCAAGAGGCGCTCGGAAGCACGGCTGAAATCAGGAGCCTTACGGAAACGGCGATCCTTGAGGTAAAAGACATAGACAAGGTGTCCACTCAAGAGGAAGTGCTGGCGGAGCTCAAAGAGCAGGCAGGGGTTTCCATAAATGAGGCCTCGGTCATTGCCTTCCGACCAGCCTACAGGAGCACCCAGACACTAACGCTGAAAGTCTCTCCAGGAGTAGCAGCGACGCTTATAGAGAAGGGAAGAATCCGCCTGGGATGGGGTTACTGCCGGTTTCGGCCAAAAACCACTCCCAGAAGATGCTTTAAGTGCATGGAGTTTGGGCACATAGCGACAAACTGCAAAAGTGCCCATGCCCATGCTACAATTGCACAGGAACCGATCACCAGGCCAAAGACTGCAAAGTCCAGCCGACTTGCATTCTTTGCAAGCGGCACCGGGCGAAGGGCACGAAGCGCCAAACGACGAGTTCGAGGTGCCCGCAGTACCAAATCGCCTATCCAGAAGATGAGGGATAGATGAAAATCATCCAGATAAACCTCAACCACTGTGAGGTGGCCCAGCAGCTACTGGAGCAAACCATCAGAGAACACCGCATTGATGTAGCAGTCATAAGCGAGCAATATCGCAATCGCAGCTCCGGAGAGTGGATCGCTGATTCCAGGAAAAAAGCAGCGATATGGAGCTTGTAACGTGCAACGGCATCGCATCAGTGTTGGCAAACAGGGCAGAACCGAGCTAGCGGGCACGCTGTAGTTTTCCGGCTCAGGCTCGTCGGCTTTGGGGGTGGTTGTCTTGACCACTCGGATCCTACCCGTTCCGTTAATACCGTTTTCCAAACAATAAGTACTCAAGAAATTTTTTAGCGTGCTGCGACAAACAATTAATTTGAACCGATAGAGAATGACCATCAAAAAGAGAGAAATAGAGAAAGAAAACCGGAAAGCGGAAATAAATAGAAGAAAAAAAAATACGAAGAAAAGAAACTGGGGTAAACTAATAAGAGAGAACCAAGAGAACCGATTGGAATCCGCAGGTGTTGTGCGGATTAAGATACCCTCCCTTCCGAAGAGCACATCTTCAGATCTACCTGATCCGAGTGCTATCCGGTTATATAGCAGGGAGCTTCTCTCTACGGTTATCGGAACGACGACATTGTTTCAGCTGCTCCTCTACTCAACTAATTCCATTTTCAAGTGATAACAAACATCAAATTCTTCAAAATAATACTTATATTGTTTCATTTTTTTTCAGTCAGCTTACTACTCTTAAAGTATATTTCCTTCCTAACAGAAAACTATCATTGCTGTTTAACATAATAAATTCTTCATATATTCTCTTGTCTCAATTCCACGTTCCAATTCTCTAGAACCCTTTCTAACATTAGGTAAAGGTATCGATAACCAATAATTTTAATTATTTATAAGATTACACGTTTCCTTTGCGTGTTCCTATTCCTAGGAGTCTACTCCAATCCTAACAGGTAATTATTTCGGTAATTAACATAATAAATTTACGATATAGTTTTGATATTCCATTCCAATTCCTGTCTTTTAGCGGGTATTTCATCGATAGTGGGTAAATATTCGATAGTAAGCATAGGGTATTTCAAGGTAGACTTAAGTTTATAAATTCATAATATTCTGAAATAGTTTATCGATAACTAGGGTAGTATAGACAACTTAGTATTAGATAGGTATGTTTAGGTTAATTCCATGGTAATTTATAGATCATAAGTTCGGGACAGAATAGTCTGTATTAGAAACTTCTCAACCTTTCGGGAGTTTTGAATCAAATAAAATTGCTAGAGATTCTAGATTTTGGCAACAATTGTTCCAAAGAATAGTATAATTTTTATAGCATGACAAAGTAAGTTTCTTTAAATTTTCTTAAATATTTACGTTAATTCAAACTTTTCTTTTTCTACGTTAATCCAAAACTTTATGTGTATTTATCTTTCATTATCTCAAAGTTAGGGTATAAATCCCTTTATCATTACGGAAATTCGTTCACTCTACAACTCTGAGGTTAATTTCGCATTGCGAGTCAGGGTTCAATTTCTACGGGGAAACTAAAGGCACATACAAGGAACGCACACTGTTTCACTCACTCCGGGTGGTTTTCCAACGGCGAATGATCGATCTCCCGCGTGGAATCTGGAAACGAATCTTTAAGTCATTAAACATTTGGCCTGTCCCTCATCATTGTCCCTGACCCATTCCGGGCTTTACCAGCTACTCTGGAATCTGTCCTCACTACAAAGAGTTCACAAAATTTTGATCTTATTCACCTCGCAGGGTGCGCTTATGACGTGAGGCGTCTTAATGAGGGACTGCTGCTTCTTTGTCAGCCACCGGATGCCATATAATGCTCAACATGAGCGGCTCCTCTGAATGGAGGGCATTCTCTGCCTCCCTTAGGTCCCTTAATCCCTTGCTCCTGGTCTCCTCTGGTGGCCTGCGTCTGGGCGGTAGGCCCGTGGACGAGGCGGGTCGCTCCTCAATTCATGCGGACTAATCCGCGGTCGAGAGCCTATTTGTTCCCGAGTGTTAGGTTCGTGTGTGGCCTCGCCGAAACAACTAGACTCTGCGAGTCAAAGGGTATGCTCCTACTGATGGGCGATGATCGAAGGAGCCTCCTCAATACATGCGGGGAACTAGCCTCCTGGTTTCCTGGATCACGGCGTGGCTAGCTCAGGATGAGACGCCTCCTGTCCGCGCTAGACTTTGTCCAGTTTCGCTTATCGGCAGACCATGAAAATATTGGGCGCAGTTGCGCCGCACTTGAGATGCTCTAGAGGATTACCTCGCAGCGTGGATGGCTGCTGACAGCCGATCGACCATCCGGTCTCCGGAGCCACGAGAAATCTCGATCCTCGAGCAGGATGGGGCACAATTTCCCAATGGCCGTGGTTTTGCTCCAGAGCGAGTATTTTTCGCTCGATCACACTACGGGAATAGCCGCTAATTAGAAAAAAAAACCCTCACAAGGAATTTTTCGGGTCTTCACTCACCCTTGGGTCCTTCTATGTACACTGCAGATCACTACCACTAAGCGGGAATCTTTTCCGCTGAATTATGATTATGGATGCACTACTTTTCACTTGTGATAGTTCGGATTAAAAATTTTCTGTTGTTTAGCGAATACGGAGGCACGTCCAGTTCGTTTCTCTTTTTAGGCGGAAAAGGAAATGATCTGGCTTGTCACTTTGCATGCTTCAACCTCACCCGCTCGACTATATACCTTGCACCTGTCATTTTCATACTAAGCAACCCTGCGTGACCTCACCTATCCTTGATTGCCCCTGGGCATGAACGATACTCGTCAAAATACCCATGAACTGCCAGTTGCTATTTAAATTCCTTTTACCTTTTACAGCACTTTCATGTCGCTTCAGGCCACACTACAAGCTGTGGGAGCCCAACGCAGCAACTACGGCACACATGTTTCGGAGACGGATTCGCCAGAGCACGGCTGAATTATGTTTACGTCTGCAGTTGCTATCTGCCACCGAGCCTTACATTGCAGCAGGCGACGGCGGTGCTAGAAGGTATTGCGGATGATGCACGGGAGAAACACCCCACCCTTATTTCCGGCGACTTCAACGCATGGGCGACGGAATGGAATGAACCGAGAACCAACCCAAGGGGACAGGCACTCCTGGAAAGCTGCTGAACACAGGCACCCAGCAGACATTCGGCAGAGCAGGAACGGGGTCCATAATAGACCTAACGTTTGCGAGCACCAGCCTTAGCCCGAGGACAACCTGGAAGGTTAGCGACCTCTACACTGGGAGTGACAACCTGGCCCTGATCTGCGAAATCAAGGACGTTGCAGCATGCAATCCTGTCCTAGGCAAGCAGATCAGGTACAAAGTCGACACGCTAGAGCCGGACATGGTCCGAGCCATGTTTGAGCACTATGAGACCAACGGGACAGCCGCAGAAAGAGCAAGCCAATTGGCTACGCAAACGTTGGCAGAATGTGACGCCTCCATTCTAAGGAAAAGGGCGAGCCCTGGAAACCGTAGCCCAACATACTAGTGGACTGCTGATATAGCCAGTGCCAGGCGGGAGGGCCACCAAACAAGACGGCTATACCAACGCTCGAGAGGATCCCCGGAATTCGAGAGGCTCCAAGGAGATTATAAATAATGCAGACGCCTCCTGAAGAGGCAGATCAAAGAAAGTAAGCGAAAATGTGCATGCTTCGAGGCTTATCAAGGCATCAGAGGGGGCGCGAGGGAAAGGTCACGGAACCGACCATTCTCCGATCCCCCGCTCAGGCGGATCCCAACGGAACGTCGGGGGCCGTGGAGGGGCGGTATATCCCACATCGATAAGCCAAGGGGAAATCCGAGGCCTGAGCGGGAGCCTCCTAGTGCAGGCCGAGAAGCGAGAAATGGAGGAAGAAAACCCCTTCGTGGGCAGTTCGGCACTGGCAAGATCGCCATCCAACTGCCGGATAGGGAGCCAGATGAGGACGCATTGGCATTCGGGATGGGCAGTAAGCTCAGCCGATCACCAGCACCCTCGCCAACCCCATCAACGGGTCAGAGCAGGGACCCAGACTCCAGGGAGACCCCTAAGAGAACTCGGGACCGCTGATGTCCCACTGATCTAATCAACGAGATATCACCCCTAACTGGCTGTTCTGTTAACAAGCATTTTTTTTATATGAACCGAAATCTAACTTATCTACAGCACTTCTTTTCACCCCCTTAAACTTTTTACACGTCTGTACCACTTATGCTTCGACTTTGTATGATTACATTTTTGACCGGAGCCCCACAAACTCTAGCATGGGTCTTCCATTGAGCTCATCCTTGAAAAACCCTAACCTTTTCTTATTTACCCGCTGATATGGCTTAATCGGAATAGTCCGATGTATCAAATCTCAATTGGAGATCACTACGAATATCACTATAAAATTAATCAGTATAGTGTAATAAAGTTTAACATTTTCCCCGCATTTAGGTTTTATATTGTTTAGAGTGGGGACGGCATTGGCGGGGCAGCCGCTCTGTGGGCATTCCAGCCACACTTCGCTGTTAGCATTCCAGCTACGCAAGCGGCGGCCCTCGCTCTCGCCTCATCATGAGAGCATTGTTCCTCCCGGCGACGCGTATCTCACCACAATCGCGCTCCCGCCCACGCTCGCGCTCCCGCTCTCGCTGGCCGTCAGCCCTCGGTAGCTTGAGCGCAGCTGGACATTAATTACGCTGCTAATTACGCTGCATTAATTACGAGACGGTTCCGCACGCGCCCATCTTTACGAATAAAGACAATTTCTGAATACACATTGAAAACACCCTTGGACTCTTCTTTCATTGGCTTGGGATTTTGGACATTGACCAGCGAAGCCCCTACTACTGAAACAATAGGATAAGAACAAGAAAAGATTCATTAAAGATTCTCAATGAAACCACTAAGCTAAGCAGTCGTGTCTACTCCATGAAATATATGTACATCCAACTTAACATTAAAAGTGTACATACAGAAAGAAAAAAAACAACAAACACACTACGACGCACAAAATAAATAAATAATTATGTTTATTACACAGGCATGCACTCGCGGTTAAGGATTTTAAATTTTTAGGTATTTTAAGGCAATATATATTATGTATATTAAAACAAACAAAAAAATTGGAGCGCAAAAAAAAATCACGTCTGGTCACTACAAAAGAGAACGAACGATTACATAGCTGTATAGCTGTATATTGGAAGAAGCAATATTTACCGAAAAGGCACATGCTCATATCACAAATCATTGCAAAAAAAACAAGTGGAGTGTAAATTCATTCCTTCCTGGGCCCCATCGTTTGGCGGCATCTGTGAAGCTGCGGTGAAATCAGGGAATTACAACCGCAGAAACAGCATCCTTGACGTTTGAGCAGCTGAAAATAGTCATAATCAAGGAATTGAGGAAATTTTCAACTCCCGACCCTTAACTCCAATATCAAATGATCCAACTGATACAAGTTCGTTAAAACATGCATTCTAAAAGCAATGGTCTACGGAATTTCCACGAACTACAACACTCGGCACAAATGGAAAACCCACCATCACACTATCATTGTCACATCAATAAATGTGGACACCAATCGTGTAGTGCGCTTGTTTATAGGGCCAAACAAAATATTCTCAATTTTAATTTTTTTTAAATTTAACAGTTTAATTTTAATAACCGCCCAAAGATAGGCCATTAAAAATATAGGGTTTTGATCGTATGAGCTTTCACCGAGCTTTTTGACGAAACAGATGTTTTTATAACAAGTGGCAACGCCCGCCCATGTTTTGATTCCGTAATGCACTTATATTTATTGCTAATTGCTTTTATTCCAAGTATAATGTAAGAAAAGTACAGTACGGGGAAGAAAAAACGTGGGCTGCTGCACCATGCCGTTCCGGGAGTCTGTCTCTTCTCCTCGTGACCTTCAAAGTGTATAGTAGTGCGATTTTCTGGGGCTCTGTAATATTAACCCCATATACATCCCGATACCACGCGTAGTGCTTGTGTGCTCGTCAGTTATAAATAAGTGTGCAAACCACTTATAATCTGACAATATCCGTGAGTATGAGCAATATACATGAACCAGTGAGATGAAAACGTGAATTATCTCGGCATTCCCTACGTTGGTAGCACCCACTTGGAGAAAGAAGATCCAGAGAAATTCCGAAAATTTCATTGATTACAGTGGTGCAAATTCCCACTGGGGTAAATATCCATCAAGCCAATTTTCAGTATAGGGATCTTATAAAAGTTTGAATTTCTATAAATAGGATTAGCACCACTAGTACCGACTAAGCGTTACCCAGTTACAAACGTGTATAACCTGACGTAGGTTTTACCACCATGGACTAAGTGGACCCTACTCGGCGCCCTTCTCGAACGGCAGCGTGCTCAAGCCGATTGTGAGAGGAAAGTGCGCTCCAGGATGGATTTCCTCACGTTGTGAGCCAGAAGGCAGATATCTCCGTTCTGACACGCTTTGACCTGTTCGGATGTACGGGTCCAACATACGCATGCCTACGTGTCCAGAAGCGTTTTCCATTTGGCCAGTGTCTTCTTCACCGCCGATGCACTTCACCGCTACCTCATCAGCCGTTGCTGCTAGCTTCGCCCTGGACCAAGTACTCTGGTGCCGACAGCAGAAGTCTCGACGTGTCTCGACAACTTGGTCCATCCGGTTTAATGGTTTGTCCTTGTGCGGAAGCACTTTACTATTTTGAATTATCTCTGACATTCAGATTAATATGAATTCTGCTAATACAGCCGGAGCCAGCGCGTGCAACCTTATGATCATACAACCCAGACCAGCTCGAGTGGCACAGCTACAGCAACTATCGTTGCAGGTGACATGCTACACAATTTGAAAATTCATGGGTTTTACTCCAGAAGAATTTCTACGCTGATTTAAACTACTCAACGAAGAATTCATCTGTTTTGATCAACAAACAAAACTCACTGCGAGTTTCAGTTGTTTAATAATAAAACAGCACATTTATGTAAAGTGACCCACACGAAAGCTGACATGGTGTGGTCTTAAACTAAGCAAGCAAATAAATGTATCTTTGAAACACACTCTACAATGAGACTTCAGGCAGTTTGCAACGGATCTCTGTCGAACATACAATTGGAAGGAGCTGGCTTACTCTCACTGTCACCTGGATGTATTGCTCGCAATACAGAAATCAGCATCAGCACAACAATCAGTGAGGTCAAATCAACCTGCACTCGATTTGGAGACATAAGCGTACAGCAACAACCCCTTCGCCAGCAACTGTACAATAACAGAATCAGACATCAGACTATCTTCAAGAATTAGATGATCTACGCCAGCAATTTATGGCAATAAATCAACAAAAGTTGCCACACCATCTCAACACAGTTCAGCACCAACAAATCGCTGCTTATGCTGCCCTGGCAATATCAATGCTATTGATTATTGCGTTCATTCTCCGGAAGAAATATCAATCATGGAACCCAAGGCCGTCAATAATCAGCCAAGCTGAACCACGCGGATCATCAACCCCGATCCCAATTCCACGCCGCTTTTCAGTGGGCGATGGTTGAACACCAGTTCAACGGCCGAGAGAATGTTCAGTGCAACATTTATGCATTAATTAATATTACACAATATACACTCCTCAAATAAACAAAGTCAACCCATGTAACGGGAGACATCATAACACACGATAACACACGTTTGCAGCGAGTTCTGCCAACGATGCGATCGCTCGTCAGATGGCAAAAAAACTGGTGCAACTGCTGATTAACACAATTGCCCAATAACACAGTAATATCATATTAAATCCAAATTAATTCAATATTATTTCCAATTCCTTTTTATTTTATGCTTAAGAGACTCAGCACTTTCTGTACCTTTTGTTACCTTTAAATAGAGTTTAAGCTTGTTGAATAAAATAAGTATCAGAAACAGTACCAACACTGCCTGTTCACTCGTCGACTCTACAATCTCATTCATCAGAGGCTGGCGCCGTGTCGTCCGACCATCATTTGCGTACCGAAGGAATCTCTCTCCGCAGTCCAACTGGTTAAAGTTCTAGTTGCGACGACAAAATTGCAACCGGTTTATGTACCGTGTGCATCCCAACTCAGACACACAAACACACACAAGCAAATTCTTTAAAAAAAGGGTCTGCCATAGAAAACAAAAAAATATCATCAAGTAATTTCTAAGCCCCAAATCTTTCAGAAAAAGTTTGTTTAGTTCCTTGAGGAAAAATTGTGTCGGGTAGTGTTATAATTTATTCACAAATAGCATTGGACAAAATAATTATAAGTTAACCATTTTTTAGGTTTCTTGGATACGCAGGAAAGATTTCCAGCTACTAACGGTTGGATTGTCAACACATAGTAGCGATAAACGGTTTTTGGTTGAGCATACGCGGCATATGGGACACTGGTCTCTTAGAATTAAAGCCGTCAGAGAAGAGGATCGTGGATTTTATGAGTGTCAGTTGTCAATTTACCCAACTCAGTCAATTTTTATTGAACTAAAAATTGTCGGTAAGTAATATTATATGAGAAATTGTTCAATAAAAAAATTCTAACGACTTATAATCACAGAAGCGGTAGCAGAAATATCAAGCGCGCCTGAGCTTCATATTGACGAAACGTCTACCTTACGACTTGAGTGTAAGCTTAAGCGGGCGACGGAAAATCCATCTTTTGTATTTTGGTGAGACACCGTTAAAAAACTCAGAGAATACATTTTCAGATTTCAGACAACCAGTAAAGTTCCTTATCCATCAACACTCAGTATGTAAATTCAATCAGTTGATTTACGATCTTTACTGTTTTATCTATATAAAAGTAGATGCCGCGATTCACAAAGTTACCGCTGGTTTGTTTCTTCTGTAGCAGCGACTCTACTTCTATACCCGTACTCAGACAGTTCATATGTATGTGAGATTATGATTTTTGTGAAATTTTAAATTTATTGTGCGACATCTGTCATCTAATAGCATTTTCACACTGGGCGCGTTTCCTATCAATATCGGAATAGACGCAATGACGCAGAAAAGGCGTTCACATTGGCAGACGTGCGTCTTGAGAACAGCAGATTTGGGTGCTTTATGTCAAGGAAATTACCCGAATTTTGAGAAATCAACAGAATTATGCAAGGCGGCAAGAAAATGGACGAAAGAGAATTTATTCTCATATTTATTTATGATTTTCAGACATTTCTTTGTAGAGTTTGTGGAAGTTATTCTTCGAACCATGAAAACCATAGAAGTTCTTCTCCAGCAGTATCTTAATGCCCCAGGGGTCACAAAAATGTCGTATGATAATAATTCAATCAGTTTAAAGTATTTTATTTAAGGAGTTTATGGTTATTTTTTTCTTGCTATTAGTGGTGATAGTTTCGCTGATAGGCAGAAAATTGAAAAAATGTGCTGTTAAGCGCAAAAGCAATAAATATTTCAAATAGACGCACATGCATAAGAGAGCGACGCAACTTTTTGCCACCTCTAGGGACCTATGCTTAACCTACGTAAAAAAAACTGCGTCTCCGGCAAGACGCAAAGATGCCCCAGTCTGAACAGATAGGCTGTTCCATGCACATCTCTTTTGCTAGACGGCGCTCGCGCACTGAACAACGCAGAGTGGGCGAGCGAGAAAAAAAAAAATTTGAATGAGAATGAATAGTGACACAGCGTTGGAGTAGGTGGGGTAGCAACTAAAAAACTAATTTCTTTATTCTAGCTATAATATTAATCTAATCTGATCCAGATTCGGCAGTCTGATATATATGGTCATTTTCTACGTTTTCGTTTTATCGTATCTTCAAAATTAAGGATACCACACATTTTCGTTATTTGTAGCGGCGGAAGGGGATGTGGCAAAATTTTGAAACAAAGTTTTAGTGTAACATCACATGATTCTGGAAACAAAATTTGGTTGCCTAGCTCTTAAAGTCTCTGAGAACTAGGCGACAAACAAGACGCAGGACGGATCAAGAATATTTATACTTTATGGGGTCGGAAACGTTAAATTTTCTCCGTTAACAGATCCATTTTTACCATAAATCTAATATACCCTTTAACTCTTCGAGCACGTGTATAAAAACTGAGCTTTGATTAAAACTCAATAACTCAATTATCATTTAGATAAGGTATACTATCGGTGAAGAGAACTTTTTAGCCTTAGACAGATTTTTGTTTAATACAGCAGATATCATTTTTTCAGCGGAAACATATTTTAATTACATTTTTCTTAAAAATTTCCCTAACATGATGAATCATCATTGATGATATTTAATATCTATGTGTTTGCTTCGTGCATGGAAGGTCGCATTCTAAACAAGATATTGAGCGTTCTGATTATCGTTGAAGATCTTCACTGGACGAAGTTTTCAAACGCCAACATCCAATTCGTCAACCGGATCGATGATGTAGGCCGCTTCTTTAGACGCCATGGATAGTGCAACATACTGTACAGTACATCCGTACTGCTAAGGGCGAACACACTCTACTCCTTGGATTCGAATGAGAATACAGCCCCTGCTGAAAAAAAGAGCCAACATCTGTATGATTTGCGGTCCGTATTAGCGCTGGCTTAATCGGCGTCCACATAGCAATGTGTTGCACTGCCGATCAGGCAGCTAGGATTGTCGCTTTTTTCTTGATGTCCTGCCTCTAGTAGTGTAACATTTGGCTTGCAGCATTTCATAGAGTAATCTCTGAGTAGATTATTTGTACTATTACTTTGACCAACATCGGTTGCGAATAGGAGCGTATCCGGCTGTAAACCAAATAAAACAAATGAATAAGTAAGAGACAAAATGGGTTCACATAAGGAGGAACACGCTGGCACCACAGAGGCATTAAATGAGCAGCAAGAAATTGAAGATGAAATTTCGAAAATCATTTAGAAAGGAAACAAACTATAACGTACTTCCAGACAAAAAAAGAATGCTTTCGAGGATGCATGGAATCGGTTTAACTAAATCGACACCAATATATCAAAAACATACAAAACCAATCATTACGTTAAACTCCGAGAGGACTTACGCAAAACACTGAATTCATACGTTGCGATCTTTATCCAAAGCATGAAAAAGCTTAAGCAGGCAGGAAAAGCTCATGTGAAATAAAATGTTGATTCACAACCGAATGATCGGAGCCAGTAACTCACGGAGCCTTACAGCATATTGCCTTTACTATATCGCCGACAACAGGCCATAGGAGAGTCCTTAAAATTCAGACAATTATCAGAGGCGGGAGGACGCATCTCTTGATCTCTGAACGAATGGCATCAATGTTGTCACTCGAAATTAATAAACAGCATCGAAGGAATCGGGGGTCTGTCAAAGACCAGCAGAGCACGAGTAAATGTTCTAATAAAATCCCTTTACGGCGGATTTACGCAAAGAATTTAATAGTTCGTGCTGCCTCAGATAATTGCTGATCAACCCGCGCAGTCACTCGATGAACTTGAAGATACCAAACAAGTTCCCACTGGCAGATTCGGAATTCCAAATACCAGGAAAAGTCGACATGCTCATCGGAGCAGAGCACTATTAATTGCTAAGGCTCCCAAATAAAAAACAGCTAAAAACAGGAGGCCCTTCGCTGGAAAATACAAAATTTTGATGGATTGTGGCAGGAAAAATCCAGTCTGCACACAGCTCCTCGTGCATTTGTGCAACTGGACTCAACTGGATAGGCTACGTGGAATTTTTGAAAGAATATGAAGGACTTGGACAAATGAAGATGGTCCCAGCATCAAAAGTGCCGGACAGACTTTACTTCATATCTTACCACTGTGTACAAACCTGAGAGCATCAGCACAAAGCTACGGGTCATATTTGACGCATCATGCAAGTCAGCAAGCGGAAAGTCTCTGAACGACATTCTGCGTGCCGGACCCACAGTTCAGAGTGAACTTATGTCCTAAGTCAACTTCCTTATGTCAACTACGTTTTCGTACACATAACTACGTATTCACAGCGGACATCGAGAGGATGTACCGAAAAATGTGAATAAGCCCGGAGGATCAATTTCATCAGATGATAGTCTGGAGAAATAGTCCATCTGAAGATATCAAGTACTATTGCCTAAAAACAGTCACATATGGAACAACATCTGCTCCATTCCTGGCAACGAAATGTCTGGATCACTTGGCAACTTCAAGCCTGCAACATTGAAGAGGACGTTGTCAACGACGTCAAATTGGGCGAAAAATAAGAGCAAAACAGCGTGAAAACTCTGGGTCTCATTTGGAGCCCAAATAGGGTCAGTTGCGAGGACGAACAACAAAAGGCCGAGCAACACGCATCACCAAAAGGGTCGTGTGCTCAGAATTGGACCAAATCGTTGACCAAATATATTCATGCAGCAACTATGGGAACTCAAACTCGATTGGAATGATGAATTGCCATCACTTCTCCAAAAGGAATGAAAGGACTACCGGAACGATTTACAAACTTTAGACTCAATCGATTCCCCAGCACAACTTTGATGGGAAAGTTTCAGTTACCCAAAACGAGCCCACGGCGCGTCAGCTTATGTACGAGCCACATAAAAAACCAATCAGGTGTCCGTACGGCTACTCTGCTCAAAGTCTTGAGTAGCACCAACCGCCAAACAATCCCTACCACGACAAGAACTGAGCGCTGCAGTGGTAGGTGCCGAACTCAATAATCGAGTTAGAAGGGATCTTCATATGAACCCTGACACAGTATCAGGAAGCTTCTGGACTGATTCCAATTGGATTAACTCATCGTCATCGACATACCATATCTTCGTGGCAAACCGAATCGCCAAAATCCAGGTATTGACTAACCAACCACAATGGCGTCATGTTTCATCAGCCAACAACGCAGCCGATGTCCTTTCAAGAGGAATCACAGCAAGCAAGTTAAAAGAGCACAGCCTATGGGTATAAGGACCATTATTCTTGCACGGATCAGGAGATAAATGGAAAAAAACACCAATCATCGAGCCAAGCAATCTCGAGAGAAAGGTTAAGCATGTCTGCTTGACAGTCGCATCTAGCTCTCTTGGAGAAGACTTCTATACATTCAGACACAGCAACTCGTTCAACAAACTACAACGTATTGTAGCGTACATGTTTTGCTTCTGCTACAAAGCTAATAGAGCACCTGCAACGACACTTTGCGCAGAAAAAATATATCGGGCTCGAATTTCGATCCTATTAATTATTCAACAAGTTGAATTCACAGCGGATTTAAAAAAGTTACAACGCTATAATATAGTGGATAAAAAGAGTTCGATCATATCGTTATCCCCCACACTAGGACATTATGAACTCATTCGTGTTGGCGGAAGAAAAAGTTTTATTTCCGTATAATGAAAAACATCCAATCCTGCTACCATGTCTTAATGCATGCGTTGACTACTGTTCACCAATTATAATCCACCATAAAATCCGGGGAAAAAGGCCAGATAAAGTATACATTGCCGTGTTCTGCTGCTTCTCCACAAAGGCTGTACATCTGGAGCTAGTAAGTGACTTAACCGCAGATGCATTCTTGGCAGCACTTCGGCGATAACTTAGCAGACTTGGGGAGTATCAGACTATTCTTGCGGCAACGCAACAAATTTTGTCGGCTCAAAAAACAAGCTAAAAGAATTGGAATAAGCAATATTTAGCAAAAAGGCACATGCGCTTATTACAAATCATTGCAACAAAAAACAAGTGGAGTGTAAATTTATTCCTCCCCGGTTCCCATCGTTTGGTGGCCTCTGGGAAGCTGCGGTGAAATCAGGGAAAGGCTGCTAATTACAACCGCAGAAACAGCATCCTTGACGTTTGAGGAGCTGAAAATAGTCATAATCGAAATTGAGGAAATTTTCAACTCCCGACCCTCAACTCCAATGTCAAATGATCCAACGGATACAAGTTCGCTTACTCCAGGGCAACCTTTTTACCGCAGCACCTGACGTCATTACTGATCAAGCAAAAACCTTGGTTAAACGCTGGGAAATGGTATCACACTTAAAACATACATTCTAAAAGCAATGGTCTACGGAATACCTCCACGAACTACAAACTCGGCACAAATGGAAAACCACCGCAGAAAACGTGACCGAAGGACTATTAGTTTTGGTGAAGACAGCCTTGCAGTAATAAAGTGGCCAATGGGTCGCATCATCAAAACGTATACTTGGCAAGACAACCATGTACGAGTGGTTTATGTCAAAACAGCGTCCGGTATTTACAAACGGAGTTCTCTAGCCCCATTTTTCTCAGAAAATTAGCGAAAACAGAGGAATAACCAACACTGCGGAAAAGGGTATTGTTACCTACACTTACATCAACCTTGTTAGTGGTACTTCTCATGCTTATTAACATACAACAGCTGGCACGTGGAAACGTGGCACACCAGCTGTTGTAGCGGTGTACTTGACTCTACATATGCTGAGAAAATGGCCGAAGTAATCGAAAAGGTACAAAAGCACGAAGACTTAGGTTAGGTTATGGCGCTAGTAGGTGAGAAAAAACGAGAAGGAACGTGTGAGTCGCTTCTGGACGCGACTCTAGTTTTATACCCTTACACAGTCAGTATATAAATTTGTGAGAATTTTAAAATATTTAACATTTTACATTTTTTGCTACATCTGTTATCTACATCTACAATATCGATTATACATCTAAAATGAATATTATACATTCAGGCATGCTCTGGTTTTTACTTTCGCCAAAAAAATGTGATATACTTTTCAAAACGAAAAGTTAGGCGCTCCCGCACACGTGAAATGCATGTCTTTTACGTTTTCAAAACGGCAACAAATTCCTCGCCGTAATGAAAAGTATACGTCTTTTTATACAACTAAACAAATCTTAATTGCAAAACGAAACGAGAGGAACGTGTGAGTCGCTTCTGGACGCGACTCTACTTTTATACCCGTACTCAGTCAGTATATAAATTTATGAGCTTATGATTGAAATTAAAAAAAAATTTTAATTTTACATTTTACATTTTTTGCTACATTTGTCAACTACATCTACATGTAAAATGTAGATAATACATCTAGAACAAATATTCTACATATACCATTTAGATTCTACATCTCCTCCGCTAGGGGTTGCTCGCGCATTGCACAGGGCAGAGTGTGTGCGAGCGAGACAGAGAATGAATAGCGTCAGCAGCGCCAGAGGAGGTGGGGGAAGCAACTGAAAATTAATTTCTTTATTCTGGCTATAATAATGATCCGATCTGGTTTAGATTCGGCAATCTGATAGATATGGTCATTCTCTACGATACTGCGTTTTTAGTTTTATCGTATCTTCAAAATTGTGGATGCCACAGATTTTCGTCCTTTGTGAAGGCGGAAAGGGGCGGGGCGAAATTTTGAAATACACTTGTAACAGTGTGATATCACATGAGTCTGGAAAAAAATTTCGTTGCTCTAGCTTTTATAGTCTCTGAGAACGAGGCGCTCATGGGGACGGACAGACGGACGGACAGACAGACATGGCTCTATCGACTCGTCTATTGATACTGATCAAGAATATATATACTTTATGGGGTCGGAAAATTTTCCTTCTCTGCGTTACACACATCCACTTTTACCACAAATACAGTATACCCCTTAACTCTTTTTGAGTACGGGTATAAAAAATAGATGACTTATTGATGCATTGACATGAATTTGACAATATTAACTGGGCAATTAAGCTTGTGCCCTTTTAATAAATAATTTTTGTTTAAACCAACTTCAAAATCGGATCTGTAATATTGGTCAGGGCAAAAACAAAAAAGTGACTAGCTCCGATCAGCAGTGGCAGCCCGATTTGGCTATCGATAAGTCTCTGTTAATCATAACTCGGGTATAACAGCAGTCAATTTTGCGCTTAACAGTACAAAGAGTAAACGAATTCATAAAAGTGAATTGCAGAGCGCCAGGGCAGAGTGAGTGCGAGCGAGAAAGAGAACAAGTAGCGTCAGCAGTGCTAGAGGAGGTGCGGGAAGCAACTGAAAATTAATTTCTTTACTCTGGCTATAATAATGATCCGAGCTGACTCAGATTCGGCAATCTGGTAGATATATTCATTATCTACGATACTGCGTTAAGTTTTATCGTATCTTTAAAATGGTGGCTGTCACAGATTTTCATCCTTTCTGATGGCGGAAGGGGGCGGGGCGAAATTTTGAAATACTCTTGTAGCAGTGTGATATCACATGAGTACCGAAACAAATTTTGGTTGCTCTAGCTCTTATAGTCTCTGAGAACTAGGTGACAAACAAGAAGGACAGACGGACGGACGGTCAGACGGACGGACAGACAGACATGGCTATATCGACTCGATTATTGATGCTGATCAAGAATATATATACTTTATGGCGTCAGAAACGTTTCCTTCTCTGCGTTACATACATTCATTTTTACCACAAATCTAATAGACCCCTTGACACTTCGAGTACGGTTATAAAAAACAAAAAACCCCTTCTCCAACTCCCTTGGTCCTGCTACAGAACCGTGATGTCGCATGGGCGTGTACCCTTTCTCCCCTAAACCGTGGTAAGCAATTTAATTTCAAAATAAGGGCATTCCCATCCGGTGGCTTGGATGTATTTGGAAAATATCCCTGGTGATTTGGACAGGTCCGAAATGTCGGTGAGCAAAGGAGCCCCAAGAAGCCGCAGTCTACGGTATCCCAGGGCCGGGCAGTGACAGCAGAAGTGCGGAACCGACTCCTCCTCTTCGTCGCCCCTACAGCTTCTACAGAAGTCGCTATTAGGGACTTGGCAGCGTGTGTGCCGATCTGCCAGTGTCCTGCGGTAGCTCTGATGACGGTGAAGCACTGTACTCTGCCAAGTCTGTAGAGCTATTCCGAGCGTTTTTTCGTTCGACTTGGGCAGATCGATCTGGAAGTTTTACAGGTGATGGTAGGCTGCCAACGCCCGTCGGCAATCAGCTCGAAAGCTTCGTACGTTAGTAACCTACACGAAGCCAGGGGCATCGCTACTTGATTCCTCTCCGGTTGGAGAGGTGTGGTAGTACCCTGCCTAGCTAGTTCGTCGGCAGCCTCATTCCCGTGGATGTCCCTGTGTCCTGGCATCCATATTAGGGAGATATCTAAGTGCTGGGCGGTCTCGTTTAAAGACGGCATACGTTAACAGTCCTTGAGTTTGACGATGTTGAACCAAGTGCTTTGAGAGCTGCTTGACTGTCTGAGAATACACGGATTGTCTGTCCAGGGTAAGTTTGGAGACGATGGAGATGGCCTCGATTATTGCTTCAACCTCCGCTTGAAACATACTACAGTGATCCGGGAGTCTGAAGCCATGACTAATGTTTAGCTCGTTGCAGTAAACGCCTCCACCCACACGGCCGTCTAACTTTGAGCCATCCGTATATATGTCGATCGCGTGTTCCGGTCCAGGTTCGCCCCTCTCCCAGTCCTCGTTAAGATTCCGGAGTGTCCTAACACGGATGCTTTCCAGTATGCTTTCCGTACATCGGAATTGGTCGTATGATGGCGGTATATAGCCACCGGACTATATACAGGGTCATTCTACATTTAAGTCCGATGGTTATTCTGCAGTCATAGAGGACCACTGTGGCCTTCTTTGCCCTATCCTCTATGCTCAGTTTTCAATCGAGATTCCTATCGAGGATCAGGCCGAGATACTTGGCTTTATTGCTCAAAACTAGCGCTTTCCCGCAGAGTTTTGGGGAGTCAGTGTCGGAATCTTGTACTTCCTGGTGAAGAGTACTAGTTCCGTCTTAGACAGGTTAACACATAGCCCGCATTTGTCTGCCCACTGGAAATTTGTGGAAATTTCCTGGAGAATGCTATGGCAACATCATCAGCGTACGCCACGTGGCATCCACCCCGCACTATCTCCCGCAGCGGTTCATTAACTGCTACGTTCCATAGGAGGGGCGAGAGGACTCCGCGTTGCGGTGTACCTCTGCTGACAAACCTAGTGGAAATTGACGTCCCCAGTAAAGTCTCAACGGTCCTGCGTTGAAGCATCTGATTGATGAGACTCGCCGTCCGGAAATCATTCCCATGGTCCGTTAGTGCACCCTTGATGGCGGTCGAGATGTTATTTGTTATTACTGAAGGCAGGTCATTAATAAAGAGTGTGAAAAGTAGGGGGCCTAGATGGCTGCCCTGTGGTACTCCAGAAGTAACCTTAACAGGTGAAGAGAAGGAGTTTTTGAAGAGGAATCCTTGAGACCTAGAACGAAGGTAGCTAAAAATCCATCCCAAAAGATTAGGCGGAAACCCTAAAAGATCAAGTTTTTGTGCTAAACGAGAGTGGTTTACAGAGTCAAATGCTTTATTGAAAGCAGTGTAGATAACATCCGTCTGAAAGTTACCTTAAAAGCCTTTAATGATAAAAGAGGTAAACTCTAATAAATTTGTGGTTGTTGATCGTCTAGGTTATTTGGAAAAATTGAGCAAAAAGATCGGCAATAGACTGATCATAGTTTGCGTCATATTAAGAAATTGTAGCGATTGATAGGATTGATGTGCGGACTTTCTACGCTTTCTATTTACGAAGCTGTAAAACTGTTTAAGGTCCTGTGAAAAGCGTATCCTGCATCGAGATAGGAAATTTGTATAGCATTGAGCGTTAAGAACGGAGAAATTTGACCGAGCTAATACATAGCGAGAGTGAGAAGTCGGAGAACAAAACGACATTCGTTCGTTCATGAGGTAGACGCGGAGTGGCTACAAAGAGCTGATCGTGGGCTTTAAACAGCAATACTATCGGTTCTTCGCCATGGACACTCAGCTCAGCGGCTTACAGCTGGTGGCAGAGTCTCCGAGGCGCAAGAAGTCCACTCCGCGGGACTTCCAAGTGCCATGGCTTGCCCCTGACCTTACATCTAACCCTTACATCTAACGCTCTAATGCTTTTATTCAAAGCAAAATAAATGCCGATTGCTTAAAACAAGCGTCTGCCCCACTTATTTCGCGTATGTCAACGCGTACCCGTACCCACAAACATGTATCATTACTGCTTATATTGTATAATTTGTATAATTTATTTCATGCTTTATCCTATCGCTAGGTTAGGTTAGGTTGAGGCGGCTGTCGGGATCGCCAGGAACCCGACACACTTAGGCCGGTTTCGGCCCGTTGTGATACCGCAAGGAGCATTTCCCCCTTCCCTCATGAGAATCTATGTTACCCGTTGTCCCACCCGGATGCCCTTATGAAGTTTGCGATCCTTCTGGGACACATTGCAGACATATGTGAGATGTCAATTAAAAAAGGTGAGCCCAAGTATTGAAGTCTCCTTCTGCTGAAAGCCGGACAGAAGCAGAACAGGTGTTCCACCGTCTCCTCCTCGTCCTCATCTCTACAGCTACGACAGAAGTCGTTGTAGGGGGCACCCAGCCTGTTCGCATGTGTGCCTAATAACCAATGTCCCGTAAGGGAGCGTATGACTGAGCTGCACCTTTTCCTGGCGAGCTTGCAGAGCTCATCGGTGCGCTTTTTATTTATGTTAGCCCATGTTTGCGGAGTTATGCGACATAGTGGCACTGCTTGCCATCTGTCGTTTGTGAGTTGCTTGTAGTGCTTCTTTATTTTGAGCTAACAGGTGGTCATTGGCATACGAATATCCTCCTTATCGTGGAGAAGGGGGATTGTTGTACCAGCTCTGGCCAGCTCGTCTGCTATACAATTGCCTTCAATGTCCTGGTGGCCCGGAACCCATATTAGGCTGATTGCACATCTCTTCACGAGATGGCTCATCAGTTTGCCACGGTAGCCGAGCTTGATGTTATCGCATTTAGCAATTTGATCGCGGCTTGGCTATCACTATAGATATTTATGTTAGTTGCCGTAGTGGCTGCTTCGTGAAGACAGCACAGAGCTTCCTTGATCGCTATGACTTCCGCTTGAAAGACACTGCAGTGATCTGGAAGCCTGAAGGAGTGCTTTATGTTTAGTAGTTCGGAGTACCCTCCGACCTTATTGTCCAGTTTCGAACCATCTGTGAAAATTTGTATGGCTCCGTCTGGGCCAGGAGGTCCCTCGAGCCATTTGTCTCTCTGGGGGATGATTATTTCAAAATAAGTGTCTATGTACTCCCTTGGAACGCAGTAGTCCGTTTTTGTAGGGACGATATTGTTTCCGTTAAGGATGGAAGAGTGACCGCTGTGCTGTGACACCCATTGGTCGGAGTCTCTTAGACGAATTGCTGCCATTTCTTTCTGCTCCATACCCGCATGGTCAAGGCATAGGATGGCGTTTAGCGCATCGTTAGGTGTGGTGCGTAAAGCTCCACTTATGCATAGGGCGGCAGTACGCTGTACCTAGCCCAGTTGGTTGGTGATTGTCCTTTTTGATAGGGCAGGCCACCACACGGTAACTCTGTAGAGTAGTATTGGTCTAACTATTGCTAGGTATATCCATTGGACTATTCTGGGGTTCATGCCCAATTTCATTCCTATGATGTTTCTTTGATGTTCAGGTTCCAGCTTAGCTTCTTGTCAATTACCAACCCTAAATAACTGGCATTGTCGCTGAAGGAGACCTTGCATCCATTCAGTATTGGGGGGTCAAGAGGCGGGACTTTGTATTTGGTTGTGAACAACAAAAGTTCCGTTTTTGAGGGGTAAACTCCCAATTCCCGTGACTTGTGTCCATTCTGACAGTCGCGCGAGCTTTGCGGTCATTAGATCGCAAAGTGTTTGAGGGAATTTCCCCGAGAAGATGATGGCAACGTTCCATAGAAGGGGAGACAGGACACCACCTTGCGGGGGAGTACCTCTGTTGACATACCTTGACTGAGTGGACGATCCCATCGATGATGTCACCGTCCTGCATGCGAGCAATTGATCAATGAGCATCACCAAGTGACAATCCACTCCAAGGTCAGTCAATATTTATTGACGTCTATGGATTTTTCAACCACTGAGTTTACTTCATGGAGTGCCGTTTCCGTGGATTTTCCTTTCCGGTAGGCATGTTGTGCGCCTAACAGCCACTGAGGATTTATGGTTGTTCTCAGCTGTAGCCTGACTAGTCTCTCAAAGGTTTTGAGAAGGAAGGGCGATAGACTTATTGGTCTAAATTCTTTTGGATTTGTATGTGAGGTTTTCCCTGCTTTTGGAATAAAGACTATTTTGGCCTTTAGCCAAAGCTTGGGGATTTTTCCCACTACCAGTATCTGCCTGAAAATGCATTGTAGCCAGTTTATGGCCATATTCCCGACTTTCTGTAATTGAGCCGGAATGACCTTATCAGGACCAGGCGATGTGAAGGATTTGAAGCTGTTTACAGCCCAGCTAATGTTCCGTCTTGTGAGGATGTGCGCGTTCGAGGCTACTGAGCCCTTGCTTGGGAGGTCTGCAGGCTCGATGGTTGTGCATACAGTTAAGTGGGTGTCGAATAGGATATGTAGGGAGTCCTCACTTGAGTTGGTCCACGTACCGTCCATTCTCTTGAGGTATCCCACCGAGGGTGTTGTTTTTGAGAGGATCTTACGTAGCCTTGCGGCTTCCGACGTGTCCTCAATGTCGGAGCAGAATTTTTGCCAAGAGGCCCTATTCGCTTTCCTAGTTTCTTTCTTGTATAGGGCAAGACTACTTTTGTAGTTTGCCCAGTGTTCTTCCTCGCTGCCGCTTTTGGCTCTATTGAAGAGAGTCCTGCAGTCTCTGCGTAGAATATCTATTTCCTTTGACCACCAAGGGGGTTTCTTTTTCCCTTTAGGTCTAATTGAGGGGCATGCAGCCGTGAATGCCTTTTTACACGCTTCGGTGAAGCTGTCTACCAGGCTATTTAAATCGTCCGGAGTGTCCGGACATTTCGGTGGAATGGGGGGGAGTAATTTCTCTATGGTTGCACTATATAAATCCCAGTTGGCTTTTCTGGGGTTAACATAGTCAGTAGGATTTGGGCTCTCGAGAGATAGTACTGTCTCGATATAGCTGTGATCGGAGAAGGAGTGGTTCTCTAGGACTCTCCAACTTTTAACTACGTCTGACAATTTGTGAGACAGTAAGGTGAGGTCAATAACCTCTTGTCGGTTTTTAATAATAAAGGTAGGGTCGTTACCTCGATTGCAGATAGCTAGATTGGTTTAGGATGAAGCTGAAAAGTGACTCACCCCTTACATTTATGTCGGAGCTCCCCCACTGAGTGTGGTGAGCGTTGGCATCGCAGCCTATTAATAGGCCTGTGTCCGACCTTTCGCTATCGCAGGTTATCTTGCGAACGAGGTCACTGGGAGGATCGCTTTCTTCGTGAGCCATGTAGGACGACACCATGTTTAGGTGTGTCCCCTGTAGCTCTAGGCTAGCCGCGGTGTTCTCGTAATTGCTAAAATTATGGAGCAGAAAGATATTTAGCTGCTTTCTTGCCAGAATGCAGGTACGAGTTTTACCTTCAGTTTGAGCGACTAATAGCTTTTACTCCTTCGTCGCTAATCCACAGACCTTGCCTCCCACCACCCAAGGCTCTTGGATTAGGACTATCTCCGCTCCGCTTGCGTTCAAGCGGAGCATAAGGGCAGCAGATGCTGCCTTACAGTTGTGGAGATTTATCTGCAGAAGTCTGAGTGACTTCATTAGATGCACTCACCACCACTGTAATGTCGGCGTCGGAGTCCTCGAGAATATCGTCCCGATACAGCGCCTCGAAATCGAGAATCAGCTCCGTGTCCAAGGAGTAACTCTCCCGGGCCAGCTCCAGGTCTACCTCGGGTGCCTCGATCTCCAAGTCAACGTCCTGCTAAACTGGGTTGTTGACAGGACGCGCCTCGGCCGCTGCATCCGATTTGTAGACCTTCATGGTCACCGGGCTGAACCCGGCTTCCCTTCCCTTTGCGGCTTCGATCGGTGCTAGTGACTCCTTATTCAGGATTATCCCCGCCTGATTTGTGGGGCCCTTCGATGCCTCCACTTTCAATACCTTCCAATCTGTCGTTGGAAGAGCCGGGTTGCATCTCTGCAGCATCGTAAGGATCCGTTCGGGCTCCTTAAAGGTAGCCGGCACCCATATACGAGCCCTCGGCCTGCTGGGCACCTCGCTCCAGTCTACAGCGACGAGCTTCGGCCCCGCGTAGACCGCGCCGATTTGCGACACCAGCTTGATACAACTTCACGGAGCGCTCATCCTCGCAGGCTATGACCTTGATGTTCCCCTGAAACCACCCCATGTCTTTGCAGACTGGAGGTGGCCCAGTACCGCTTCCACCCACTTCCATTGGCTCCGCGGAATCTTCCTCGCGCTGCCGTTGTCGAGAAAGCCAAGGTCTAAAATTGCTAAAATTATGGAGCAGAAAGATATTTAGCTGCTTTCTTGCCAGAATGCAGGTACGAGTTTTACCTTCAGTTTGAGCTACTAATAGCTTGTACTCCTTCGTAGCTAATCCACAGACCAGTCTGCTGTTGGGATGGCTTGCGTACTAGCATTTTGCCGACGGAGTTTGTGCTCAGCACTCCTCTTTTCGGCGTAACTATACTTTTTGGCTTGGGCGCTGGTTGATGCCAAGCCATCCCCCGCAACTTCACCGCAAGGTCGAATGACAGCTTAGTCCGGCCCGGTGTGAGGTGAGTGTTGGGGTTGGGATGTGGGTAGGTATGTGTAGGAAGAGGGAGTGTGTGACCTACTTGATGAGAGGCGGCACCACAAGCGCATCGTCAGTGTTGCTGCCTCGCGAACACCCGCTGGCTGTCCGGGACTGCTTATTTCGGTACTCTCCCTCAGAGTCAGCTTAGTTGCTTCTCTTTGGGATGCCCGCTTATTCACAGTTGACCTACACACAGGGTAGGCCGTTCGCTATCCGCAACCCGCGACCCGTCCGGTGGCCTCAGCTAGGCCCCCTCTGAGCCACCTCAAAGCCCAATAGGATCAACGGATCCTATCGCTACAAGTATAAACTTATTTTTATTGCGTTAGTCACTCGGTGAGTATATATAGTTCATTTTGGATGTACTTAAGTACTTATTTACTTAAGTCTAATTATTATACATTGAAATTTTTGACAAAGTTATGTACTTAAAGAAAATACTTATATCCTAATTTTTTATTTATTTATTTTTAATTTTTTTAATATTAACTAGCAAACCCGGCGAACTCCGTTTCGCCACCAGATGGCTTCGTTTTATGTAACATTTCGTTTGGTGATTAAAAGATGAAGAACAATTTTTGTTTTGTTTTATATTTGAAAAGGAAAAATGTTATTTCATTTCACAACAGTAATGAATTCATTTCGATTACAAATATGAAGTGTTATTTAGTTGAACTTCTCTAATTAAATGAAAGTGAATCCAAAGTAAATACTGAATCGAAACGTTATGCGTGTTCGCAAATTATCCGTTTCATTGAAGTGCTCTTTGGTAAACCACATTTTTTGTTTTTTGGTCTGACGTTAACACAAACAAAGCGGATGGTTTCCCAACTCGTGAACACGCAACGTATAATTGCCCATGTGGAAAACAATGATTTTCTAAATTTATCCCGCAAACACTAAGCGATTTGCCTTGCGACTTGTTAATTGTCATTGCGAACGCAAGGCGAACTGGAAATTGCAATCGTTTGAAGTCAAACGGAAGATTAGTCGGAATCATTGGTATTCGAGGAATACATACATTTTCACCTACGTTTTTTCCGTTAATAATGGTTGCCTCAATCAAATTCGGCATAAGTCTTTTTACCGAAAGTCGAGTACCGTTGCAAAGTCGCGGTGGATTCACATCACGCAAGTGTATATAGTCCTCAGATCGTAGCTTTGCCTGATTGAATCGGATGAACGCTAAACGTTCGGTCTCGACTTTAACATACATGTCGACCGCGAATTGCTGGAATAGCCGACGGCACTTTAGAATGCCATTCCCCTTATGTGTACGAATCATCATACGATGCGCATAGTAATTCATTGCGCTTAGATTTTTATTCGTTGATACGCCTGAAAATGCAAAATTAAATGAATTGTTAATGGAAACCAATAATAGCAATAATTATTGTGTGAATATTGTACCTGTAATTGGATCGACCATCTTCAACGTGATGTCGTATCCGTCTTGTCCTTGCCAATAAATGATTGGATATTGTAACGCATCGTACAAACGATGTGTCTCGTTTACACGATGCATGATATTGCTTCTTCGCTGTACGAAAATGTCTCGCGATTTAGTTGGATCGCCAACAATAATTGCAGCAACATCATTAACGGTGGGTGCATTGAATCTTCGCACATGTTCACCTGTTGGGGTACAATCCGCTCTTATGACAAATTTGTGCGTATCCGATGGCATTCGTTCCAATGCTGCTTTGAACATATTAACCACAGCATTATTAGCGTGAAAAAATGCTTGCAACTGTTCAATAATTCGTCTCTTTAACTGTTGTGTTCCCTGTATATTGCACCGCACATTCAGCTGATCCATCATCGACGAAATGAAATATATTTGCAAAGATTGATGCGGTTCATCTGGTTCATCTGAACCATGCAAAGTATATACTTGTCCTTGTATCTGTAATTGCAAACAATCATTTGTTGAAGAATACGGTGTAACTTCTGATTGTGTGATGGTGTAGTGTGTGGTGTATATGTAGTTGTTACGTTTTGTAATTCATTGTGTTGGTGTGAGTGATTGGTTATGTGTGTTGTATCTTTTACCTTGCAAGTCGGCATGAAGCCGCCTTCTCGAATGATATTAGCTCCAAAGGAAGTCATGCGAAAGCAGTTATTGTATTCAAGGATGTGTTGAAGAAAATGGCTGGAATCGGATCACTTCCATCGAACAATGGTTTCAGTGGTTGTGGTGGTGTAAGTAATGGATCCAGTTTGACTTTTCCACTTGCGCAGCACAATCCAGCCGTTTTTTTTTTTGAACTTTAACGCATTGCAATATCGGCAAATAGTCGTCATTGGTCCAATATCTAAATTTTCATCATCACTGTAGTTCGCAGTGGGATCATATTGGAATGCAAAGCGATTGTATGATGCCAATGATCTTCTTGTCCTCACGCGCTGTCCCAATCGGGAATTTTCTCTTATTATATTTTGTCTTTCTTCGCTTAAGTTCTGTGAACAACAAGTGTATACTTGTTGCTGGCTTGCATGTCTTGTTCGGCGTCCGATGTTCGCACGTCGTCCTTTAGGCATTTTGGACTGTGGATTTAACCTCAAATGCACGATCCACATAATTTACACAGTTCAACTTACCACCTTAAAGACAAATGCCTGCTGTTGAAACTGAATAAAAATTTTCACAATACACGTGATTGATTTGATGGTTTCCAATTGAAATGTGAGGAAACGAATAACTTTTTTTTTAAATTTCGTTTTCACAGTGAACACAATACCGGTTTGTCACATGAAATTAACTGAGCAGAGAACAATGAGTAGCTGTCAAACAATGTATCACGCACCGGCGCCTACTTAAAATATTGGTTTGTAGTACATGCTATGTATCAGAGATGGCGCTGTATTGTAGTATATAGTAGATAATACAAATACATTTTCCCGCTTTTCTGTTGAAATTTTTCTTTGCTAAAACCTCACGGAGCCCGAGACCTTTCCAACGAATGCAAAACCGTGGAAATCGGTTCGTGCGTTCTGGAGTTATAGCGTCAGAAAGGAAACCCGACTTATTTTTATATAGTAGATTATTTATTTATTTTTTGTTTTTAATTAGTTTTATTTATTTATTTAATTATTTTAATTAATTTTTTTTTAGTTTTATTTTTTTCTTTAATTATTTTTATTTATTTTTTTTGTATTTTTTCTTATACTTAAAGCCTAGTACTCAGTTCCGAAAAAACACCTCGGGAACAGAATCAGGGTTGATATTCGTATGAAACCGATAAGAAATTTTTTTGGTCGAAAACTGTTTGCTAGGCTCTGTACGGAAGGCAGTACTCAGTTCAATTAAAAACAGGGTTGGTATATACTAGAAAAGTATCCGATAGTATTTGCTGGAATTGCTGGTATCTTTCTACCCCCTGTAAAGTTGTATAAATTGCATATAATTTGCTAGCAAGTTCGAAGCAACCACTGCAATATGAGAGCAAAAAACAAAATGAGATATTGAAATAATGAACAGAAATAGAAACTAATTAATGCAGCACTATATGAAGGACAATTATATGGATATTATTTTTATTAATTTTCATGAATATAAATCAAATATGGTTTTCAAACATGTTGTCCTCACGGTGGTCGGCACGGGCGGTGTCGCTATCTGCTGCTGCTGATAGTCAGACAAACTACCTTGCCAATAAAATATTGGGGAGCCCAGGATATGCCTGGGGAAGAGCGACCCCAGCCGAAAAAGTGCATTTCATTAACTTTTAACAAAACCAAGCATCTGTCTGAGCAGTGTAACCGTACGGAATGCAGTGCACACCTCTGGTCACACCACATGGCCGCTAGCGAATTATATGACATGAGTTCGCTACCAAACAGTTTTTGGATCTGAGTACTAGGCTTAATGATGAATTGTTTGTTTTGTTTATTTCTAATGGTTTCCTAAATGCTCTTTAATTTTATTTTGAAATTGAGTTGCGGTCCTAATGGATTTAATGTGATGGGGAAGACTGTTCCATAAGAGGTTTGCATTAACAAAGAACTGCCTCTTCGAGCAAAGCGTTTGAGTTCGAGGGCATAAATAGTTGTTAGTTCTTTGTTATGTAGCAGGGTTAAGTTTGCAGTAAAGGTAAATCGGTTCTTGGGTCGTTACAATTTTATGAAAGTATACTAAAGTTCTAAAATCTATCCAAGTCGTCAAGATAAGGTCAAGTATTTTATTTGTCAAGTGTGATACATGGTCCAAACGCCTTAAATTAAACACATATCGGACAATTGAATTACTACTAATGTGCGCATATCGCAAGCTTCACTATGTCCAAATATTTCAACACCATATAATAGAGTGGGGATGAGAATGACTTTAGAAATCAGAAGTCTTATTTCTTCTGGTAAAAATGTTTTAAACGCTGACAATTACCAAACATTTTGACTTTTAAGGATTTATTTCCAAGCCATTCTCATTTGCTCATTTATCTATTATGGAAAGCATTTTGTTGCACGTACTGACACAAAAATGTATTTCGTTAACGGGATTGCTAACATAAATTTGGACGTCATCAACATATAGATGTACTTCACATTCGGACAGGACACTATGTAGATCATTAACATATATTGAAAACAATAATGGGCCTAACACAGATCCCTGAGGAACTCCCCGCGTAAGTTTCATAAAAGTGGAAACTTTTGTACCTGAGACTACTGCTTGCAATCGATTTGTAAGAAAAGACTTAGCAAAGTTGACTGCTGTGTCTGAGAAATTGAATATGCTCGTCAATTTTGCGCAGAGTATTTTATGGCTTACGGAGTCGAATGCCTTACTATGGTCAAGAAGTGTTAAGAACGTAGCTCAGTTCTTGTCAAGTTGCTGTCGTATATCTTCCACAATATCCGTTATGGCACTTATACAGCTTCGTTTCTTTCGAAAAGCCGACTGCTTTTGACTCAACAGCGAGTTTTGAGTCAAAAGTGTTAAATCTGTGAAGACATACGATTTTCAAGAAATGGAAGTATTGAAATCGGTCTATAGTCATTGTTTCGTTTTGGGATGGGTAAAATGTTCGCCTTTTTCCATTCAGTCGGAAACGTGGATGTAGTAATTGCGTTGTTTAATATATACGTGACGTGGGGCAACATTTTCGGAAGTAAGATTTTGAAGAATTTTTGACTAATGCTATCAAAGCCTTCAGCATTGGACTTTACCTTAAGTATACACGCAAGGACATCACATTAATTGACACACACAAAGCTAAAACTATTATCACAGAGTGGGGTTGAATTCAGGTACATGTTGCTTGTCGCTTCAGGTACACCAGTCATCGATAACCTTCTGTTAAGCTCTCTGACATTGACATCGTGCTCAGTCTTCTGTCTACATTCCCAAATTGTTAATTTCAGTCCACCTTTGTTTAATAGTGGAACAGTTCTGGAATATAGTATAGTATTTATAGTAGTTACACTTAGCGGATCTTATATCCTTGGTAACCGTTGCTCTTAATCGTTTGTATGTTAAACGAAATTCACCTGTTTTATAACGCTTTAAGGAAAGCATTGTCTCTCTGATGCATTAGATTTTTGATATCACTGCTGAACCATGGTTTTTGTATTAGCTTGGTTACTTTGGTTTTAAGTTTAAAACACTCAATTGACAATCAACATGGTGAGATTTGTAAATGAAGACCAGTCACATGCGTTATATTCTAGTTATAGTTCATTAAAGTCAATATTCTTATAGTCTCTATACGTAAAGGAATCAGTTATGTAATCTAAAGTCAAGTCATATGTTAGGAAAATAAGGTCATGTTCGGAAAAAGCTGGTACTGATACCTGGTCATAGAGTAAGGTCTTATTGGGGTCATTGATAAACAAAATGTCAAGAAGTGTATCACAGGTATTGCTGAAGTGTGTAGGCATGATTACATTAACGGCATACAACCCCAGAGAAGCAAAGCTATCTAAAAGATGATTCTCTTTCAAGATATTGCTATTGAAATCGCCGGCCAGAATAATGTCCGTGTATGTCATGGAATGTCCGAGATAGTGTTAATTAATGGCTTATAGTCGATTGTCCTATTGGGTCTATAAATACATCCAATTAAAATTTTCTTATTTTCTTTGCTTGAGATTTTTAAAAGTAGACACTCAATGGGACATTCATCTGGTTGTTTACATTTAACATAACATTTTAATCTAGTGTTGACATATATAGCCACACCACCTGCATGTCCAATACGATCAGAACGAAAAACAACATAACCGTTACACATAATTGACAAGTCACAGAATTCAGGCACAAACCACGTCTCGGACACACATATAATATTTACATTTGAAATGGTAAAGAGTAATTTAAATTCATCAACCTCAATCTCAGCAGAACAATGTATTAAATTTAAACGAAAGATATAATAAATTAATGATATAAATTACCTAACTTTTAAATCTAAGAGTAATCGATTAAGAGCGAAAGCTATTTAAGACGCCTACTGCGTCTTTCGATCCAGCCAAAGCGCCAGTGGGAGAGGCAGAGGATGATTCTTGGAGAGGCTCAGCGATTACGCTAGCTGGTGCTAGTAGCAAAAGCTCATCCATGCGTTCAATGCATTGAACGCCCTCTCTCATTACAGCGCACGTGCACAAGGCCGCGCCGCGTGAATACTGCGGAGAGAATTTGGTGCTTTTCCATTTTCATGGCCTCTTTGAATATGAGGTAATGCTCTCTTAAAAGCTGCTCATTGACATAGATTGCAGCTTCAGAGTCAAAACCTACTAGCTGCAAGCTCAGTTGTCTCTTGCTCTCGCGCCGGTATGACACAATTTTCTTTAGAAGATTGATCTTCTCGCAGACGCTTTCCAATTTTATTATTATAACGGGATTTTATTTTGTGTTTTTCGGGCCCTGAAAGCATCCCGGATTCTTTGGTGGTGGGGTCAGCTGGATATTAAAGCAGAGCTTATTGAAGATCGCTCTAACATTTTCTCAGTGAGCGCAGTTCCGCAACCTCTCGGTCCAGCCTCTCGACCCGTGCACCCATTCGATCTCTCCGAGATCGAAGATCACGCAACTCCTGCTCCAAGTTTATAGCTCGGGCACCCATCTGCTTCACCTCACTAGCGATCGATTCCAAGCGCTCCATAAGGCTGCTGATGATGCGCTCTTCTGCTTCCCTGACATGGGACGCAATTTGATCCGTCTGCTCTTGGAAGCGAGCCTTCAGCAGCTCCAGCAGTTGTGCTAAAGAAGCGTCGGAGAGGCGCTCACTCGCGGTGAGCACTCACTCTTCACTATGTGAAGAAACTGCAGCTGACAGCAAACATGAGAGTTATATTGCTGAAGATTTCTCGGAGCAATTGCTGACTATCGGTAATGGTCAAGTACCTGTCGATGAATCGAGCGGATTAATATAATTTCCAAATAATTTCTGTAATTTTGTCTCATCAAAAGACGAACTTATCAAAAATGTATTTCCAAACATTATTGCTAACCACAAAAATAATGAATGGTTGAGTGAGCGAGCAATTCTAGCGGCTAAGAATAAAGATGTAGATGACCTGAACTACATAATTCGAAATAAGATCATTGGAACAATGCATTCATTCAAATCTATTGACTGCGTCACAAATGAAGATGAAGCCACCAACTATGCAATCGAATTTTTAAACTCCCTGGATGTGCCTGGCTTACCACCGCACAATTTACGCCTAAAGGTTGGCTCCGTAGTAATCATGCTTCGAAACATATACCAACCAAAACTGTGCAACGGTACGCGTTTGGTGGTTAGAAAATTGATGAACAATTTAATTTACGCGACAATACTAAAAGGAAAATTCAAAGGTGAGGAAGTTCTCATTCTGAGGATCCCGATGATCCCAACCGATATGCCGTTTGAATTTAAAAGACTTCAATATCCAATCCGTCTTGCATTTTCCATGACCATCAACAAATCACAAGGCCAATCCTTAAAAGTTTGTGGTTTCAATCTAGAACATCCATGTTTTTGCCATGGTCAATTATATGTGGCATGTTTACGGGTCGGAAGTCCATCTGCGTTGTTTGTTTTTGCGCCTAATGATAAAACAAACGAGAAGGAACGTGAGTCGCTTCTAGTCGCGACTCTACTTTTATACCCGTACCCGTACCCGTCAGTATATAAATTTTTGAGCTTATGATTGAAATTTTAAAAGAAATTTTAAAATTTTACGTTTCATTTTTTTGCTACATTTGTTAACTATGTACATCTACATCTTAAATGTAAATTATACATGTAGAACAGATATTCTACATCTACCATTTATATTCTACATCTCCTCCGCTAGGGGTTGCTCGAGCATTGCACAGGGCAGAGCAATCGTCAGCAACGCCAGAGGAGGTGGCGGAAGCAACTGAAAATGAATTTCTTCATTTTGGCCATAATAATGATTCGATATGTACCAGATTTGGCAATCTGGTAGATATGGTCATTCCTTATTGTGGCTGCCACAGATTTTCGTTCTTTGTGAAGGCGGAGGGGGCGTGGCACAACTTGGAAAGAAACTTGATTCAGTGTGATATCACATGAGTCTGGAAACAAAATTTGGTGGCTCTAGCTTTTATAGTCTCTGAGAACGAGGCGTCAAACAAGACGGACAGACGGACGGACAGACAGACATGGCTCTATAGACTCGGCTATTGATACTGATCAAGAATATATATACTTTATGGGGTCGGAAAATTTTCCTTCTCTGCGTTACACACATCCACTTTTACCACAAATACAGTATACCCCTTAACTCTTTTTGAGTACGGGTATAAAAAAATTAATAAATTCCAAAATCTGCCTTTAAGGCGGAACAGAGTTCGTCGGGTCAACTAGTATATATATATAGATTTTCAAAACTTCGAACAAAAATAATTTTTTTTTAGTGAAAAATTCGTACATTTTTTTTATCAATGTATGTTTTTTTTTTCCAAAACTTCGAGCAAAAATAATTTTTTTGTAGTGAAAAATGTGTACATTTTTTTTATCAATGAATGTTATTTCTTTATTAAAAGCTATTCATCGAAAAATATAGATGCTCATCAAATACCATGACTTTAACTCAAACATTTGAGTGGCTCTTTGAAAAATGTGGAATTTTGTAATTGTGCATTTTGGCTCATCCCTCATCCCACTGTGCTATGGTCCGTGATCTTCTGGGAAACGACGGCAGTGATGCTGTGTTAAATCTGAAATCCGAGATTTCAGAACGAGATCCACCGAGATACTTTTTTGGGAGGCTAGCATCTCCTATGCCAGAGACAGCGGTAAGCGATTAGGTTTTTCGAAGTTTTAGCTGATTAGCTAGGCGACTAGTTACAAAATGCAATTGCGATCCCGAGTCCAAAAGTGCGCAACATGGCACGAAAGTTCCAGCGCTTTTTTTACGAGAACGACGGCGGTGGCTAAAAGCCTAGCATCAGATGGACTGTGGGACTGAATTGCTTGAGGCAAGGAGGGCGACAATGCAACCATGGCGGTACGACTTGGTTGTGCTTGGAGGCACAGATTGGACCGCCTCTGTTGGACGAATGAAATGCAAAAGAGTGTGGTGCTTCGATCGGCAAGTGCGGCAGGGACCTTTCGTAGGCAACAACTTTTAAATCCAGATAATTTCTCCCAAGATGGCAGCTTTTGATTCGACGAAGACTTCTCCCATCTACTTTGAGAGACTTTGTCCATCTTCTGAAGAACAGTCTGCACGAGAATACAATCCGCCTCTTCTTTCTTTCTTGCAAGCTCCTTCATAGCACTAATCTATCAGTCAGTTCCCTCAACCTGGCCACAGATGCGTCAGCCTTCTCCAACCCAAATATCCCTCTGATGTGAGCCTGCAAAATAAAACGTTTATTGTCAAAGCGTCGCTTCAGAATGTCCAGTGCTACGATATAATTAGCTTCATTTATTTCCTCCAAACTGTTGTGTGCCACAAAAAATTTTATTCCAGCTCCGTCAATGATTCCAATAGCCCTCGCAGGTCGCATTCATCCATTTGGCACAACTTTTCACTATCCATTTCTGTGCGTATGGACTCTAGCCTTCAGCCTAATGAAGGAAATACGAGATACAGGCTCAGAGACTTTGGTGCTGGCTGCGTTCGCACAAAAAATTTTCCCAGATGGAGCAGCGCCAAATGCCACAGAATCACTTTCTTTGCCATAGCAAACGATCCACTCTTTCTACTATTCTTTCTCTTGGCCATGTTTTCGACTATAGAAAACTATTAACGCTGAGGGTGCTAGTCGATCAAAGTTAAATGTGATTATGCAACGCGCGAAACGAGTTCAAAAACTTTAGCGTTCACTTTTTTGGCACTTGTTATATGCGAAATGTATGCATCGGTAAAAGTAACGAAGCGACGCACAGTGGGGCCTCAGCCGCAAAGAGGTGGCAAAAGTCAATGCATTTTTTGAACGCTTTGGATAAATCCAATACACGAATTCGATAGAGTATTTTCCAAAGCTTTCAAAAATAAAGTTTAAAAAGAATCGGACTTTTAGTTTAGGAGATATGAGCAATCAAAGTTGAAAATTATTTCCACGTGCAACAATTTATTCAACTTTTATTGACTGAGCGGCTGTCGCAGCTTAAATTCCCATACAAAATCCAAATTTTGACGTTTTTCGTGCGAGGTAGCGTCACTGTTATCGATGTAGAAGCCACAAAACCCAAAATCGCACGTATGGACCTTTGATTTAGGTAAAGAAATATGCAAAGATCCCGTATACAAAATGTTTCGGGAATACAAAAATGTAGTTTTTTTAAAATTCAGGTCAAAGTTTAAAAACAAAAAAAAATCAGGTACTAATGTACTAATGAAACTATATACTCAGGTACACTCAATAATATAACCATTTTTAAGTTTTCGCTTCCTAAATGATGTAGTTAGCTATTAATCCATTTGCAGGTAAGTCTTTTTAACTTCGACCTACCTTTTTCAAAAGTTTTTGTGGCATTGCATATGCAGGTTGGCCGTTATAATTGACCTGAATTTGACCAAGTTTTTTAACCTGCTTTTTATTTTGGCAAAGGGTGGTATATGCATATGTATATATATTGCAGTCCTTTTTTGTATAGGTCCATAGTTATATTTTGACTTTTAAACCATTAAGTTGTGTATAAACAGTGAAAATGGCGATGGAAAATATAAAATTGTTTGAGATATTTAGAACTTCAAACTTCAACGAATTTAAGGAAGCTGTTCTCGTTGAATTAAAGTAGAATCGGACAACCCAGAGAAGCATACAAGTATAATACATAATATTAATCTTGTATATGCTAGAATTGACACTAAATGGAAGATCTCACATCGTAATACTACAGTGTTCAATAGCAAAAACGAAACCTGGTTAGTTGGAAAGCAGATGCTAGATGATGGACTCTCCACGTCCATCCAAAGCGCCAGTGGGAGAGGCAGAGGATGATTCTTGGAGAGGCTCAGCGATTACGCTAGCTGGTGCTAGTAGCAAAAGCTCATCCATGCGTTCAATGCATTGAACGCCCTCTCTCATTACAGCGCACGTGCACAAGGCCGCGCCGCGTGAATACTGCGGAGAGAATTTGGTGCTTTTCCATTTTCATGGCCTCTTTGAATATGAGGTAATGCTCTCTTAAAAGCTGCTCATTGACATAGATTGCAGCTTCAGAGTCAAAACCTACTAGCTGCAAGCTCAGTTGTCTCTTGCTCTCGCGCCGGTATGACACAATTTTCTTTAGAAGATTGATCTTCTCGCAGACGCTTTCCAATTTTATTATTATAACGGGATTTTATTTTGTGTTTTTCGGGCCCTGAAAGCATCCCGGATTCTTTGGTGGTGGGGTCAGCTGGATATTAAAGCAGAGCTTATTGAAGATCGCTCTAACATTTTCTCAGTGAGCGCAGTTCCGCAACCTCTCGGTCCAGCCTCTCGACCCGTGCACCCATTCGATCTCTCCGAGATCGAAGATCACGCAACTCCTGCTCCAAGTTTATAGCTCGGGCACCCATCTGCTTCACCTCACTAGCGATCGATTCCAAGCGCTCCATAAGGCTGCTGATGATGCGCTCTTCTGCTTCCCTGACATGGGACGCAATTTGATCCGTCTGCTCTTGGAAGCGAGCCTTCAGCAGCTCCAGCAGTTGTGCTAAAGAAGCGTCGGAGAGGCGCTCACTCGCGGTGAGCACTCACTCTTCACTATGTGAAGAAACTGCAGCTGACAGCAAACATGAGAGTTATATTGCTGAAGATTTCTCGGAGCAATTGCTGACTATCGGTAATGGTCAAGTACCTGTCGATGAATCGAGCGGATTAATATAATTTCCAAATAATTTCTGTAATTTTGTCTCATCAAAAGACGAACTTATCAAAAATGTATTTCCAAACATTATTGCTAACCACAAAAATAATGAATGGTTGAGTGAGCGAGCAATTCTAGCGGCTAAGAATAAAGATGTAGATGACCTGAACTACATAATTCGAAATAAGATCATTGGAACAATGCATTCATTCAAATCTATTGACTGCGTCACAAATGAAGATGAAGCCACCAACTATGCAATCGAATTTTTAAACTCCCTGGATGTGCCTGGCTTACCACCGCACAATTTACGCCTAAAGGTTGGCTCCGTAGTAATCATGCTTCGAAACATATACCAACCAAAACTGTGCAACGGTACGCGTTTGGTGGTTAGAAAATTGATGAACAATTTAATTTACGCGACAATACTAAAAGGAAAATTCAAAGGTGAGGAAGTTCTCATTCTGAGGATCCCGATGATCCCAACCGATATGCCGTTTGAATTTAAAAGACTTCAATATCCAATCCGTCTTGCATTTTCCATGACCATCAACAAATCACAAGGCCAATCCTTAAAAGTTTGTGGTTTCAATCTAGAACATCCATGTTTTTGCCATGGTCAATTATATGTGGCATGTTTACGGGTCGGAAGTCCATCTGCGTTGTTTGTTTTTGCGCCTGATGATAAAACAAACGAGAAGGAACGTGAGTCGCTTCTAGTCGCGACTCTACTTTTATACCCGTACCCGTACCCGTCAGTATATAAATTTTTGAGCTTATGATTGAAATTTTAAAAGAAATTTTAAAATTTTAAGTTTCATTTTTTTGCTACATTTGTTAACTATGTACATCTACATCTTAAATGTAAATTATACATGTAGAACAGATATTCTACATCTACCATTTATATTCTACATCTCCTCCGCTAGGGGTTGCTCGAGCATTGCACAGGGCAGAGCAATCGTCAGCAACGCCAGAGGAGGTGGCGGAAGCAACTGAAAATGAATTTCTTCATTTTGGCCATAATAATGATTCGATATGTACCAGATTTGGCAATCTGGTAGATATGGTCATTCCTTATTGTGGCTGCCACAGATTTTCGTTCTTTGTGAAGGCGGAGGGGGCGTGGCACAACTTGGAAAGAAACTTGATTCAGTGTGATATCACATGAGTCTGGAAACAAAATTTGGTGGCTCTAGCTTTTATAGTCTCTGAGAACGAGGCGTCAAACAAGACGGACAGACGGACGGACAGACAGACATGGCTCTATAGACTCGGCTATTGATACTGATCAAGAATATATATACTTTATGGGGTCGGAAAATTTTCCTTCTCTGCGTTACACACATCCACTTTTACCACAAATACAGTATACCCCTTAACTCTTTTTGAGTACGGGTATAAAAAAATTAATAAATTCCAAAATCTGCCTTTAAGGCGGAACAGAGTTCGTCGGGTCAACTAGTATATATATATAGATTTTCAAAACTTCGAACAAAAATAATTTTTTTTTAGTGAAAAATTCGTACATTTTTTTTATCAATGTATGTTTTTTTTTTCCAAAACTTCGAGCAAAAATAATTTTTTTGTAGTGAAAAATGTGTACATTTTTTTTATCAATGAATGTTATTTCTTTATTAAAAGCTATTCATCGAAAAATATAGATGCTCATCAAATACCATGACTTTAACTCAAACATTTGAGTGGCTCTTTGAAAAATGTGGAATTTTGTAATTGTGCATTTTGGCTCATCCCTCATCCCACTGTGCTATGGTCCGTGATCTTCTGGGAAACGACGGCAGTGATGCTGTGTTAAATCTGAAATCCGAGATTTCAGAACGAGATCCACCGAGATACTTTTTTGGGAGGCTAGCATCTCCTATGCCAGAGACAGCGGTAAGCGATTAGGTTTTTCGAAGTTTTAGCTGATTAGCTAGGCGACTAGTTACAAAATGCAATTGCGATCCCGAGTCCAAAAGTGCGCAACATGGCACGAAAGTTCCAGCGCTTTTTTTACGAGAACGACGGCGGTGGCTAAAAGCCTAGCATCAGATGGACTGTGGGACTGAATTGCTTGAGGCAAGGAGGGCGACAATGCAACCATGGCGGTACGACTTGGTTGTGCTTGGAGGCACAGATTGGACCGCCTCTGTTGGACGAATGAAATGCAAAAGAGTGTGGTGCTTCGATCGGCAAGTGCGGCAGGGACCTTTCGTAGGCAACAACTTTTAAATCCAGATAATTTCTCCCAAGATGGCAGCTTTTGATTCGACGAAGACTTCTCCCATCTACTTTGAGAGACTTTGTCCATCTTCTGAAGAACAGTCTGCACGAGAATACAATCCGCCTCTTCTTTCTTTCTTGCAAGCTCCTTCATAGCACTAATCTATCAGTCAGTTCCCTCAACCTGGCCACAGATGCGTCAGCCTTCTCCAACCCAAATATCCCTCTGATGTGAGCCTGCAAAATAAAACGTTTATTGTCAAAGCGTCGCTTCAGAATGTCCAGTGCTACGATATAATTAGCTTCATTTATTTCCTCCAAACTGTTGTGTGCCACAAAAAATTTTATTCCAGCTCCGTCAATGATTCCAATAGCCCTCGCAGGTCGCATTCATCCATTTGGCACAACTTTTCACTATCCATTTCTGTGCGTATGGACTCTAGCCTTCAGCCTAATGAAGGAAATACGAGATACAGGCTCAGAGACTTTGGTGCTGGCTGCGTTCGCACAAAAAATTTTCCCAGATGGAGCAGCGCCAAATGCCACAGAATCACTTTCTTTGCCATAGCAAACGATCCACTCTTTCTACTATTCTTTCTCTTGGCCATGTTTTCGACTATAGAAAACTATTAACGCTGAGGGTGCTAGTCGATCAAAGTTAAATGTGATTATGCAACGCGCGAAACGAGTTCAAAAACTTTAGCGTTCACTTTTTTGGCACTTGTTATATGCGAAATGTATGCATCGGTAAAAGTAACGAAGCGACGCACAGTGGGGCCTCAGCCGCAAAGAGGTGGCAAAAGTCAATGCATTTTTTGAACGCTTTGGATAAATCCAATACACGAATTCGATAGAGTATTTTCCAAAGCTTTCAAAAATAAAGTTTAAAAAGAATCGGACTTTTAGTTTAGGAGATATGAGCAATCAAAGTTGAAAATTATTTCCACGTGCAACAATTTATTCAACTTTTATTGACTGAGCGGCTGTCGCAGCTTAAATTCCCATACAAAATCCAAATTTTGACGTTTTTCGTGCGAGGTAGCGTCACTGTTATCGATGTAGAAGCCACAAAACCCAAAATCGCACGTATGGACCTTTGATTTAGGTAAAGAAATATGCAAAGATCCCGTATACAAAATGTTTCGGGAATACAAAAATGTAGTTTTTTTAAAATTCAGGTCAAAGTTTAAAAACAAAAAAAAATCAGGTACTAATGTACTAATGAAACTATATACTCAGGTACACTCAATAATATAACCATTTTTAAGTTTTCGCTTCCTAAATGATGTAGTTAGCTATTAATCCATTTGCAGGTAAGTCTTTTTAACTTCGACCTACCTTTTTCAAAAGTTTTTGTGGCATTGCATATGCAGGTTGGCCGTTATAATTGACCTGAATTTGACCAAGTTTTTTAACCTGCTTTTTATTTTGGCAAAGGGTGGTATATGCATATGTATATATATTGCAGTCCTTTTTTGTATAGGTCCATAGTTCTATTTTGACTTTTAAACCATTAAGTTGTGTATAAACAGTGAAAATGGCGATGGAAAATATAAAATTGTTTGAGATATTTAGAACTTCAAACTTCAACGAATTTAAGGAAGCTGTTCTCGTTGAATTAAAGTAGAATCGGACAACCCAGAGAAGCATACAAGTATAATACATAATATTAATCTTGTATATGCTAGAATTGACACTAAATGGAAGATCTCACATCGTAATACTACAGTGTTCAATAGCAAAAACGAAACCTGGTTAGTTGGAAAGCAGATGCTAGATGATGGACTCTCCACGTCCACAGGACGATGCTCAGGAAGACCAATTAAAACCCTGGAAGAGTGTTCAGCTTATACAAGAAAAAGAAAACTTTCAGATGCAACATGTCATATAGCTACGGATCACTTATCGGAGGCGCTGTCAATCAGATATATGAAACTTGGACTGAGGGTCGACTGCCCCAAATATGGATACGGGAACGCAAACGATGGAAACTCATCCCGGAAATTCTTTAAGGAACACGAAATTACAGCAAAAACGAGAAGGAACGTGAGTCGCTTCTAGTCGCGACTCTACTTTCATACCCGTACTCAGTCAGTATATAAACTTGTGAGCTTATAATTAAAATTAAAAAAAAATTTTTTAATTTTACATTTTACATTTTTTTGCTACATTTGTTAACTACATCTACATCTAAAATGTAGATAACACATCTGGAACAAATATTCTACATCTACCATTTAGATTCTACATCTCCTCCGCAAGGGGTTGCTCGCGCATTGCACAGGGCAGAGTGTGTGCGAGCGAGACAGAGAATGAATAGCGTCAGCAGCGCCAGAGGAGGTGGGGGAAACAACTGAAAATTAATTTCTTTATTCTGGCTATAATAATGATCTGATCTGATTCAGATTCGGCAATCTGATAGATATGGTCATTCTCTACGATACTGTGTTTTTAGTTTTATCGTATCTTAAAAATTGTGGCTGTCACAGATTTTCGTCCTTTATGGAGGCGGAAGTGGGCGGGGCGAAATTCTGAAATACACTTGTAACTAGCTCTTAAGGTCTCTGAGATCTAGGCGCTCATCAAGACGGACAGACAGACAGACGGACGGACGGACGGACAGACAGACATGGCTCTATCGACTCGGATATTGATACTGATCAAGAATATATATACTTTATGGGGTCGGAAAATTGTCCTTCTCTGCGTTACACACATCCACTTTTACCACAAATACAGTATACCCCTTAACTCTTTTTGAGTACGGGTATAATAACTGGAGTGGATGAAGGCATTATCCAAAGATTGATGGGGGATGGTGGATGGTCGCCAGTGTGAAAAGGCTATTAGCTACATACCGCAGTCTTTCCTCCCACTCTATTTGATCTCTTTGAAAGCATGGCCTGGTTTTGATAATTATAGGTGTGACCGCATATGTCTTTGGCATAATCTCTTGATAAATACTAGATGAGAATCCTATCGATTTACCACACATGTCGTTACATTTTAATGGCCTGACTATCGAGCAATAGACTAGTCTGTTCCGCAACTTACCTCGCGCGTTGCACAGGGCAGAGTGTGTGCGTGCGAGAAAGAGAATGAATAGCGTCAGCAGCGCCTGAGGAGGTGGGGGAAGCGACTGAAAATTAATATCTTCATTCTGGCTATAATAATGACCCGATCTGTACCAGATTTGGCAATCTGGTAGATATAGTCTGTCGCCGCCAATATGTACTAACCACCTATAAATTTAAACTTTAAAGATATTTTATTTTAAATTTAAGCTTTAAAGATATTTTAATGTTTAAATTTATAGGTGATTAGTACATATTTGCGGCTACGTTCCCCCCATCGTAAATGAGACCATCTGGATATTATTTACCCCTTATTGTGCCGATATCTAGTACAGCTATTTTCGATGCAGGTCTCTCCATGGCGCCTCGATGAGTTTGTATGGTTGCACGACTGACTTGTCAATCTCTTGCTGTGACTACGTGGATAATGCGTCCTTTCGGCCATAGGTTTCTGGGCATGTTTTCATCCACAACAATTACAACGCTTCCGACGACTATTGGATCGGACTTCTCAAACCTTTTAGTGTGTTTGGTGAAGAAATTGTCGCCGAAAAGCTGATTTTGATTCCAGCCCTGACGCAAGTCCATGTCGACACCGCATATTAGCTTATATCCATCAGCCGAGCCTAATAGAAAGTGATTTGGAGTTAAAGCCGCATCATCTGCCGAGTCTAGGCTCACGAATGTTAGCGGGCGTGAATTGATGATGAGTTCGGCTTCTGTAAATGCCTTGACCAAACCGAGATGAAAAGACATCTACAGTTGTTGAGTTCAATATTGAAACTTTTTTTTTTATTCAATTGTATGAAATTAGGTAGCTCTACTGTGAAGTAAAACTAGGCTTAGGTCTAGGGTTAACGCAGTGGTATGTGTGTGCATGTGAGCAATATCGCTTAGGTAGCAAGATAAGAAAAACCATTTGGTGTACATTAGGAATTACCACGGCGACCACCGCATCGCAGACATCTGTTAGCGTGGGACCATCTTAGGAGATAACTCGGCGATGCACTTAAGAACTAGATTAGGGTTTTGGACAATTTATTACCCTTCATGTTTTAGAGTATTCTAAACATTCTGCAAAAGGCCAAGAAAAGTGCCGAGATGTAGTACTTTTCAATTTAATTTTTCTTAATTTATAATTTTTATATTCTTTGCTTGTTTTGGGTTTTGTGATCTCGCCCATTCTGGGTTTCACAAACCACATCTGTTTTTTTGGCAAATTCTTGTCCGAATTTCCAAATATCCGTGTGAAGAGCTTTATGCTAACTCCTTGGCTTCGTAGTAGTGGGATCCCTTCGATCGCGCACTGTTTTGAAGTAGTAGCTTCGTGTGGACTAACCATAATAATCACACAATAACTGAGTCGTCGGACAAACCTTTCTTTTCTAAGAGTTTTCCTTGACCAACTTTGTTGGTGCTGTGGTGCATCCGTGTACTCACAGCACCCCTCTGAATGAATTCCTTGAAGACTGAAGACCATTATTCTTATCTGCTTCCACACTCAATTTTTTTGTATTTATTCGAAGTTTCGGCCTCGAATATGCCACTTTAATTGCCGATTTCTCGACAAAATTGTCACAATTTGTATTAATTGTTTATTCGACGTTACGGCCTCGAATATGCCACTTTAATAATTTTTGCACGGTGGCTAATTTATTATCATTTTTAATAAATACTATTATTTATTTATTCGACGTTACGCCTCGAATATGCCACTTTAATAATTTTTGCACGGTGGCAAATTTATTATTATTATTTAATAAATACTCTGCTCCTTACCAACAAGGGGGAAACAAGAGTTTATTATTTGGCAACCTGTAGCTGTAAGTCACTTGTATTTAACAGAATCTTTAAGGTGCTGATTTATTCTCTGAGTTGCATTACCATAGAGGGTGCAACTGCAAAGATGTCGAAGGACCAAAATGTAAATGCCTTGACCAAACCGAGATGAAAAGACATCTACATTTGTTGAGTTCAATATTAAAACTCTTTTCTTTATTCAATTGTATGAGATTAGGTAGCTCTACTGTGAAGCAATATCGCTTAGGTAGAAAGATAAGAAAAACCATATGGTGTACGTTAGGAATTACCATGGCGACCACCGCATCGCAGACATCTGTTAGCGTGGGACCATCTTAAGAGACAACTCGGCGATGCACTTAAGAACTAGATTAGGGTTTTGGACAATTTATTACCCTTCATGTTTTAGAGTATTCTAAACAGCTTCCATTAGTGCGCTCCGCATGGTTTTATCGTTGAATGAATAGTTTGGGCATATGGTTTTCAGCACACTTTTCGTTGACCTGATATGGCGCTCCCAGGCGCCCCCCCTGTGGGGTGTCCCCGGAGGATTAAAGCGTCATTTGATGCGATCATACTTCACCGTGATATTGTCGAAATCAATATTGCTTAGTTCTTCTTTCAGTGCATTTTCTGTAGATCTAAAATTGGTCCCGTTCCACGTCTTGCCATTAAATTGCGAAGGCACATAATGCATGAGCTAGTGTCACATTTGTATGCGATCTCAAAGTACACGGCGCGGAGTGTCAAGCACGTAATTAGAACTCCCCATCTCTTTTCCTTATGCCTCCCGACGTTTACAAGAATTGGTATATGTGAATGGTTTTTCAAAGCTGGCCAATCTTGGTGGTGAAACTGATGCCAATTGGGACGGCTTTGGGACTGCTGCCTCATTTTTGGATTTTGAGCGTAAAGTTTTGTATAAGACGCGAAGTTTCGGAATGTAATACGATTTTAAGCTTTTGATGATCGTCTCATGATCCATATGATGATGCTCCTCGTCGTAGTTCTGAACGATTATAAATTGAATATAGCTTCGTCTTGGTAGTATGATAGCGTCGTCTCTGCAGTTAATTTCGTTGAGCCTACCTTGCGTCCGCAAGTTTCCTTTATGGTCGATGTACGGGCTCAGTCCTCTTAGAACACTTTGCTTGTTAAGCGGCAGTCCTGCTGATAACGTGCAGACCTCATTGAAATACTCGCCTGCTTGCGCCTGCTTAAAGAGTAGATTCTCTGCTCGAATGATTAAATCTGGATTGATCTTGTTTGGTGTGGTCTGATTTTGCCTTAGAGCCTTTAACCTGTCGATGTACAGAAGGAATGTCGCCAAAGCTCTGTACAAACGTCGCCATTGAGAAAAGTACTCAACGTTTATAAGTTTTATGGTCTTTCCATAAAATCGAACTTTTTTCCTCAAGGATCCAAACCGACTTTTTCTGAGATATATGGGGCTTTTGGTTTGGTTTTTTTTCTATAGCAGAACTTTTTTTTAAGAATAATTTAAGCCTTTTTTTTTTACACCTTTTTTTAGAGGTAGCGCTTTTTTTCACATAACTTAAGTGTCTTACGTCTGGTTGTAAAGAACTTTTCTATTATGGAAATATAAAGAATTCAAATTTAAAAAATAAGATTTTTGTGCAGTATATTTTACGAAATTTTGACTTAAAAATGTCAGGAAGAGTCGAAAAAAATGATATCCTGTGTTCTTTATTTTGGTAGGTATAGATGAATTATTTAGGCGTCGTTTAAGGTATAGAGACATTTTTTTTGCCTGCGTAGTTATGCAAACAAAAACACATTACCGCATAATTGACAAAAAAATGTACTTCGCTATTGTGTTATCGTGTAAGAATGAATTTTTAAATGTGTTAAAAGGGGGAAGAAAACAAATAAAATAAAAGAGTTCGTGTTAAGCGAAGGCTAGGTGTGTTCAGTCGTAACGAACCATGGTTCGTTACATTTCTTATACTACTGCTACTACTAATACCATCTAGGTGCCAATACAATAAGTTAAATGCAATTTTTATGCAGAATAAGCCACTAGAAATAATTCAATTTAAAAGAGTACTCGTGCACTTTATTTACGACAAGCCACGGGCCCAGCAATATAATACGTTTTTGTAAACGACAAAAAATATAACACCTCACCAAATTGCGTTGTTTCGCAATGACACAAGTAGGCCAATTCTCGGTCTTTCTACTCTCCCGATATTTCACAATCACCAGCGTCAGTTGACCTGCATAGGAAATATCATGGAAGTATTGCACAATAAGTCAAGCCAGAATAAATTGCTCGCCCCCCATTCCCATTCCCAAAACCAATAACCCACACGATTTCCGGGGTGCAGACGAAACAGAAATCAATCCAAACCCACTAACCCACCTTTATGGAAGTGGTACACTATGTTTTACCGATTAAGCATAAAAGTTGCTGACGCCGGGATCTGACGTACGATGTCGCCAACCGGCGAAGAACTTAAAAAGCGCAAGAAGCGCCGAAGAAGGGGCAGTCCAACCGCCAGCAACTCCACGTTCACACCTGGCAGCTTTACCCCCGATCAGCAAGAAACCACACACCGCGACGAATCAAGAAAAGCAATCAGACTAAGGTCATCAAAACCACCACACCAAGCTTTCACGGGTCATTTCTTCGGAAAAAATCAACGCTTCGCATCGCCCTACCACTTTTTCGGTCACACAAAGGCCAGTCCCGAGTCACAAAAAGTTCCAAATCTAAAAATTTCTTGTAGAGGACCTTGGACGTGACTTATGCATACCTCGGCCTGAGATAGGTCTTCACACAGTTGTACGTATTTGCAAAAGATTCTTTCTACGTAAGAAAAAACATCGGCTAAGATGATTTGGCTCAAATTTTGTTCAGTTGTTCGTATTTGCAACGAAAATAAGTTTACGAAAGAAAATTTGGAAAAACCAACCTACGATTGCGAAAAAAGTGATTTTGTATATGTTTATTTTATTGAAATAGGCGAAGACCCCCAATTGTCATTGTTCAGGGGAGCAGCGCTGCTAACATTGAAAAGTTAACAGTCGGTTGACAGGGGTGCTAATAGTGGACTGTTAGCTCGCTCTCTCTCTCGTGCCCTTCGCTCTCGTGCTGGTCAGTCACGATCCACTCGACTCTCTAGCACTGGCGCTAGCATTAAGCTGCCAATATACAGAGAGGGAGTTGCGGTCTCTCTTCACCTACAAACCAGAACTAAAGCACCGAATAAGCCCCCAGCCGTATCCATCATATTACCCGAGAATATACGCTTATTTTATTTAACGCCTCCGACTGTTTTTTATTGGGAATATCGTTGGGAACCTCCTGCAATCCACCCTCCTACAAACAATAACATATGTAATTGTTTCTCCACTATCTCTGTTGTACCACAAAAATCTCTGTGCCTGTGTATCCTCTGCCCGAATGTTGAATTGTTGAAACATTTCAGCGATTACGCCGCAAGCCGCCACTTGGCCAACTCTTAATGCCAGAAGGACTTCCAAAAAGTGGTGTCAGTAGATCTGGACCTGTGAGAATGAAGTCATTTAGCGCTGCTCCATGAGCTTTGGCGGCTGCATCCCAGACGAGTCTGATTTTGTCAGGTTTGTTCGGACACGAATAGATCGTGACTGACCAGCGCGAGAGCGAAGGGCACGAGAGAGAGCGAGCTAACAGTCCGCTATTAGCACCCCTGTCAACCGACTCTTAACTTTTCAATGTTAGCAGCGCCGCTGCCCTGAACAATGACAATTGGGTCTTCGCCTATTTCCATAAAATAAACAAATACAAAATCACTTTTTTTCGCAATAGTAGGTTGGTTTTTGCAAATTTTCTTTCGTTAACTTATTTTCTTTGCAAATACGAATATTGGCAAATACCAAATACGTTAGTTAAACGCGCCCATCGCCTCCTTAATCAGTCGGGTTGCGTACCCTTTTTGCTCTAGGTTATCGACTTGATAAGCGATCTTATCGTATAGATTGGGTTCTCGCTTGATTTTATTTTTGAGCAATTCAGATGATTGACTGCGTTTTGGTAGTTTTCAGGAAGTATGCAATGTCGCGCCACAAGAGTCCCACCTCGAATCGACCATTCAGTTTCACGCATGTTTGATCCAGAAATTTCAAGTTCCTTTCATCGTCTTTTGCGTACCCTTTTTGCTCTAGGTTATCGACTTGATAAGCGATCTTATCGTATAGATTGGGTTCTCGCTTGATTTTATTTTTGAGCAATTCAGATGATTGACTGCGTTTTGGTAGTTTTCAATACAATATCATGTAACTCTTGCCAATCGCATTCACAGTGATGCATAGTCCAGTGCCTGGTCGAACTTGATATGCCCTGAACGCCCCAGCCTAACAAACATTTTGAACCAATTGGTTCCTTATGTCTTCCTTCACGTAATTTACAAGGGACGGCAATTTTCCAATTGTCTGCGCCACTAAGCAACATGGGCTGAATGCTGTCGTACGATTGTAATGGGAAATCTTTAAGTGACGGATATTTTCTTTTCATATCTGGCGCATTCACTGATTGTTTAGGTAGAGCCAGGTTGCAAAGTGAGTGGACGTTGTTCATCCAATAACGCTTTTCGCCATTAAAGCCGGAAATTTGCAATGATGCTAGTAAAGATGAGCTTTCGCTGCGTGTGGCTTCACTGGTCCATTGCAAGCAGATAGGAACTGGCACGCCCTCTACGCCGAGATTGTTAAAGATCGCCTCGTCTATTAAAGTTACGGAAGAGCCTTCGGCTAGGAAAGCGTACACCTGAACAGTTCTATGGAACTATACGAAAATAGTTATTTTTGTTCGTACTGCTATGCGTAGCCTGATCCGCATTATCTTCATCTATGTTAAAAATTTAGAGCCCATCTTTATGAACCAAAGGCTGGTGCTTTTTGATGCACCCATTAGCGCCACATACCTTCTTTATGAAACAGCCCTTGCGATGATATTTAAGACAGCGGTAACAGACTTTCCCAGCTCTCATCTATTGACAGCTGAGTGAATTGACTACACTGAGCCGCGTTGTGTTCAGATGTGCCACATTCCATGCACTTGGTTGCATATTGCTTTGGAGCCTCGGAGCTATGATCTTCGTAGTGAGTACTTACCGGACTTGCCTTGTATGTAGAAGGACAAACAACAGTTGAAGCCGCCTCAGCTATGTTGTAGAGCCAATCGCTGAACTCTTGAACAGGTGGCTTATAACCTTTTGGATGCATCGCCCACTCCAGATTTTGCCAATTCGACAACTTGTCAATTAATTCCTTTACCAGCATGAGATTATTGAGGTGAGCCTATGAACAATTTAAGTCTGTCTTTGGGGGGCAACATTTTTCTCACCTTTTCAATCATCTTCTCCAGAATGTGCTCTGGTCTACCAAAGAACATTTTAAGTGTTTTAATAACGTCAGGAACCATTTGAGGCAGAAGAAACTTGTCTTTAACCAGCTCTTGGGCCTTGCCTCCAAGGCACTTCTGCAAGCGTAGCATATTTTCTACGTTTGAACATCCTGCCACAGAAGTGCTGTGGTCATACGTGCTGATGAACATCGGCCATTCTTCGGGATCCCCATTTGAATTTTGGCAAGCCCTTGGGCATGGATTGTCGTGCAGCCAGTTGATAATTTAATGGTCCATTGGTTTCTCCCGCTATAGGTACGGATATAATAACAGAAACGGGTAAGCTTTGGCCATTCATTTCAGCCATAATGCGGTATTTTTGTTCTATATAACGCTCCTCTGCGTCTCGTTTCGCCTCCAACATCGCCAACATTAATTTTTTATTGATTGCGCTGGGCGGCTCCTGTTGGGATTCATTTTCACATCTGTACAGTGGTGGTGACTCTCGCTGAATTCCGGTCGTAATTTGTCGGTCTGGTATCAATGGTGCTTGTAGCAAATTTATACCCGTTCTCAAAAAGAGACAAGGGGTATATTGTGTTTGTGGTAAAAGTGGATGTGTGTAACGCAGAGAAGGAACATTTTCCAACCATGTCTGTCTGCCCGTCTGTCTGTCCGTCGTGTTGAGCGCCTAGATCTCAGAGACTATAAGAGCTTGAGCAACCAAATTTTGTTTCGAGACTCATGTGATATCACACTGTTACAAGTGTATTTCAACATTTCGCCCCGCCCCCGCAAAGACGAAAATCTGTGGCATATCTGTGGCAATCTGTGCATATTGCTTTGGAGCCTCGGAGCTATGATCTTCGTAGTGAGTACTTACCGGACTTGCCTTGTATGTAGAAGGACAAACAACAGTTGAAGCCGCCTCAGCTATGTTGTAGAGCCAATCGCTGAACTCTTGAACAGGTGGCTTATAACCTTTTGGATGCATCGCCCACTCCAGATTTTGCCAATTCGACAACTTGTCAATTAATTCCTTTACCAGCATGAGATTATTGAGGTGAGCCTATGAACAATTTAAGTCTGTCTTTGGGGGGCAACATTTTTCTCACCTTTTCAATCATCTTCTCCAGAATGTGCTCTGGTCTACCAAAGAACATTTTAAGTGTTTTAATAACGTCAGGAACCATTTGAGGCAGAAGAAACTTGTCTTTAACCAGCTCTTGGGCCTTGCCTCCAAGGCACTTCTGCAAGCGTAGCATATTTTCTACTACGTTTGAACATCCTGCCACAGAAGTGCTGTGGTCATACGTGCTGATGAACATCGGCCATTCTTCGGGATCCCCATTGAATTTTGGCAAGCCCTTGGGCATGGATTGTCGTGCAGCCAGTTGATAATTTAATGGTCCATTGGTTTCTCCCGCTATAGGTACGGATATAATAACAGAAACGGGTAAGCTTTGGCCATTCATTTCAGCCATAATGCGGTATTTTTGTTCTATATAACGCTCCTCTGCGTCTCGTTTCGCCTCCAACATCGCCAACATTAATTTTTTATTGATTGCGCTGGGCGGCTCCTGTTGGGATTCATTTTCACATCTGTACAGTGGTGGTGACTCTCGCTGAATTCCGGTCGTAATTTGTCGGTCTGGTATCAATGGTGCTTGTAGCAAATTTATACCCGTTCTCAAAAAGAGACAAGGGGTATATTGTGTTTGTGGTAAAAGTGGATGTGTGTAACGCAGAGAAGGAACATTTTCCAACCATGTCTGTCTGCCCGTCTGTCTGTCGTCCGTCGTGTTGAGCGCCTAGATCTCAGAGACTATAAGAGCTTGAGCAACCAAATTTTGTTTCGAGACTCATGTGATATCACACTGTTACAAGTGTATTTCAACATTTCGCCCCGCCCCCGCAAAGACGAAAATCTGTGGCATCTGACCAAAATCTGACCATATCTACCAGATTGCCGAATCTGAGTCAGATCGGATTATTATAATAGCCAGAATAAAGAACCTCCTCTCATCGCTGCTGACGTTACTTGTTTTCTTTCTCGCTCGCACACACTCGCAATGCGCTAGTGCCCACTGACGGAGGAGATGTAGAATCTAAATGGTAGATGTAGAATATTTGTTCTAGATGTATAATCTACATTTTGGATGTAGTTGTAGTTAACAGATTTAGCAAAAAAATGTAAAATGTAAAATTTTAAAATTTTTTTAAAATTTCAATTATAAGCTCACAAATTGATACACTGACTGAGTACGGGTATAAAAGTAGAGTCGCGACTAGAAGCGACTCACGTTCCTTCCGTTCGTTTGGTTGAAATGTAATAAGTTTAGTTTATTGTTGGAAATCGCATCATATTATACTAAAACAAAACAAAAAATGGGTGAAATAAGAACAGACGACATTTTTACCCCTCGCCGATATTGTTATCGATTTTATATCTGTGAAATGAAACTCCCACTTTGTTTTTTGTTGAGCTACAGAGCTTTTCCAGTAGCGTTGTGTTGCAGAGGTTATTAATGAGACTCTTCGGGCCAGCGTCTATTTAAGCGTGAATTTTATAACATTAAATGTAGCATTACCTACTTGTATAAGAGCATCTAAAACCCTTATGTTGTCTCCATCGTTCGGTAGCTGCTGCGCTTTCATGTTAAAGGGCGCTCTGCACCTGCCGCTTCGATTCTCGCTTTGATCGGCCGTCGTTGCCTAAGCGAGTTCTATGCTAATCTCTCGCCGCATAGGTTGTATATCGAACCCTCTAGTGTACTTTTATCTGGCCGGGCAAAGAGTGAGTAATCGGCTTCCGCTAGCTGCCTGTATTATTAAACATTTTTATATCGTTTCGAATCAAATTGTTTAAATTTATTTAGGAAGAATAGAGGTGGCATCTCAAACATTGGTGACCGCGACGTGATTGAACTACAATTTTACTCGCGTTTTGAGTAAAATCTATAAAAATCGAACAATATATTCGTTGCTGTGCTGTTTAATTACAAGCAAATACGACCCTCTTGGATTGATTAATCCTGTTATTGTCAGGTGCAAGTTCTTCCTTCAGCAGCTTTGGAGAGAACATTTGGACTGGGATGAAAGCCTACCGACAGCGCTGCACTCAACTTGGATTGACCTGAGAAACAGTTTGGCAAGCATCTCTCGCATTTCATTTCCTCGCGTTGTCCATCTTTCCAGCACAACTGTAGAGGTTCATGGATTTTGTGATGCAAGCATGGAAGCATATGGTGCTTGCATATATGTCGTGTCCAGGCAAGGGGAGTCGTCGAGCAATGTTTTGTGCTCAAAGTCTCGAGTGGCGCCACTAAAATCATTGTCGATTCCAAAGCTGGAATTGAGTGGAGCCCATTTGCTTGCGAAGGTTATGAGCAATTTAAAGAACACGGGAATTTTCCCAGGTCAGTTTTACTGCTGGTCGGATTCGTCTACGGCGTTATCTTGGATACGGGATGAGCCAGCCAAATTTCAGGTTTTCGTGGCAAATCGAGTGGCAACAATTTAGGAGTTGACGCAAGGCATGGAATGGCGCTATGTTCCCACATCGGTGAACCCCGCTGATATCCTCTCGAGAGGCTCGCTTCCCAGCCACCTCATCCAGTCAGAGCTGTGGTTTCACGGTCCCTCGTTTTTGTTAGGCTCTAAGGATGAGTGGCCTGTATCTCCCATTTCTGAAACTCCGACCATTGAGCTTCGCAAACGTATATTGCTGATCGCGTCTCCACATGCTGATCTCACGTTCGAATGCAAACTTGCAAACTCTTTCTTCGGCAGCCAGCGCACATTCGCCTACATGCATAAATTCGTTCATCGTCTTAGGCATCTTGGACTCACGGCTGCTGACATTCAGCAAGGAACGCATCTTTTAGTTCGACACGTTCAGCTAGCAAGTATGTGGTCGGATCAAGGAGATTAGACGCAATGGGCAAGTCAGGAAGTCTAGCTCCATCAGTTCGCTATCTCCGTTCATCGATCCGTCTGGTTTACTTCGAGTTGGAGGTCGTCTCAGTAACTCATCGCTCCCGTTTAATGCTCAGCACCCGCTTATTTTGCCCAAGGGACATCCCGTAACGTCTGCAATGATAAGCTATTATCATCAACGGAACCTCCATGCCGGACCTCGCGCCTTGCTTGCTAAAATTCGATTAGAATATTGGCCTATTGGAGGAAGCAAAGCCGTCTCGAAAGTGGTTAGCAAGTGTGTGAGATGCTTCAGAACGAGGCCGCGCATGGTTGAGCACATTATGGGAGACTTGCCTAAGGAGCGTCTGGAAGGATCGCGGGCCTTCGAAGTAACTGGAGTGGACTATTGTGGACCCTTTTTCTACCGATCAGAAATCCGCACGAGGCCTCCGATCAAGTGCTACATAAGCGTGTTTATATGCTTCACCTCTAAGGCCATACACGATTTCTAAGTTTGGAGGGAAAACTGGATCGTAATTCCACGCTCAAGGAGCGTTACTCAGCTTTTATGAAAGAGGAAACATATGTCCGCAGTCCATCCTGACTCGCGTAGCCTCTGCAAGTATTTTCTGCCTCATCACTGTGTTTTAAAGGAGGACAGTACCACGACAAAACTCCGTGTCGTTTTCGATGGCTCTGCAGCTACATCAACGGGATGCTCTTTAAATAATTTGATGATGACAGGTCCTGTTATTCAGCCCGCATTGTTAAACATACTGATCCGGTTCCGCACATATCCCGTCGCTCCCACTGGTGACATTTGTAAAATGTACCGCTGCGTAAAGGTATCTCCACCTGACAATTATCTCCAGTGTATTGTATGGCGAGATTCCATCCAGTCCGAGGTTCAGGAATACACATTAGACACAGTCACATTAGCTGTCCGCGCAATGCACCAGCTGCCCATCGACGAGGGTAAGTCCTACCCTCTTGGTTCAGTTGCTCTGCAACAGGAGTTCTATGTTGATAATCACATCTCTGGCGGCAACTCAGTCGCAGAGGTCTTGGAAAAACTCGCCAAACTTCAAGTCTACTGTCTTGCGGTAACTTCAAGCTTAGAAAATGGTGCTCGAGTAACCAGGAGGTGCTTGATGGAATTCCAGAAGACGACGGGGAGAAATGTATACGGTTACATGATGGAAGCAACATAACCAAAACTCTTGGTTTAGATTGGCACCCTGCGTCAGATCAACTGCTCTTTCAAATTGGCAACAATTCAGGAGTTGACCCAAGGCATGGACTGGCGCTACGTTGTCACATGGTTGAATCCCGCTGATATCTTCTCGAGAGGCTCGCTTGCCAGCCACCTAATCCAGTCAGAGCTTTGCTTTCTCGGCCCCTTGTTTTTTTTAGGATCTAAGGATAAGTGACATGCTTCTGCCATTTCTTAAGCTCCGACCTTCGAGCTTCGCAAGCGTGTATTCCAGATCGCTTCTCGACATGCTGATCTCACGTCCGTATGCAAATTTGCAAACTCTTTCTTTAGCATGCAGCGCAAATTCGCCTACATGCTTAAATTCGTTCATCGTCTTAGGCATCTTGGACTCACGGCTTCTGACATTCAGCAAGGAACGCATCTTCTAGTTCGACACGTTCAGCTAGCAAGTTTGTGGTCGGACATAAAGGAGATTATACGCAATAGGAAATTCAGGAAGTCTAGCTCCATCAGTTCGCTCTCTCCTTACATCGACCCGTCTGGTTTAAACGCTCCCGTTTAATGGTCAGCACCCGCTTATTTTGCCCAAGGGACATCCCGTAACGTCTGCACTGATAAGCTATTATCATCAACAGAAACTCCATGCCGGACCTCGTGCTTTGCTTGCTAAAATTCGATTAGAATACTGGCCTGTTGGAGGAAGCAAAGCCGTTTAGAAGGTGGTTAGCAAGTGTGTGAGATGCTTCAGGACAAGGCCGCGCATGGTTGAACACATTATGGGAGACTTGCCTGAGGAGCGTCTGGAAGGATCGCGGGCCTTCGAAGTAACTGGAGTGAATTATTGTGGACCCTTTTTCAACCGCTCAGAAATCCTCACGAGGCCTCCGCTAGCCGTCTGCATAATTAAACATTTTTATAACGTTTCAAATCGAATTTTTTAAAATTGATTTTGGAAGAATATTTGTGGAAAAAGAGCTGGGCATCTCAAACAGAGACGATGATTGTTCCGTTAATATATTCACAGTTTATTGTACTTAACTTAACATATGTAATGTTGTATGTATGCGATTTTGATAACGAGAGTTTACGATGGGTCGATTGAAGACGCGGAGCCGATTCAAGACTGTTGAAAGCGATATATCTATGTTATGAGCGTTTAGAACTATGTGGCAGGCAGGTCAATATGCCAGACAGCAAAACGTTTAACTACAGTGATGATCGATCTTGAAGTGTCTTCTGCTTTTTCTAACGAGCCTACCTCACAGCGGCTGACAAACGACGAGAAAGAGCAAAGCACCAGTAAGAGCATAAACAAAGGCAAGCAAAACGGTGATAAAGAGAGACGTTACACTAAGAGATGTTACATATGCTCAACTGCTCTTTGCGCTGCTATGGGCCGGCGCTTATTGTTCGAACATTGTTCTTTAGGTTTATTTTGCTGAGGTTAAATTTGTGTGCCATTAGAAATAAATTTATTAAATATATTAGGATATATGAAAGTAAATTTTTATAACCGTACTCAAAAAGAGTTAAGGTAAAGTAAAAGGTATTTGTGGTAAAAGTGCAAGTGTGTAACGCAGAGAAGGAAAATTTTCCGACCCCATAAAGTATATATATTCCTGATCAGCATCAATAGACGAGTCGATAAAGCCATGTCTGTCTATCCGTCTGACCGTCTTGATGAGCGCCTAGATCTCAGAGACTATAAGAGCTAGAGTAACCAACTTTTGTTTCGAGACTCACGTGATATCCCACTGCTACAAGTGTACGCCCCCCTTCGCCTTCACAAAGAAAAAAAATCTGTGGCATCCACAATTTTAAAGATACGATAAAACTAAAAACGCAGTATCGTAGAGAATGACCATTTCTACCAGATTGTCGAATCTGAATCAGATCGGATTATTATTATAGCCAGAATGAAGAAATTAATTTCTCCTCTGGCGTTGCTGACGATATTCATTCTCTTTCTCGCTCGCACACACTCTGCCCTGTGCAATGCGCGAGCGCCCCTCGCGGAGGAGATGTAGAATCTAAATGGTAGGTGTAGAATATTTGTTCTAGATGTATTATCTACATTTTAGATGTAGATGTAGTTGGCAGATGTAGCAAAAAAATGTAAAAATGTAAAATGTTTAAAATTTCTATTAAAATTTCAATCATAATCTTGCAAATTTATATACTGACTAAGTACGAGTATAAAAGTATAGTCGCGACTAGAAGCGACTCACGTTTCTTCTCGTTAATTATAAAATATAAACTTAAAACATCGTCAAATTTGTTTGTCTATTTTTTCTTCTGATACAAGTTTTATTTATGTGTAATTCATTTTTCAAATCGCGAGCTCGTTAGCAATTGGTGCACCGGAGCACGGCTGATAAATACAAATACACATTAGATAAATATTTCCTCAAGTTAACAATTTAACATAATTTTTTTAGGTATCATGACAACAAAATGATTAATTATGATGTGCAGGGCGGTTTTGTTGTAACGTCGATGGAATCTAATGGGAAAAGTAGCATACAAAACGGACACATTTTTAGAGTCTTGCCCGGTTTTTCTGGTAACAAGTCACGTATTGTCCCTATTCCGGATCCGATGGAGGCAATTAATGGCATCATGAGCAGCAAAAACGTAGCCACTTCAGCTAACTTTATATCGCCGAATCCACCATATTTACAACCGCACGAGTCCTCTTATCTTCTTACTCCTTCCATGAGTGTTCTAAGTATTAAACAGGTTAATTTTCGACATGCTGGCAACTACACCTGTGCTCCATCAAATGCCCGTCCTGCTAGCATTACGGTACATGTTTTAAGAGGTAAAATTAATTTAATACTGTATATTCGCGCACTAATGCATTTCAAATTTAAATCTTGGTATACACAGGAGAAAAAACTGCTGCCATGCAACACGCCAATCGAAGTTCTTTGGATAGTGATAATATAAGCAACAGCACTTTTGGGTTAATTAGTATAGGTGGTATCAATGGCACAATAACCCCAGTATTAGGCAAAAGCTTATTATATATTTCAATTATATTTCTATTAGTACGCGTACTATCAAATTTTCGCTTACTAATAGCTGTAGATTCATTTATATTTCTAGCATTCATAATATTACTTATGGAAAGCTGAAACTTGTAATTCATGTTATTAGAAATGGAGCATCAACCGAAAATAAAGAAATGCTCTAAGTTATGATTATCATACATACACAGGTATATGTATAATATCAACATATGATACATGTATAAGCCCTTTACCTTAACATTTACTATCATACAAGCTTTATATGCATTTTTAGAAAACAAACTGATGTACTCTAATTTTAAACTGTAAATAGACTTTAATAACATACAATGTATTGAATCGTGAAATAAGAAAATTCATCTACTTGTTACCAAATATAAAAAAATTATGTAGAATACATACTCTGTACATTATTTCATAAGATACAATTACTGCAGTTTATGTTTAGGTGTTCATATTTATTTATATGTACTGAAATTCTAGCGTTTTCTCCACAGAACATACGAGAATGATAAAGGATTTATTTGTTATATATTTATGTAACTGTTATTTGCTGTTCAATATGACTATAACAACAACAAATTTATGCCGTCAGAAATTTTAATTTTTAAAGTTAATGTGTATAATACAATTTAAATTAAATAAAAATACTACAGTATGTTTAAACGCATACAAAATAACAGAATTATATATCAACCCACCAACATTTTCTAAAATTACGATTTCTGTATAAATATCAAAAAATTTAAGCAACAAGTCTTCGGAGTGATTGGTTTGGAAGAGTATTTAGAGCTCGAAATAACGAAAAAGGCTTCCTGTATTTTTTTTCAATTGTAAATTAAATTAATTAATTTAATTGTTGACATTTAATAGTTTCAATATCTCAATTCAAGGAGTAAACAAAAAACAATAAATTTAAATTTTTCCGATAAGCACAGTCATAATTTATCACAATCTAAGTCCATTCTAACATTTTTTGACGCATACTGGAAGTTTCAAATTCAGACTTTGGGTTCGTGTTCAGCCGATCTATTAAGGTACATAGTAATACACCGGGATAGATACAGTCATGGAAAAAATAATAGAAACGACAATTTTTTCGTATTTTTCAAAATTTTCTTCACTTAATAGTTTTTTTTTAAGTTTAATATTTTTGATTGATAGTCAATACATTTATGTATCAAAATATAACAAAACAATAATTTTCAAAAAACGTAATGAACTAAATAATAATTTTTTCAATTTTTAGGCCTGGGAAAAATAATAGAAACGCGCGACTCAAAGCTATGGAAAACATATTTGTAGCTTCAAAGGCTATTAGTTTAATTTGTAACTTTAATATTTATTTGTGCCACCGCGATTTTTAATGACTTCGGTGCATCGACGTGTCATGGAATCCACCAAAGCACAAAACCAATCCTCTTCTAAATTCCCTCAAAAGGTGCTCTTTGGATTTAGGTCTGGTGACTGCGAAGGCCATTCCATTAAGGGAACTTCTTTATCCATGAACCATTTCTTAGCCAGTTACCACAACCATGCTTAACTGTTTTAATAGAGTACTTTGGGTGGTGGGCAGCATTCTTAGGGCGCCTTACATGTGGTTTCCCGTCAGATCCAAACAAATTCATCTTGGTTTCGTCCGACCACAACACATTTTTCGAATTTGAACGCAATAAATGCACCTTCGCGAAATTTACACGTTTGCCGATATTTTTGTGCTAAGGTATGGTACCTTTCGAGCTGAATGAGACTTTAGATCGACTTAAATCAACCTATTTCTTATAGTTCAACTAGTAACCGGTGCATTTAAATAATTTTTAAGATCTTTCGACGAGAGAAAGGGATTTTTTTGATTTTCTAACAAGGCGCCTGTCGAAATTTACCGATGTTGCGCGCTTTCTTCCGCGTTTCTCTCGTTTATTTTTGTGATGAATCGCCAAAAACACTTTTTTTAACATTTTGAATTTTGTCTATTTCTGACATTGTATTGCCTTCATATCTAAGAGTCAGGATAAGTCGTCTTTTAATATCGGTACAATGTAAGCCGGGACACATTCTGTTGATGTTACTGAGACGAGTTGTAAATTCGAACTATTTTATTCTCAAAACTTATGCACTATATATAGGAAACTCTAACATAATTAAACTAAGACCAACGCTAAGAAAAGAACAAATGTGCGGCACTTGTTCCCACGATCATCCTTGATAGTGACAAGTGTGTGTGCCTGTGCGACAAGTGTGTCGACAGATTCGGGTTCGACGCGACCCATGTAGATGACTTTATGGTCGAACCGATCCTAGATTTAGGTGTCCCTTTTCTCAAGTGGCCTCCTTCAAGTGTACTGTATTATTTATGGGGTGGCCTGTATCGTTCCTGTTCATGTTAATGAACATCTTGCCCGCGATCCGCTAGAGTTGAGATAGCTGCGGGTTTGTAGGCCTCCTTCAAGTGGACTGTATTTGTGTGCGGCGTGAACTGCTGTCGGTCCTGTTCATGTCTATGAACATCTTGCCCGCTGTACGCCAGAAATGTGATGATTGCACCGTGCTTGGTGCTAGATCCTGTTCATTATTATGAACATATTGCCCATGGTCCGCAAAGGTTGAGATTGTCGCGGGGTGGTGTGGCGTAGAGTTCTGTTCATGGTTTGAACACATTCTGAAATGAAAAACAATAACAAACAAAACGAGATCCGCAGGAACACTTAATAAACATCTTCTTTTTCCATTAGCTTATGAAATGTTACCTGTATAATACAATTACAACCGATCCAAAACAAGATAAGAACCAAATTCGAGTGCGTTTCTATTATTTTTTCCAAGACCAAAACGTGGTCTTATCACAATTATGCATACACAACTTATAATTCTTACGAAAGAAGCCCAAAAGAGAATCCAAAGTAAAGCACCGTTATCCCGAAACCAAGCACAGTGCTTTTTAGGTAAACATTTTGCTCCAAATATGAAATATTTGGGTTCAATGTGAATTCGCTGCCGTTTATATTATTTTTCCATGACTGTATATACATAGAATAGAGTCATACATTTTTTAACATCCTGTGTGTTTTAGAACTAGTTTTCTACGCGAAAGCTTGGTGTATACTAGATTTCAGAATGTGTCGATTTTTATAGTGTTAAACTACCCTTTTTTAACTTTTTTCAATTTAGATAATATTTTGGGTGTCTGCTTTCATATAAAAACGTTGATGATGTGCTTAAGATTCTTAATCGGACTGAGATCAGGACCGTTTCCCGGCCAGTTCAATGTCCCCATTCCCACCATTGCTAAATAGTATTTAACAAAAAAACTCTTCGTTTTAAAAATGAAACTTTTGGAATAATTCACAACACAATTCAATAACAAGCTAAGAAAAATATTCTTGACCAATGTTGCACTGTGGCAAGGAGCAGAATCGTCCTAGAAGATGAGGGAATCAGTATGCGGAAAGTAATGTTCATTAGACGGTATGAGGTTTTTCACTAAAAGTTTTTTTGACGTGACTGTGTTTACATATTCCTCAATTAATTATATTAGTATATTAGTTTTGTGATAGAAGTGGATATGTGTAAAACCCAGAAAAAATCGGTTCCGACCCCGACCCCAATCTAGGGCATCAGAAATGTTGAAGATACAAAAATGGTAATTCCTGCACTTTGTTTATCCCCTTTCCCCCTAAATACCTGGTTGATTAGAATATGTAAATATTTCATCGGTTTCCATTTTTATGCCGCTACATCTGCCTCTCCCTTCTCACACTAACGTCGTTATATTCCGTTCGCCACTTCCGAGGCTCACAACGTTCCCGCTCGTTCAAATAAGATTTACAGATTTGTCTGGACGTTGATATGCAATGACTGCTCCATCAAATGGCCCATGCGACATCAAGTCGAAGCCTGTTAGCCCCTCCTCCCACTCAACCGACCGAGCGGCGCTGCCGCATGACGCGCGACGCGTGTTACCAAACCGATCGCGAACATGCAGGAAAGATAGAGGCTAGACTTATATTCGAGGAAAATTAGAGCTAATGACAACTTAAGAGCTAAACATGCAAAGATAGCTAAGAAATAATACTAGTTACGGAAAAGATATGTTAGTATTCGTGATTTAAGAAGAGGGAGGGAATTACTGGTGGATATTATAAGGTAGAGAGAATAATAGTCCGAGCATAAGACCCTAAACGGTTAATGCAAGAAATAATTTGATATACAAAGTGGAAGGAACAAAGGAATAAAGTTTCTCTAGTAGGTCTAATGGGAATCGTAAAAGCTTATGCGGCTCAAGAGATCAGGACTATCTACGTCATCCTTGATCAGGTTGTGCATAAAAATCACACCAAGCATTTTTCTACGACTAACTAAGGTAGGAAGGTTTATTAAAAGCAATCTACGAGGGTAAGAAGGCAGTCTCACACTGCATCCCAGTTGAGGCCACGCAGAGCAAAAAGTAAAAAGTATTTCTGGACTAATTCTATATGGTCCTGGTGTACTTTGTACTGGGGGCACCATACACAAGAGCCGTACTCTAAAATCGGACGAACAAGCGATTATAGAGTCTTCGTTATGTAGGGATCGTCAAAATCCTCTGACCACTTTTTTATAAAACCAA
>JAWNNB010001562.1:0-14149 GCA_035043285.1 Drosophila subsilvestris | reverse complement strand
CTATGTTTCTTAATTCTATACATTTTCTGTTAACATTTTCATACTTCTGTTTACATTTTCATACATCTGTTTACATTTTCATACATCAGTTTACATTTTCATGCATCTTCATATATCTCCGACAAGGGCATAACTGTTTTTCGGGTGGTTTTTTTTTGTGGTTTGAGTTCTTTGTGGCAAATATTTTTATTCCAAAGCCCCAACAGCTCCGGATCTCCTCGAGAAGCGCTTCATCGGCGGATATACGGATCAGCGGGTGAGTGAATTCGGCCAATAATGCCGTTTTTTTATACCCGTACTCAAAAAGAGTTAAGGGGTATATTGTATTTGTGGTAAAATTGGATGTGTGTAACGCACAGAAGGAAAATTTTCCGACCCCATAAAAAATATATATTCTTGATCAGCATCAATAGCCGAGTCGATAGAACCATGTCTGTCTGTCCGTCCGTCCGTCTGTCCGTCCGTCCTGATGAGCGACTAGATCTCAGAGACTATAAAAGCTAGAGCAACGAAATTTTGTTTCCAGACTCATGTGATATCACATTGTTACAAGTGTGTTTCAAAATTTCGTTGCGCGTTCTTTCGCCCCCACAAAAGACGAAAATCTGTGGCATCCACAATTTTAAAGATACGATAAAACTAAAAACGCAGTATCGTAGAGAATGACCATATCTATCAGAGTCGCGACTAGAAGCGACTCACGTTCCTTCTCGTTATTAATTACATTCCCGAATGCTTTATTCACTAAAAAAAATATGTATATAAATACATATATTCCAAACAAAGCTACTAATTAAACAGAGATTTATAATCGACGCTCATATTTACTAACGAAGAGAAATGATTTTGTCATAATTTACATTCCTATTCATTTTACGGCTGGCAAAAATCATCCAGCTGAACCCTCCCCGAGGGCGCCGAGGCTGGGCAATGGGCACTGCATTATCCCGAATCGGGTAACTTCCGAACGAATCAAGATATCTTCATGAAATAAATTGCGTTTAAAAGAAAAAACCTTGAGAATTTAATCTGCAAAAGTACATGGTGCTTCAATATCTAGAAGCTTTACAATAAATAGCCAAAGTTGAACTTTGTTACAAGTGCATATTTTCCTATGCAAAATGATAAATTTCAAGTTTTTCGGGTCGATAAAGAATTTTTAATGGCCTATTATACTATAAAAAGTTATTTTAAATTTAATTTTTAACTTAAACAGAATTTACAAAAAAAGGGAAACAAATTTTTTTAATTGTTCTTAATTTTGGTTTACTATAAAACATGCATCTATTTTCGATGGATCGTTAGGAATATCCAATAATCTTAACATTTCTGAAGAATAAACACTTTCTAATTCTTTTTGGATTTCACATGTCTAATAGATGAAATAAATTAAACAAATCTGAAGAGGCTGTCAACATGTTGAAAAGATCGGTTTTTTGCCTTGTTCGTGATATTTTACAAGTATTCATGTACCTGAATTTCTTATAATCCGTGTTTCTCGTTTCCTGGGCTTCCTCTGACATCTCTCCAATTGGAAGGCTCTGATTTTTATACCCGTACTCAAAAAGAGTTAAGGGGTATACTGTATTTGTGGTAAAAGTGGATGTGTGTAACGCAGAGAAGGAAAATTTTCCGACCCCATAAAGTATATATATTCTTGATCAGTATCAATAGCCGAGTCGATAGAGCCATGTCTGTCTGTCCGTCCGTCTGTCCGTCTTGTTTGACGCCTCGTTCTCAGAGACTATAAAAGCTAGAGTAACCAAATTTTGTTTCCAGACTCATGTGATATCACACTGAATCAAGTTTCTTTCCAAATTGTGCCACGCCCCCCTCCGCCTTCACAAAGGACGAAAATCTGTGGCAGCCACAATTTTGAAGATACGATAAAACTAAGGATAAAACTATCGTAAGGAATGACCATATCTACCAGATTGCCAAATCTGGTACAGATCGGATCATTATTATGGCCAAAATGAAGAAATTAATTTTCAGTTGCTTCCCCCACCTCCTCTGGCGTTGCTGACGCTATTCATTCTCTGTCTCGCTCGCACACACTCTGCCCTGTGCAATGCGCGAGCAACACCTAGCGGAGGAGATGTAGAATCTAAATGGTAGATGTAGAATATTTGTTCTAGATGTATTATCTACATTTTACATGTAGATGTAGTTAACAAATGTAGCAAAAAAATGTAAAATGTAAAATTTTAAAATTTTTTTAAAATTTCAATTATAAGCTCACAAGTTTATATACTGACTGAGTACGGGTATAAAAGTAGAGTCGCGACTAGAGGCGACTCACGTTCCTTCTCGTTTTTTATTAAAATTTGACCGTGTGCCAAAATTTTATGAAGCGTTGGAGTAAGCTTATTTTCTGGATACTTTTCAAATAACAACTCTGCAGTCTTCGAGGCATATTCGCCAAATTTGCGGGTGTTAATTCTTGCAGTTTAAAATATTCAAAATTACAGCCAATCTTTGAATAATGCCTTCATCCACTCCAGTTATTATACCCGTACTCAAAAAGAGTTAAGGGGTATACTGTATTTGTGGTAAAAGTGGATGTGTGTAACGCAGAGAAGGAAAATTTTCCGACCCCATAAAGTATATATATTCTTGATCAGTATCAATAGCCGAGTCGATAGAGCCATGTCTGTCTGTCCGTCCGTCTGTCCGTCTTGTTTGACGCCTCGTTCTCAGAGACTATAAAAGCTAGAGTAACCAAATTTTGTTTCCAGACTCATGTGATATCACACTGAATCAAGTTTCTTTCCAAATTGTGCCACGCCCCCTCCGCCTTCACAAAGGACGAAAATCTGTGGCAGCCACAATTTTGAAGATACGATAAAACTAAGGATAAAACTATCGTAAGGAATGACCATATCTACCAGATTGCCAAATCTGGTACAGATCGGATCATTATTATGGCCAAAATGAAGAAATTAATTTTCAGTTGCTTCCCCCACCTCCTCTGGCGTTGCTGACGCTATTCATTCTCTGTCTCGCTCGCACACACTCTGCCCTGTGCAATGCGCGAGCAACACCTAGCGGAGGAGATGTAGAATCTAAATGGTAGATGTAGAATATTTGTTCTAGATGTATTATCTACATTTTACATGTAGATGTAGTTAACAAATGTAGCAAAAAAATGTAAAATGTAAAATTTTAAAATTTGTTTAAAATTTCAATTATAAGCTCACAAGTTTATATACTGACTGAGTACGGGTATAAAAGTAGAGTCGCGACTAGAGGCGACTCACGTTCCTTCTCGTTTTTTATTAAAATTTGACCGTGTGCCAAAATTTTATGAAGCGTTGGAGTAAGCTTATTTTCTGGATACTTTTCAAATAACAACTCTGCAGTCTTCGAGGCATATTCGCCAAATTTGCGGGTGTTAATTCTTGCAGTTTAAAATATTCAAAATTACAGCCAATCTTTGAATAATGCCTTCATCCACTCCAGTTATTATACCCGTACTCAAAAAGAGTTAAGGGGTATACTGTATTTGTGGTAAAAGTGGATGTGTGTAACGCAGAGAAGGAAAATTTTCCGACCCCATAAAGTATATATATTCTTGATCAGTATCAATAGCCGAGTCGATAGAGCCATGTCTGTCTGTCCGTCCGTCTGTCCGTCTTGTTTGACGCCTCGTTCTCAGAGACTATAAAAGCTAGAGTAACCAAATTTTGTTTCCAGACTCATGTGATATCACACTGAATCAAGTTTCTTTCCAAATTGTGCCACGCCCCCCTCCGCCTTCACAAAGGACGAAAATCTGTGGCAGCCACAATTTTGAAGATACGATAAAACTAAGGATAAAACTATCGTAAGGAATGACCATATCTACCAGATTGCCAAATCTGGTACAGATCGGATCATTATTATGGCCAAAATGAAGAAATTAATTTTCAGTTGCTTCCCCCACCTCCTCTGGCGTTGCTGACGCTATTCATTCTCTGTCTCGCTCGCACACACTCTGCCCTGTGCAATGCGCGAGCAACACCTAGCGGAGGAGATGTAGAATCTAAATGGTAGATGTAGAATATTTGTTCTAGATGTATTATCTACATTTTACATGTAGATGTAGTTAACAAATGTAGCAAAAAAATGTAAAATGTAAAATTTTAAAATTTTTTTAAAATTTCAATTATAAGCTCACAAGTTTATATACTGACTGAGTACGGGTATAAAAGTAGAGTCGCGACTAGAGGCGACTCACGTTCCTTCTCGTTTTTTATTAAAATTTGACCGTGTGCCAAAATTTTATGAAGCGTTGGAGTAAGCTTATTTTCTGGATACTTTTCAAATAACAACTCTGCAGTCTTCGAGGCATATTCGCCAAATTTGCGGGTGTTAATTCTTGCAGTTTAAAATATTCAAAATTACAGCCAATCTTTGAATAATGCCTTCATCCACTCCAGTTATTATACCCGTACTCAAAAAGAGTTAAGGGGTATACTGTATTTGTGGTAAAAGTGGATGTGTGTAACGCAGAGAAGGAAAATTTTCCGACCCCATAAAGTATATATATTCTTGATCAGTATCAATAGCCGAGTCGATAGAGCCATGTCTGTCTGTCCGTCCGTCTGTCCGTCTTGTTTGACGCCTCGTTCTCAGAGACTATAAAAGCTAGAGTAACCAAATTTTGTTTCCAGACTCATGTGATATCACACTGAATCAAGTTTCTTTCCAAATTGTGCCACGCCCCCCTCCGCCTTCACAAAGGACGAAAATCTGTGGCAGCCACAATTTTGAAGATACGATAAAACTAAGGATAAAACTATCGTAAGGAATGACCATATCTACCAGATTGCCAAATCTGGTACAGATCGGATCATTATTATGGCCAAAATGAAGAAATTAATTTTCAGTTGCTTCCCCCACCTCCTCTGGCGTTGCTGACGCTATTCATTCTCTGTCTCGCTCGCACACACTCTGCCCTGTGCAATGCGCGAGCAACACCTAGCGGAGGAGATGTAGAATCTAAATGGTAGATGTAGAATATTTGTTCTAGATGTATTATCTACATTTTACATGTAGATGTAGTTAACAAATGTAGCAAAAAAATGTAAAATGTAAAATTTTAAAATTTGTTTAAAATTTCAATTATAAGCTCACAAGTTTATATACTGACTGAGTACGGGTATAAAAGTAGAGTCGCGACTAGAGGCGACTCACGTTCCTTCTCGTTTTTTATTAAAATTTGACCGTGTGCCAAAATTTTATGAAGCGTTGGAGTAAGCTTATTTTCTGGATACTTTTCAAATAACAACTCTGCAGTCTTCGAGGCATATTCGCCAAATTTGCGGGTGTTAATTCTTGCAGTTTAAAATATTCAAAATTACAGCCAATCTTTGAATAATGCCTTCATCCACTCCAGTTATTATACCCGTACTCAAAAAGAGTTAAGGGGTATACTGTATTTGTGGTAAAAGTGGATGTGTGTAACGCAGAGAAGGAAAATTTTCCGACCCCATAAAGTATATATATTCTTGATCAGTATCAATAGCCGAGTCGATAGAGCCATGTCTGTCTGTCCGTCCGTCTGTCCGTCTTGTTTGACGCCTCGTTCTCAGAGACTATAAAAGCTAGAGTAACCAAATTTTGTTTCCAGACTCATGTGATATCACACTGAATCAAGTTTCTTTCCAAATTGTGCCACGCCCCCTCCGCCTTCACAAAGGACGAAAATCTGTGGCAGCCACAATTTTGAAGATACGATAAAACTAAGGATAAAACTATCGTAAGGAATGACCATATCTACCAGATTGCCAAATCTGGTACAGATCGGATCATTATTATGGCCAAAATGAAGAAATTAATTTTCAGTTGCTTCCCCCACCTCCTCTGGCGTTGCTGACGCTATTCATTCTCTGTCTCGCTCGCACACACTCTGCCCTGTGCAATGCGCGAGCAACACCTAGCGGAGGAGATGTAGAATCTAAATGGTAGATGTAGAATATTTGTTCTAGATGTATTATCTACATTTTACATGTAGATGTAGTTAACAAATGTAGCAAAAAAATGTAAAATGTAAAATTTTAAAATTTTTTTAAAATTTCAATTATAAGCTCACAAGTTTATATACTGACTGAGTACGGGTATAAAAGTAGAGTCGCGACTAGAGGCGACTCACGTTCCTTCTCGTTTTTTATTAAAATTTGACCGTGTGCCAAAATTTTATGAAGCGTTGGAGTAAGCTTATTTTCTGGATACTTTTCAAATAACAACTCTGCAGTCTTCGAGGCATATTCGCCAAATTTGCGGGTGTTAATTCTTGCAGTTTAAAATATTCAAAATTACAGCCAATCTTTGAATAATGCCTTCATCCACTCCAGTTATTATACCCGTACTCAAAAAGAGTTAAGGGGTATACTGTATTTGTGGTAAAAGTGGATGTGTGTAACGCAGAGAAGGAAAATTTTCCGACCCCATAAAGTATATATATTCTTGATCAGTATCAATAGCCGAGTCGATAGAGCCATGTCTGTCTGTCCGTCCGTCTGTCCGTCTTGTTTGACGCCTCGTTCTCAGAGACTATAAAAGCTAGAGTAACCAAATTTTGTTTCCAGACTCATGTGATATCACACTGAATCAAGTTTCTTTCCAAATTGTGCCACGCCCCCTCCGCCTTCACAAAGGACGAAAATCTGTGGCAGCCACAATTTTGAAGATACGATAAAACTAAGGATAAAACTATCGTAAGGAATGACCATATCTACCAGATTGCCAAATCTGGTACAGATCGGATCATTATTATGGCCAAAATGAAGAAATTAATTTTCAGTTGCTTCCCCCACCTCCTCTGGCGTTGCTGACGCTATTCATTCTCTGTCTCGCTCGCACACACTCTGCCCTGTGCAATGCGCGAGCAACACCTAGCGGAGGAGATGTAGAATCTAAATGGTAGATGTAGAATATTTGTTCTAGATGTATTATCTACATTTTACATGTAGATGTAGTTAACAAATGTAGCAAAAAAATGTAAAATGTAAAATTTTGAATTTTTTTAAATTTAAATTAAAAGCTTATATTTATTTATTTATTATTACAAATTTATATACTGACTGAGTGCGGGTATAAAAGTAGAGTCGCGACTAGAAGCGACTCACGTTCCTTCTCGTTTTTTATTAAAATTTGACCGTGTGCCAAAATTTTATGAAGCGTTGGAGTAAGCTTATTTTCTGGATACTTTTCAAATAACAACTCTGCAGTCTTCGAGGCATATTCGCCAAATTTGCGGGTGTTAATTCTTGCAGTTTAAAATATTCAAAATTACAGCCAATCTTTGAATAATGCCTTCATCCACTCCAGTTATTATACCCGTACTCAAAAGAGTTAAGGGGTATACTGTATTTGTGGTAAAAGTGGATGTGTGTAATTTGTATGTCGTATGCGCGGTGGCTATACGTAAACTAACATTACGTAGTGCAGGCCTCCTCCAACCTTGACCTGATCCAGCAGGTTCAGGGGAGGCAGCCCACATTCTACGTAACGTGACTTTATTGTACTTATACTATACGTAGCATATCTATACAATGTGTTGAGGCTGTAATTTAACATAAAATGTAGTACCATCTACCAACTGTTATTTAACAGCGGTAGGCGGCAAACACAAACTACTTTTGAACAGCAAGAAAATCTTCTCTGCCAGCAGTTCTGCCAGCGCAATCTAAATATGTGGATTACCTTCCCAAACAGACATACATATGCTGAGAGGGGGGCGGGGTATAGTAGTGGGTGGCTCAAAGTAGCCAAAAAGCCTGGATTTAAACAATTTATCAAATATAAAACTAATTATATATAAGAGGGGATGTAAACTGTACTATGATCTATTAATTTAACGTAGTTTCCATATCTTGTCATTCTCCCTTTTTTCCTCTGCCTACTGTTCCGAGGCAGCCAGAAACGGGGAGATTATTGCATTTTTAATTGCTTAATTATTCCTCATCGACAGCCGTCCGCATGCCGAGGGGAAAGGGGGAATAATATTGTTTGTTTTTTCCTCTATGGCAGCCGTCCGCAAGCCAAGAGGGGGGGGGGAAAGTATTTCAATAACAATCAGCAATAATAATAGTAATAAAAGTAATAATGATAATAATAGTAGTAGTAATTTTAGTAATATAATATGTATGTATGTATGCATAATATTTGTATTTAGTTATAGTTATTTATAGTAAATTATACTTATTTATATTTAATATTTGTGACTTGTTATTGTTTGTTGGTTTCTTAATTCTCGTCTCTTTTCTGCCTTTTGGTGTGAGGCTGAAAAGTAACGACATTGCTGTTGATTCTCCCTTTATCCAACCATCCGCTTGGCAGGGGAGGGAGGGGGGAAAATACAAAAATACAAGAGTTCATGTATGGCCGTTGAGTTTCTCGCTCTCCTCTGCCCACAGTTCCGAGGCAGCCGGAGTAGGAGTATGTGTGTTCTTGTATGCGTGTGTTGGTATGCGCCAGATAATTCAACTGCGCACTTTGTTGCAGCCATTCTTTTCTGTCGCAGCAGATAAATGTTTTTCGTCTCACTCCAGACCTAGAGGAGAGGGAACGAATAAAACAGAAAAAACAGACAAAACAGACAGAAGGAGGCAGCCGTAATGCTGTCCACTCAGTTATTTTTTCGCCAGCATCATATTCAGACGCGTTTCGCAGATCGGTTGCAAGGCTTTTATAGCCAGTTTTAAATTGTTTTCCCGTCGGTAGTTCGACATGCAAATCGGGATTGTGTATAGCGACTCGATCAATGAACCAACTAACTAAATCCTCCGTTTGCAGGAAAAATAATCCGTGTTCGTAACTTTTTGTTAATGTGGCAGCCAGCCATAGCTGTTGCACAGTTATGGGCAGGGCGAGTGTGGATGTGTTTGTGCATGTGTATGTGTATCTGCCGCTTGCTGGTAGTTGTTTTCTGCCGTTTCAGTGATGGTTGCCTGGGCATCCATCCTGATGGTCAAAGGGTCACTATCGCACATGCACTGCCAAGCATCGGCACTGACAAAGTGCAATGCGCTTCTGCAGTCCTGACTCTGAGCAGTGGCTCACGGATTCACCTGGCATCTATATACTGCCCACCACAGCAGGATTGGACTGAAGAGGACTTTGGGCTACTGTATGAGCAAATGGGACCGAGATTCTTTGCAGCTGGTGACTGGAATGCGAAAAACTCATGGTGGGGCAATGCCCGAGCTTGTAAGAGAGGCGGCACTCTGCTAAGGTCGATTCAGAAAAGTAGTTGCAACATTTTGGCTACTGGCTCATCAACGCATTTCCCTTATAATACCTTGCACTCACCATCGGCTATCGATTTTGCCATATATAGGGGCATTTCTGACGAACTTATAAACATAAGCGACATAAATGACCTATCATCTGACCATTTGCCTCTTTTTGTTGATTTACGCGTGTCACCAGCGGTGAATGAAGTGAAGAGGCGCCTCATGCCTATAGGAGCCAACATAGCTAGCTTCCAACGCTGGCTGGATTCGCATATACACCTGAACACGGAGCTAAACTCAGCTGCTGATGTGGATGACGCCGCTAAGATACTGGAGTGCAACATTGTGGAGGCAGCCGAGCATGCTACTAGTGAGATGAATAGGTCCGTCCGACCTGGAGGCTATGTTGAGTACCAAATCAGCAACCGGATCCAACTGATGATTGACACAAAGAAGCGCTTGCGTAGGATGCTGAGGAGAAATCGCGACCCGGCAGCGCAACAGCTGCATACGAGGCTTGGAAACATGATTCACAAGGAGCTGGAAGCTAGCAAGGCCAGAAAATTGGATGGGATCCTAGGACAAATTGACCCTGCTGACCGCTACAGCATGCAAAAGCTGTGGAGACTCACTAATGGACTGAAGAGGCAGCCTCCAGCTAACCTGCCTGTGAGAAAGTTTGTTGTGGAAGGGCAACAGGATGATAATGACCCCTGGTGTAAAACCACTGAAGAGAAGGCTGAGTCTTTTGCCCTACATCTTGAGCAGAGATTCAAGCCGATGCTTGGCAATTTGGAATCGGAGAGACAGGATATTGAGGACGAGCTTAATGTGCAGATTAGGCCTCCAGAGGCAGGTTCTATGTTCCGCCCTGTCACCTTGGCTGAGATACAGGCCCTGGTGAAGGAGCTGAAGCTGAAAAAGTCGCCTGGCAACGATCGAATTGACAATCGAACAATTAAGTTGCTACCCAAGTCAGCCCTTCTATACTTTGCCCTCATATGCAACAGCGCGCTTCGCTTTGGTTGCTTTCCCAATCACTGGAAGCATGCTAAGGTCACTATGATCCTCAAACCAGGGAAAGATAGCGGAAAATTGGGCTCCTACAGACCCATTAGTCTGCTGTCGGGTCTCTCAAAGATGTTCGAGAAACTGATACTAACAAGGATGACTGAAAGTGAGGGATTCATTGCGTCCATACCTAACCATCAGTTTGGTTTCAGGCATGAACATGCTGCCGAACAACAGCTGGGAAGGGTCACTCAGTTCATACTGTCAGCATATGAACGCCTCAATTACTGCTCGGCTACGTATATGGACATTCAAGAGGCTTTCGATCGAGTTTGGCACACTGGATTGAAATACAAGATCAAGCGATTACTTCCAGCATCCCTATATCTGGTACTGGCTAACTATTTGGATGACAGGACTTTTGTTGTTGAATGCGCGGGTGGTACGAGGTCTTGTGTTGGGATCATATCAGCAGGTGTTCCGCAGGGCAGCGTCCTTGGCCCAATTTTGTACAATTTATACACAGCCGATATGCCAAAGCCAATTGACAGGAATGTAATGTTGGCCACGTATGCTGACGACACAGCGATAATGTCCACTGGCAGCACCCAGCGGGTTGCTATATGGCAACTCAATCGTTTCCTTGAGAAGATCGCAGAATGGGCGAAGACATGGGGCATTACGATCAATGCATCAAAGACTGTACATATCGTACATACACTTCGCGCCGCCCAACAGATGGATGGCGAGCGGCAGGTGGGCATAGCCGAGCAGAGGATTGAGGAAGTCACCGTGCACCCGTATCTTGGAGTCAGGCTTGACAAAAAACTACTTTTCCACCATCACATCACTTCTCTGCTAACTAAAATCAAAGCTAGGGTCAAGAAGCTGAACTGGCTACTGAAAAGCAACAGCAGGCTTACACTAAATGCCAGGGTACTGCTCTATAAACAAATGATTGCCCCTATCTGGCAATATTCTCTTTCAGTATGGGGCCCCTTGGTTACTAATTGTGAGTTTGGCAGACTGCAAGTTGAGCAGAATAAAATTCTACGGCTTATTACTGGCGCCCGCTGGTATACACGGAATGACACGATACACAGGGATCTAGGAGTGGAAACTGTAGAGGCAATATATTTGAAGGCATGTAAGCGGTATGTGGACCGGCTTAGGAGTCACCCGAACAAGGAAGCTGTTAAATTAGTAACAGAGCCGTATGTGCCACTTAGGTTAGAAAGACCTCGGTATTCCGAGTTTCTAAGCACACACTTACCCAAGGAACTCGCGAAGCAGGAATGGGATAGAGTCGAGGTGATTCCAAATCAGCGTCCGTATACTGAAGAAATGCAGATCTTCTGGGACAGGGAAGAGTCCAATCGCCAGAGAACTTTGTCCAGCAGCGGCCATACTCTGCCGCCAGTGCAAAATTATTACACTGAGGTAATTTTGCCACGAAGGAGACTGCTCGAGCCTGTCCCGATAGCTACATACGATCTTACAATGAGTAGCAGAGCACGACGCCTAGAAAGACTAGGACTCACAATCACCACAGCAGAAAACCTAAATCACATTGACTTGACTCTCGAGCCGTATACAATCCAAAACGTAAGCAGCAGCAGCCAAGAAAATATAAACGCACGCATAAACACACATACAAACACAACCGCAAGCATGCAGGAACATCCACCACCGACGGCAACAACAACATCAGCAGAGGCAACAACAATGCCAACAATGCCACAGGCAACCATCACTGAAACGGCAGAAAACAACTACCAGCAAGCGGCAGATACACATACACATGCACAAACACATCCACACTCGCCCTGCCCATAACTGTGCAACAGCTATGGCTGGCTGCCACATTAACAAAAAGTTACGAACACGGATTATTTTTCCTGCAAACGGAGGATTTAGTTAGTTGGTTCATTGATCGAGTCGCTATACACAATCCCGATTTGCATGTCGAACTACCGACGGGAAAACAATTTAAAACTGGCTATAAAAGCCTTGCAACCGATCTGCGAAACGCGTCTGAATATGATGCTGGCGAAAAAATAACTGAGTGGACAGCATTACGGCTGCCTCCTTCTGTCTGTTTTGTCTGTTTTTTCTGTTTTATTCGTTCCCTCTCCTCTAGGTCTGGAGTGAGACGAAAAACATTTATCTGCTGCGACAGAAAAGAATGGCTGCAACAAAGTGCGCAGTTGAATTATCTGGCGCATACCAACACACGCATACAAGAACACACATACTCCTACTCCGGCTGCCTCGGAACTGTGGGCAGAGGAGAGCGAGAAACTCAACGGCCATACATGAACTCTTGTATTTTTGTATTTTCCCCCCTCCCTCCCCTGCCAAGCGGATGGTTGGATAAAGGGAGAATCAACAGCAATGTCGTTACTTTTCAGCCTCACACCAAAAGGCAGAAAAGAGACGAGAATTAAGAAACCAACAAACAATAACAAGTCACAAATATTAAATATAAATAAGTATAATTTACTATAAATAACTATAACTAAATACAAATATTATGCATACATACATACATATTATATTACTAAAATTACTACTACTATTATTATCATTATTACTTTTATTACTATTATTATTGCTGATTGTTATTGAAATACTTTCCCCCCCCCCTCTTGGCTTGCGGACGGCTGCCATAGAGGAAAAAACAAACAATATTATTCCCCCTTTCCCCTCGGCATGCGGACGGCTGTCGATGAGGAATAATTAAGCAATTAAAAATGCAATAATCTCCCCGTTTCTGGCTGCCTCGGAACAGTAGGCAGAGGAAAAAAGGGAGAATGACAAGATATGGAAACTACGTTAAATTAATAGATCATAGTACAGTTTACATCCCCTCTTATATATAATTAGTTTTATATTTGATAAATTGTTTAAATCCAGGCTTTTTGGCTACTTTGAGCCACCCACTACTATACCCCGCCCCCCTCTCAGCATATGTATGTCTGTTTGGGAAGGTAATCCACATATTTAGATTGCGCTGGCAGAACTGCTGGCAGAGAAGATTTTCTTGCTGTTCAAAAGTAGTTTGTGTTTGCCGCCTACCGCTGTTAAATAACAGTTGGTAGATGGTACTACATTTTATGTTAAATTACAGCCTCAACACATTGTATAGATATGCTACGTATAGTATAAGTACAATAAAGTCACGTTACGTAGAATGTGGGCTGCCTCCCCTGAACCTGCTGGATCAGGTCAAGGTTGGAGGAGGCCTGCACTACGTAATGTTAGTTTACGTATAGCCACCGCGCATACGACATACAAACTGGCTGCCTCGGAACAGTAGGCAGAGGAAAAAAGGGAGAATGACAAGATATGGAAACTACGTTAAATTAATAGATCATAGTACAGTTTACATCCCCTCTTATATATAATTAGTTTTATATTTGATAAATTGTTTAAATCCAGGCTTTTTGGCTACTTTGAGCCACCCACTACTATACCCCGCCCCCCTCTCAGCATATGTATGTCTGTTTGGGAAGGTAATCCACATATTTAGATTGCGCTGGCAGAACTGCTGGCAGAGAAGATTTTCTTGCTGTTCAAAAGTAGTTTGTGTTTGCCGCCTACCGCTGTTAAATAACAGTTGGTAGATGGTACTACATTTTATGTTAAATTACAGCCTCAACACATTGTATAGATATGCTACGTATAGTATAAGTACAATAAAGTCACGTTACGTAGAATGTGGGCTGCCTCCCCTGAACCTGCTGGATCAGGTCAAGGTTGGAGGAGGCCTGCACTACGTAATGTTAGTTTACGTATAGCCACCGCGCATACGACATACAAAAATTTGTTTTTCAAATATCTCGGAAACCCAGTCCTGCTCACCTGCGACCTAAGAGAAGAGCAGAGAATGGCCCTGAAAGGAGACAATTTTTGTT
>JAWNNB010001560.1:0-69830 GCA_035043285.1 Drosophila subsilvestris | reverse complement strand
TCGGACGAAGCGAATCCCGAATCACTGCGAATCGATTCATTTGCCCGTTCATGCAGGGCTCTAATATGTACATATATACAAGTATATGCCACAAGGTTGCGCCAGCGCTGTTGGGCTCTTGCTCTTAAGCGTTTCTGCATACATACGAGTATGTACATATGTATGTATGTACATATGTAAGCGTAAGAACATATATATATAACAATTATCTGTGGCATCGGAAACGTTTCCTTCTACCTTTTACTGGAAAATTCAAAATATGGATTTCTATGTTTACTTACCTTACTTACCTAGGCAAGAGCAACGAACCTGCAATTAAATAAAATATTTCTTTTGGCCATACACCCCTCGAACCCAAATAAATTAATTGCAATTTGCTTTCATATATATTTATCTTTATTTTGAATTTATTTTTCAGTTTTTTGTCTTGTTTTTGTTGTTGTTTGGGTTCTCCTGGTAGCTCGCACAGCTGAAATATTCTGGTGTATATCAGATTTTACAGTACAAATATTTGTTTTTGCTCATTTCTTATGTACATAAACACAAATCAAACTAAATTTTATTAAAGTTACTCAAATGTGTTGAAACATGAATTTTTGCGCATTATGCGGCATACTCGTACATACATATTTACATATGTATGTATGTGTTTTTTGTTTTGTTTTAATTTTTTGTTGTATTTTCCGTTTATCGTTTGTCTCTGATTTGTTCTTTTACGTGTTGAATTTTTGTTGGATATTCCCATTGGATGTGTATTATGCAATACGTAATTGTTGAATATTTGTATATTTAGTTTATGGTTTATCTTTGTATGGTTGTAGCGTAGTAGACATTGAATGCTTTACGATTTGAATGGTTTCTCTTGCTTCTGGCTGCTGGCTTACGAGTATTTCACGTTCACTTAGGTATTATTATAGTTTTTGTTTTGTTTTAGTTTCATTTCCTTTCTCCCATCTCATCTCATCTCGGCTCGTCTCCTCTCGACTCGATTAGTTCCCCCTTTTAGTTTCTTGGGGTTCTGTTTTCCTCCCATATCTTTCTCCCATCCATTTCATTTTTTGTCCCGCTCCTGCCTGACTGCAATCTGACAATTTTGATCGCATGGGTGCGCATCGTATGAGTACGAGTATATATGGATATTTATTCCATTCTTACACTTGTAGATTGAATGTATCTTTGATTTGCTAGGCGATATCTTTACTCTTTTTATCCACCAAAAAAATATTCCCTATTAATAATTAACTTTAGTTTATTATATTTAAAATGTATCTCCTCATTTATATGTATTTATGTATGTATCTTCTTCTGTTTGCTTTCTTCTATCGTCTCTTCCCCGCTTCTTCCCTGTGCCGTGCCTGCTTATCCGAATGCATATCCTGGTACGTACGTATATGAGTCAGAGTACATCTGAGTAGTCAGCTTTGAAAGACTTGACTATCATGGAGCTGGAATTGAGGGGTGGGTCTGGGTTCTGGATTGGGGATATGTGGATTCTACATATGTATGTACATATGTATGTATGTATGTATGTACGTACGTATGTATGGTGTTACTTGTATTACTGTTGGTATATTTTGGATATGAGCACACAAATTGTATTTCATTTACTTCTGTCTTACTTTTTCCCTTACTTTTTTAGTTCTCCTTTCTGAGTTGCTTTTAATGCTTTTGGCACATTTAATTCTGCTCCTTTTTTTTCCCTCGTGTTCAACTTTTGTTGATTTACATACATATGTATGTATGTATACATACATGTAACATTTAAGCATGGAATTGACGCGAACACGCACACACATGTAGATATTGGATATTCATATTCATATTCACGTAGGGACTATGGGTGGTTCCTGTATCTTTATCATTATCTTTATCTGCCTGTTTCTGTGGTCTGTGGCTGGGGATGCCCTAGTGGGAGTGGTTGGAGACCAAGTACCAAAAATATTATTATTTTCTTAGCAGTGAGCTGAACTAATACTCACAGGAATGGAGAATTCAAAGAACCGATTCAAAATCAAGTGACAGACTCAATGCGCTGGCCTATAATATCTGCCCTGCACGTTCTGGTTCGCTTTTCTCTATCAAACTAAAGCAACTTTGGCATTCGGGACACTCATTTAGTTCATAGGATAAGGATATGGATATGGATATGGATAAGGATGCACTTCAAGTGACATTTTAAATTTATTTTGGCTCTCCCAAACATCAGTTCCCCCTCCGTTTTCCAACCACGCACAAGGGTTCCCCAGTGTGGGGAAAGTGCTTCCACAGTTGGCTTACATCTACTATGGAGAGACCCACGGATGTCCGCAGTTAGTCTTTTGAGCTGAGCTATGCAAAGGAGACAAACAAAACGAGTCCAAAAATAGAACCATGACATCAACGGAAACGTTCTCCAGATCACTACGAGTGTGAGTGTAGATATTTACAATTTATGGGGTTTTTGCATTGTTCGTCTGAACATCTGCGATTAACTAACGTTAGTCTAGTCTAGTCCATGACTATGACTGGGTTTCTTTCAGCTTCTCCTCCCCCTCCCCCTTTTGAGCAGGCCACACTTATATACAGAACTCTGGATTAAACATAACTTATCTGCATATACAATACAATCCTATATATAGGTATATTTCTCCTAGAAAAAAACACACGCAAAAACCAAACAACAAACACCAAACGAAAAGGTGAATGCGAACAGAAGAGTTTTGCTTATAGGTTAGACAACTAGATCATCATTATCATTATCGCTATCGATATATGTGTGTGTGTGTGTGTGTGTATTTATGTATGTTTATTTTTTGGGGTACACATGTAGATCGTTTTGTTAGTCTTACTTCAATGTGCACTCCAGAGCAGCCATTCAAAGCCATTCAAAGAACCGAACACCGATAAATCTGGATATTGTTATATGTATGTAGTTGAGTTTTATCTTTTTCTCTTTTTCGTTTTTTGTTTTTTGTTCCTTTTTCTTTTTCTTATTTTTCATTTTCATTTTCCACTAACGAGGTAACATTTAAACGCATTTTCTTTTCCACTTAACTACGAAACTTTAGTTTTTCCACTTGCTTTTGATTTAATATTCATTCAATTTGGCCTGCCCCTTTTCTTTTTCTCTCTCTCTATTTCTCTACCTCACCCTTTGTAATTAGCAAGATGATTAGGTCGATGATTTATGCTCGGATTTCCCAGTCTCGTGTGGGAACCAAGAGAGACAAGAGGGAAAGGTAACGAGAGCGAGAAAGAGAAAGAGAGAAAGAGAGTTGGAGCAGAGGTGAACTAGCTCCTGCCCCTGGGCCCCCATAATCGCGTTTGTATAATTACAATTGAATTAAGCTATAATAATCTTACTTTGGTGCCGGTGTTCGGTATAATCCTTCCACGCTCCAGCCGATGCCATTTGCCATTGCCCCGGCTCTAGCTCCAGCTCCGGTCGTCGTCGCTGATCTTTCGCAGTACTCGTGCTCGGCATCCCCAGCCCCATTCAGCTCAAGTCTCAAATTCGTTTCCTTTGTGTCCTTTTGTCTGGCGCCCTTTGTGTAAAGGAACATTGTTGCCGCCGCCGTTGTGGTTGTTGGTGCCACCGCCTCCGCTGTCCCTGTCGCTGTCGCTGTCGTGGCTAATAATACCAATAGGGCTAATATAAATGTCTTGATTAGCTGCATTGTACGCTGCGAAGCGGCTGGGGCACGGGTCGAATCTGCCGAGCTGACCACCTCCGGCTCCTGGGTTCGGTCCTTGTATAGACGCCCATTCTGGTTGCGTGAGCCCTCCTCGTGCTTGTTCTCCTTGTGCCGGCCCTCCACCTCGTGCCGCTGCATCCAAAGAGAGAGAGAGAGAGAGAGAGAGAGCGTTTTATTTGGTTAAGTGCTTGGACAGGAATTCCGACTAGAAGTACTTGTTGTGGCACTGCCACAGTGCCTATAACCAGCACTTCGATTTGAATCTCAAACTGAATCCTTACCGTTACTTCGTTGATATCGTCATCGCGCATTTGCTTTCTGCCGGGACGTTCCATTTCTGTGTAAGTGAAATCATCGATTATTGAACATACGAATTCTTATATGCTGCATTCGGATAAACGGATAAATATAGTACCAGGTTCTCAAAGGGCATAGACATATATTTAATTCGTGTAGATAGGTAGGTAAATATTTAACAGCCAGAACGAAGCGTTAAACTACAACTGCTGGACGATACTTCGTTGGTGGGTGGGGATAAACGCAGTGCAAAACATTCCATTGGAACGTAGCTAGTACTCGTTCTCTCTACTTTTTCCCACTTCACTCATGCCTAAAGCAGTGGTCGGCAGCGTCGTATGAACTGTGCATAGGAAACAATTTCAGGCAGCGCAGTCGGCACACGTACAGAGTAAAGACTTCATGTGGCTTCGTAATTCTGCCCGGCTGACGCAGCGGCAGAGAAGCCAGCTTCGGGCTATGCACAAACGGCTTCATATTCTGCCCGCAGCGAAGCATTCGTGCCCTATGCACAATTGCTCGGCTTTCGCAGCGGCAGAGAAATGTCGCACACAAACGCACCAAAAAAATGTGTGAGTCTGGGTGCCGACACCTGCCCTAAACCCTAGATCCGGCTCTGCTTTCACGACAAGTGCAAGACAAATTGAGGGAGCTGCGCGCACTGCTTTTCCCGTTCTATCACCATCGTGTGCCGCGACTCACAACGTTACGATTGGATCGGATTTGTGTCGAAAAATACAAATTTGTTTAAGTTATTTAAACTCTTTTGAAAATGAAATGAAAATGTTTGAGCTTTACTTATCCAATATTTATATATGTATGTATGTACATATGTATACCCTTTGGGTACCGAGTATAAGAGCAGTGCTTATCACTTACCGTATAGTCGAATGGTGCCTTCGGTGTCCCCGATGCTGTTCTTGGAGATGCACTTGTAGCCGCCGAAATCGCTCGACTGCAGCCGCTTAATGTGCAGCACCATCTCCATGGAGTACATGTTGTGCTCCTTCTCGGTGAGGGCATAACGATCGCCGGCAATAATCATTTCGCCTGTGGCAGAGCATAGAGCAGACGATGAAAACGAGATGAGATGTGATGTGATGTGATGAGGTGTCACGAGGTGTGAATGGAGTCATGAATACGAAGCAGGGCCAAATGGAGGAGACAAAACCAAATGAGTTTAAGTTACGGGAAAAGAGAGAGGAGAGCCAAGAGAAAGAGCTGAGGAGAATGCTGTTGATGCGAAGTCGAGCCATTGATGATGACATTTCTGCCATGGCTGCTGAACGTTTCACGTTTACGCTGTGGCTCCTGTCACGTTTGCAATATACGTCAAATGCACTTGACAAAAGAGCCATCCAGGCAACTCTTCTCTGCACTCCTAAACTCTCTCCCCTATCCACTATCCACTCTCCTTACTCCTTTCTCCATGCCCCTCTTCTTAACAACAAAATATTTCAGCGTCAAACACGAACCAAATAAAGACAAATTGCGGCATTGAAAGGTTTATGAAGTTTCAACGACTTTACCAAACTTGGAAATGCTAAATGAAAAATTCAATTCGTGGCCAATGCATTGGTGGCAACCTTTGGCTGCCATTGCCACTGCCAATGCCGTTGCCGTTGCCACCATTACGCCCGCCAGTACTCCCAGGCTTACCATTCTCGCGCTGCCAGTAATTGATGGCCTTTGGCGATGCCTCGACATTGCAAATTAATGTGACATCCGTTAGGACCGGGGCGCCGACCAATTGATTTGGCACTTGAACCAACGGATGAACTGCAAAAGAGAAAGAGAAAAGGAGAAAACGAGAAAGAGGTTGAATGAGAGTTAGTGAGTTGGTTATGCCAATCCCAATTGTTAGTCCATCAGCTGCTGTGACCTTGTCCCACGCCCCCCAGCCGGGCTAGACTGGCAATTAAGCACCAAAGGGCCAAAGTCGAACTTCAAATCTGTGTCCCGGTCCCGGTCGCAGTGCGGGCTCTGCTCTCCTTCACCAGTCCCACCCTTCAACCCTTTTACGAGACGATTCAAGCTGCTCGTTTCTTCTGCATCTCCTCTTCTCGATGTTTGTTAATGGCAGCAACAGCTCCAAACACCAAAAACAACAACTGATACGATTTTAATTGAAAATGAATTATTTTGTTGTTAGAGCGCCAACAATCCAGGCCAACAATCAGAGTCGGGCTAACCGTCCATCGTTCTCGCCCAGTGGTCATGGTCAGTGGCAAGGGGGAAACTGGAATTTTTCTTTTTTTTCTCATCCCATTTTTTCTGTTTTTCCATCCTCTTGATACACTCACTTGGCTATGGCTTTTGTCGATGGGAATTGGCTCCCTCAACCATTGGCAGGATGATCCCTTAAGGGCTTAACGAATCTTTCATTCAAAACGATTCAATGGACGACAACGAATACTCCTTAGATGTTCTTTATTCGTTCCTCTTTCATTTAGTATGTTTAACCGTGAGGTGGATTAATGTCCTGTACTGGCTGCTTACCCATCTTCGATAGCAAAGAATTTCTCTTGTTTTTCTCTCAAGCTACCACAAATTTTTGTCATTTAGATCGCTGTTTTCTGTCTTCACCTTATTTTACGGTGAACATCCTGGTTAGGGCATTCAGAGTTCACCATGGCCATTGCCTTCTCTGCGGCTTTTGCCCTTTGTGACTTTAACCATGTTTTTCGTGTCGTGTTGAGATTTTTTACGTACATTTTTTCTTTATTTCTCATCATTTGTTTCCTCTTTTTTGTCTCTCCTTTTATCTCCCCAGTAGCCTCTGTCTTTGAGGCTGTCTTGGTTGGCTAGAGGGAACAGCACGGCAGAGCCAAGGGCCATAGGACCCCGTACTGAAGCCAGCTCGGGGCCAGCCACTCGCCGTCATTGTTTTTTGGTTTTTCAACTTTGGTCTTCTCGTCCGCTGGCAGAGGGAGGCAGGGCAGGACAGGGCAGGGCAGGGCAGCCCCTGCTCCTTCGCTGTGGCAGCTGGCTGCCATCCGCTGCCGCTGGCTGTGTTCGAGCGTTCATTATTGGTCAATTTATTGGATTTGTGCATGCTCCACTCTACATTCCCCATGTGTCCGTGTCAGTACTTCTGTCCGTGTGTGGCTGAAGCTCCTTCGCTTCGGGAATAGTGCAGCATATGTCGTGTGTTGTGTTGTTTCTGTGGTACACCACACACCACACTGTACACTCCTACACCCTCGCCAACCACCATGCCCCGCGGTAGCCTACCACTTATTGAAAATTCAATTTGCCCTAATAGAGTTTTGTAGCAGGCAGCTGGTAGCTGGTAGCTGCTTCCAGCGACTCAAAGATGCAACCCCCGAAATGGTAAATATTCCTCATGCACCTCTGCACGAGAAGAGAGATTGAGGGATACAATCATTTTCCTGCTGGATTTTCCTTTTATTCGCATTTCTTAATGGTTTAATTCCATTTCGAGTCCTTCGAGTCTAGCCCGAGGCGGCGCTGTCGCTGCTGGTGTCGCTGCTCACAGTGGTGCTGTCGCTGCTGGAGATGCTGGCGGTGGTGCTGTCACTGCTGGAGCTGCTGGCGGTGGTGCTGTCACTGCTGGAGCTGCTGGCGGTGGTGCTGTCACTGCTGGAGCTGCTGGCGGTGGTGCTGTCACTGCTGGAGCTGCTCTCTGTGGTAGAAGTGATCTGGGGGATGGGCCAGGATGGTCTAGGACGACGACCTGGAGGACGACGTGCCGGAGGACCACCTGGTCCACCAAAGCCGCCAGGGCCTCCATTGCCACCGCGGCCCCTACGACCACCTTGACCGCCTTGACCGCCAGGTCTGCCCAGAGCGCGACCCCTACTGCCTCCGCCGCCACCACCACCGCCGCCGCCACCGCCACCGCCACCGCGTCCTCCTCGACCACCACCAGGACCTCCCTGGGCCATGGCCACAGCTATAAGAGCCAGCAGAACAATTCCAATGTAGATACGCATGCTTAGTCTTAGATGTCAATCCAGATGAGCAACTGACTCTACTGTCCACCGGATCACCTTTTATATCCAAGTTTCTATCGGTCGCTGACGTCATCGCTGACGTCAAAATGGTGGCATATTTTTTGTGTGCATAGCTGGAACGTGGGCGAAACCACCGAGAAGGGAGCCAGCCAGCTAGACAGTCTCCTCAACGGCTCGCAATGGAATCCACAAAATCGAACTATAATACCATTCTTTTTTGTTTGTTCGATTCTCTTAGCGTCGGAGTGGGTTTTTTAGACGCTGGCTAACAGCTGTCGACTGTTTGGCTTGGCCGTTGTTTTCTATTTGGACAATTCCAGTCGATGCGGGACGGGGACGGGTGGCGCCGCCTGCGTGAGTTGCAAGATAAGTGAGCATGGGCATGGGCCTGTGACGGATAGGTGGCTTCGAAATAAAACAAAACATTAATCATACCCGTACTCGAAGTGTAAATTGGGTATATTGTATTTGTGGTAAAAGTGGATGTGTGTTACGCAGAGAAGGAAACGTTTCCGACCCCATAAAGTATATATATTCTTGATCAGCATCAATAGCCGAGTCTCTGTCCGTCTGTCTGTCTGTCCTTCTTGATAAGCGCCTAGATCTCAGAGACTATAAGAGATAGAGCAACCAAATTTTGTTTCGAGGCTCATGTGATATCACACTGCTACAAGTGTATTTCAAAATTTCGCCCCCACAAAGTGGCAGCCACAATTTCAAAGATATCGTAGAGAATGCCCATATCTATCAGATTTCCGAGTCTGAGTCAGATCGGATCAATATTATAGCCAAAGTAAAGAAATTGTAGATGTAGATAACAGATGTAGCAAAAGAAATGTAAAATATTTGAAAACTCTAACAATTTTATATACTACTGACTGAGTACAGGTATAAAAGTAGAGTCGCGTGCATAAGCGACTCACACGTTCCTTCTCGTTTTCATATATAAAATATAACGAATTTGCGCACACTTCAGAATTTCTTTGAAGCAAATAAATAGCCTGAGTAAATTTTGTAGCATTTTGGGGTTCTACGCAGTCGGGACCCAAAACTGTGGATTGTATAACGTACAAAATCTATTAATTTAGTTGATCAACTGATCGGAAAATGGATGTACGAGTGTAAAGCCATAAAAGGAAATATTCTGGGTACTAATGATCTTTATAGCCAAGATGGTTCCAAGATTTTGAAAGGGGATCAAAGATTCAAGAGACTTACAACGTTCGGCTAGCAGAATACTTATGAATATGGAGTCATATGGATTCATGTGGAAGAGTACGTGCCTTCTCCGACCAAGTTCACTTCGGAAGAATGTGCAGTGAGCAGAGTCTACTAAGGCTTGAACCTTTTGGATAGGTACAAAAAATATACCCTTGAATGTATGTAAAACGTTCCAATGTCTCAGATTCGATTATAGTAAACATTTATTGCAGATTGTGGAAATATCTTTAGCAATAAAATCATTTATCTTGGAAAGACTTGTTAGTCTACCTATCGTTAGTATAGTATTGCATCATTAAGCAGCTAAACGGTTCCGAACTACGAGTATACCTAAGGGACAAGGTAGCTTTTTTTTTTAAGCTTTGAATCTTTGAAGGCGACTTTTGGGCGAGTTGTCCATTACGGGAGAGTATTCCATTCCTAGGTGCCACGACAGCAAGAGCTTACTTAGCCAATTGACGAAGACTTATATTATGGTGCTGGCTGTGTCCTACTGGTGGCAGCTCCCGTCTGGCTTCAGACGTAAGTCGAGGGGACAGCCGTAATAAACTATGTAGATTCTTGTTGTTTTATATCGAAGTCGTATGGGCATGTTAGTGTTTGTTTTACTGTACCATATACAAAATTTCTAGTATTTTTGGTTAAAAAGAAAACGGTGTTCCGAGGAAAGTAAAAATTACTCTGAGGCAGAGCGTTATGTTCAATTATAAAAAAAAACTCTAACATAAAAACAACCATAATTCATAAAACAAATGTTGGAGGCACAAGTCCGTCAGAAAAGGCTTTGTTGGGCTTTGGGCACATGGTAGACGTACCTACAGGTAGGCAATGGCAGCACCTGAACACAAACTCATCTCTCCTTCAGGCGGTTAAGGACTCCTCCTTCAAGAGCCCTCACCTACTTGGCTGTGGGCCAAGTCTTTAAGTTTCCACACCTTTTTAGCGTAATGCACGTCCCGTCCCTGCAAAGCAAAGCCCAGGGATCCACTTAATTTTCTGATTATAATCAATCAAGCAGTGCAAGCAAGCGCCGAGGGGTAGGCGAGGGGGTCGCACAATGACAAAAAATCAAAGGCAAAGCTCTCACGCAGCCACTTAGTCAATGAGAAGGCGATGGACAGAGAGAGGAAGAGGAGCCACAGTCGACTCTCTTCCAACACTTACGTACGTACACACATGCATATGTATGTACATATGTATGTATGTACATGTGTATGTACATACATATGGATTTTTAAATTGAAATTGAGTCGGAGGAGCGGCGGCGTGTTCAGTGCCAATGTCAGCGGGAGTAGAGAGCCACCAAAGGAAAAAGCCAAAGCAATAACGGGACAAAGGAACAAGTGGAAAGCATCTTTATCGATGGTGAAAGAGGACAGAACGGAGAGAAAGTCAACGAAAGTCCCACCAACTGATGGAAATGAAATGACAAAAGAAATTAAATGAAAGAAGAAAAAAAACTAGAAAAACGAATTTGTGGCATAGATAAAATAAAAATGAAAATTAATTTTTGCGGCACACAGTACGAAAGGGGGACCCAGCGTGTGTGTGTGTGTGTGTGTGGCAAGATGTTCCATCTCTCGAAAAACATTTTCACGCCCGTGTCAATATAATTTCCAGATAAGATCTTGTCTTCCGCCAAGTTGCTGCCCCGCCCACTACCCTGTTTTACCGACCTATGTACATATACGTATGTATGCACACATGTATGTACATATGTCTACTTACGTATGTATGTAGTATGAGGGCCTATTTATGTTTCCTTCACCCTCCTTTCATTCTTCTCTTTCTACTGCTTGCCAAACCTCCTCTGACCTCCTCTGACTGGTGCGACTGCTTGCAGGACCAGCTTTTACCTGCTTCCACTGCTTGCCAAAATGTCGTCGTTCGAACTTTTGCCCCTTTTGAAAATTTCATTAACTTTGATGCAGGACAGAGACACAGACAGAGAGAGAGAGAGAGAGAGCGCATATAAGAGGGTTGGGTGCACAGTAAAAAGTGCGGGAACTGCCCTTAACAATTACACCACACACACACACACACACACACACACACATCCACACATGTATGTACATATATAGAAGCACATGGTGAATGCTCCTTAAAGTTTTACAACATGAACGTGACGTTGCTTGCTGATACCCTGCCACCCTGCCTCTGGGTTGCTGTCCTAATGCATTTGGAAAGTTTACCGGCCACGTGAAGGAAGCTGCCGGATATCGGAACGGAAACACTTGCAGTTGGCGCCCATAGCGTTATTGCTGCGGTTCTGTTCCTGTTTCTCTTCCTGTTCCTTCCCAATACTCACACACACACACACATATGTACAAGCATACACACACGCACATATGGTGGCACGCACATCATATCCGACTCGGGCTATAAGTTACCATTATGATTATTATGGTGCATTAGCTCCTTCCCTGCCGGGCCCCATAAATCAAAGGAAATCATTTTCTTTGCGCCACCAGCAGGTGGCCCCACCCATTCATCATCTACAGTCGCTTGCAGTTTGGTGGTGGGCTTTTGGTATGGGTTTCGAAGGGGATACTCACAGTGCACCTGTAGCTTCATCCGCTTGCTCACCGATGGCGGAACTCCGTTCGAGGCGATGCACATGTAGGCGCCCATTTCCGATCGCGTGACTTTGGAGAGCGTCAGCATTTCGCCCTCGACGGACGGAGCTGAAGGATTGATATGCGGTTAGTTAGTCACTTTACTCTAGTCTCCACGTGGAGTGGAGCGAATGGATGGTTGGATGGATGGATGGATGGATGGATGGCTCACCCTTGGTCTTCTGGTGCCCGGCGTGCCGTGCAATAATCTCGCGACCGTCTTCACGGCGCCAGGTGATCCGCGGCTTTGGATGCCCGCGGGCCCGGCACACGAGCTTGGCCGCACCGCCCTCGGGTACCATCAGGTCGCCAGAGGTTTCCTCGTTGATAATGTCCGGTGGTATGACCACCTCCAGTGTGGCTGTCTGTAAGTGAACAGAGAATGGCACCGATGGAATTAGTAAGAGATTAATTTCCATTCCATTTGCTTCGCTGATCTTTGATATAAAATATCCCATTGCTACCACGCCTGAACAGCAATACAAAATGGGCCAGAATATTATTCTATTGGTTAATCTATTGCTTGCATAACGCAACCCGCAGCCATTCCGTAATCACTTACTCTATGGGCAATTCACCTTCAATTGTCGACCTCAAAAAAAGAGCTTACCTACTTTGTTTGTAAGTAAACGCACTTCTGAATTAATCATGTTAGTACCTTGAGCCTGCTTAATGAACAGTTGGCGCAAAATAAAAATCTGTGCATTCCGATGCTAAGCTTTCACCATTCAAAAAGGTGAAGACATCAGCTCTGTTCTGGGTAGTGCAGTAGATAGGTACTCAAAGGACCTAACTAAAAAAAATCTGGGACCCAAAATAAAATTAATTTTTTTAAACCGATTTATTACTTTATATATGTATGTACACATGTGTGTACATACATACATAGGTAGAGAGACTAAGAAACGTACAAATAGATTAATAACATTGGGACGAGTATCAAGCACATTGACTGAAGTTAATTAATATGATTATGTAGATACGTAAAACTTTATTGTACATTAACAATTTACAAAAAAAAAAATCGTTTCTGCATTACTTTTTACACAAGAATCAATGTCCTCGCATAGATCAAAAATTGATTCTGCTTTATTTACAATTTATATTAGCGGCTTAATCTTTTTTAATAGTTTTGTGTAATTCTTAATTTGTTAAAAGATCTTAATGGGAATCTTTGTTTGTTTTTGACTTTCAAAGTTTTTGGCATGTTGTTTTTAAACTTGATGAAGATATTTTCGTTGCTACAATTTAAGGTTTGCTAATCAGAGTCCGCGACGCTTGATATTGGTGGCCCTGAGGTTAAGAGGCCTCCTAAGCCTGAGGCCCTGGGCCTTCGTTACGCCTACTTAGCTACGCTACTGGTCCCTGGGCTCATTTTTTTAAACTTGCATAGCTGGCTCTGTTTGAGGTACAGTCTGTTCAACGATTATAATAGACACTAATAGATAAATTCATTCCTTCTGTTGAATACCTTTCCGTTAATCGGTTGTGGCCAGTGTTGGTCAACGATTTAGCGGAACGAGTAGACAAATTGTCTCATTATGCGGCTATTCTATAGTTATTTTTCCGTCCTTCTATGTCTCTTTTCCCCATTCAGCGTGGTGGCTGTTTTTTACATTTGTTTCATTCTGCGGTTGTTGACTCCCACCAGCAATAACCGAATTGCTGCTATCATTGTCGTTGTCATTGTCATTTTCATTGTTCCCGCTGCAGTTGACAGTTGTGTCATAAAATAAAGTTGACGTCAGAGAGAAAAAAGAACGAAAAAATATTAAAAAAATGAGGCAAAATAAAGGAACGCTCCAAACGAACCAAGCGCGAAATTTATACTAAAGATTGAAAGAGAGAGTGAGAGAGAGATAGAGTGGGAGAGAAAGAGATAGAGAGAGAGAGAGAGAAATGAAGGGGTGGATCAAAAGGTAAGGAAATGGAAAAGGCTTGAAAGGCAGGACAGCAAGCAGGCGAAAAGAACCAGGGGAGACGTGAAGGCTGTTTGCTTTTTATTTGTCTCATATTTGCTTTTCACTCAATTCGCTTTGTTAGGTTGATTTTATTACAAGCCCATGGGTGGAACCGGATGGGAATGTGAACGGGGTTCAGTTCGTCCCACCTCTATCCCCCCACAACTCAGTTGCACATCCGCCCCATCATCACTCGTACAGCATAAACGAAATGAAATTGAAAACGCAATCGTTTTGCACATGTCGAGCGAGAGCGTTTAATGACAAAAATAAATAACAACCAGTGCGGTGATGCACCGTTGACGTCATCAAACCATGATCCAGTGTGTGTACATTTGCATGTGTGCGTGTGCTGGGGAGAAAGAGTTTAAGTGTGGGAGTCTCATGTGATGTTTTTCCTCTCCCTACTCGAGTCGAGTCGAGTCGAGTCGAGCCGCGTAGAGTTGCGTTTTTTATACGAATACCGGTGTGTCCGTGTTTTCGTACCTTTCAACCCACCCACCCTAGAGTAATACATTTTCCCCTGGCCCGTTCCCACTCCGTTCCGTTTCTTCGGCCACATTAACGTTAACCGGTCCGTTTCCACCTTCCCCATCATGCCCATTAAAGCGCTTCATTGTTTATATATCGTTTTTAAATTTCAGTGCCACCTACTCCTTTCGTTCTCACACACACACACACACACACACACACACACACACACACACAAAGGCGGAAGAAAAAAGAATGAGATAGACATCTCCACATACATATGCATGTGAATGTGTGAAAAACGGATGGTGCAACTTAAAGCTGTGGCGATAAGAGTGTGAGGGAGACCCCAGAATAATTTCATTATACTCTCGGCATGATTCCTTTTCATTTTCAGTTTTTTTTTGCCTTTCTGTCAGATGATTGCTTTGATTTGCTCGCTCCTAGGACGTTTGAAGTAGAACCAAAATGGAGCGTAGAGAAAGAAATGGAAAACTAGAAAGAGGTCTGATGGAAATGGCAAGAATTTAAGGATGGTTTTTTGTATTAATAAAGATAGCAACAGTTAGGGGAAACTCAACAGCAATTCCAATTTCACGCAACAAAACAAAAATAGAAAGCAGCAATTAGAAGTTGTCTGAAGAGGGATAAGCTTGGCTATATCTTACCCATCTGAGTGAATGCAGCCTATATTTCAGGACTTAAGAATTAACCATCTTGAATTATTTCTTTGGTCATTTTTGCCCGTCCATCTCTTTTCAGAGACCCACCCGCACTGTGTACTCTGCACTCACCTGCATCTTCATGGGATCCGTGTTGACCTGACACATGTATTTGCCGGAATCTTCCATTTTGACGCTGCGTATGTTGAGAGTCCATGTGTTGTAGTCGTTGTGTTGCACCGTTAATCGATCATTGTTGGTTATCACGTGCTCGTGTATGGCCAGAATTGCCTTGGCATCGGCCTTAATCCAGGCAACCTGATGGCGCCACACACACATCACCACAGTTCCCAATGTGCCAAATGGAATGATGATGGGAACGCCGGCAGAGTCAGATTCAGAGTCAGAGTCAGTTCAGGAAATAGGAATGGGGGGGGATAAAGGGATGACCATTGTTGGTATCGTTGTCGTTGTCGTTGTCGTTCAGTTGAGTTGAGTTGAGTTGAGTTGATGACACAGGCGTTTTGTGTGTGTGGCGTGGCGTTGATGAAGACAACGTTGGTCGGTCGGTCGGTCGGTCGTTGTTGCATGTAAACGTGTTGTTTGTGTTGGTGTTTTGTGTGGGCCAGCGTTTTGCACGCCAGATGTTTTGAAATTGCAGTTTGATAGCCCCCATAACACCAATCCCATCGCATGTGGAAAAAGTTCGAGGTTGATGTTGATGTTGATGGGACAAACGTCGTCATATTTAGTTAATGTCGTCGCCCCATTGCCATTGCCATTTCCATTGTCATTGTCGTCATCATCATTATAAACAGTATCAATATCATTGGAGAAATTTATTTATTCGTTAGATAGCGTTTCGTTTCGTTTTGTTCGGAGTTCGTTTGGATTCCGTTTCCGTTTCATGTCGATCCAAAGCGGGAACCAACCGCACAAACCAGATCACAGACCATTGAAATCGATTTGCGGATGTATTAGAATTTAGTTGGTGCCATCGCCATCGCCATTGCCACCGACAGTGAAAAAGGGGCGGTGGTCAGGGTGTGGAGTGGGTTGATGGTTGATGGTCGGCCAGGGGTGGGAAGTGGCAGAAAGTTAGGCGTTGGTGTCAGTGTCGTTGACAATGGATTCAAAGGCGCAGTGTTGATAGTCAGTTTGGGGTTCGTTGTTGGTAGTTCGTTGTTGTTGTTGTTGTTGGATTTTGTTGTTGTCATCGTCAGATGTCAGCGCAATTTGACGCCATTTCCATTTTGTTGCAACAGAAGCAGCAGTGACATCAGACGTTGTTGTTGTTGTTGTTGTTATTGCCGCAAATTTTTTTGCAAGTTTTTTGTTTTTCCAGGGATTTTAGTCGGTTTTAGGGTTTGAGTGCAGATTGTTAGAGTCAGATTGGTTGTTGTTGTTGGGATTTGGGGATATGAAAAGGGATATTTCAAGTGCAATTAGTGGAATTGGGTTTGCGGTTTTGGCGTCCATCGTTGTTGGCCATTTGGTGAATGGTTTTTGTGTGCGTGGGTATCAGTGTGTTGGTGTGTTGTGTGTGGAGAGAAGAAACGTTCGACAATTAGTTAACATTTTTAGCTTATGCTCTGCTTTCGCTGGCATTCATTTCCCATCATCTATTTTGGGATATTATTTTTTCTTTTTTTTTTTTTTTCAGGGAGGGTACAACAAAAGGAATCCACAAAGAATAAAACAATCGTGACACACAATGGAGAGGTCGCTCAGATGCTGCAAGCCGTTTCTGTGAATGAACTAATGTGGGTGTGACGCTTACCAAAACCTCCTGCCACTAGCCTGGATTCATAATAATTCATTTGAAACCTAATGCGAATATGAAAAATATAATATATCGATATACTATGTTGGAGATCGTTTTCCTTTATTTTATGGCTAAGATCCTCATTTTGTAAAACATATTTTATTGTCTCTGACAGCTCTGCTTTCTGCTTGAAATAATAATGATATTTAATAAACGACTATTCCCAATCTACATACGTCTCAATTTGGGATTTTCATTTGCTCTATTTATTGTTATTCAAACAAAAAGGCAAAACTAAAGCTGTGAATTTTCTTAATGCGTACTTTAGAGACTTACTTTAGAGACCTCACCTGTTACTTATTCAAAGTAACCTGCACAAAACAAAAAAACACACAGAATTGAGGTCTGTAATATTTTTCCTAATTAATCCAGGCGGCTATTTAGCAGAGGAGAAGTCTCGGAGAAGTGTCGCACCCACGCAGTGCAGATGCACCCCATCCATCCATCCATCCTGGGAGAGAGCGAGAGAGACTTGTGCGTGCGTGCAACAACTGGGCGAACACACACACAGAGAGATAGAAAACGAACGGAACGAACGAAACGAACGAAACGAAACGGAATTAAAAGAAAAAGTCATGAATAATGGGTGCAGTTGGCGGTGCGTTCTGAAGCGGCTAATCAGTTGGCATTAACATGGCATGCACAATTAGAAAAAAAGGACAGTAACTGGGGAGAAGATGGACTGGGATAGGATGGGATGGAAGGAGTAAAAAGATATACATTGCCAAGTCGTGGTGGAGCCAAAAGCATGACAATCAAAAGCATCTCTCTGACACACCAGCTTATCCCCAGAGAGGCAGTTCCATCCAACTCTTTTGCTCCTGCCCTGGCCCTCGGCCTGTTCCTGCATGTACATGCATACATATGTACATACATATGTACATATATACGTAGTTTTAATTAACATTATGATGTGCAGACTAAGCTCAGTCTCCGACTTTTAGTTAATAGGCTTAAGCAGCTTTTCTACGGTCCAAAATGGGTTTTGCAATCTGCTGCTGTCAGCGAGCGGAGAAGAGCGGGAGAGTGTATGTAACAAAGCGAATGGACTGTAATCGCATGGAAGAGGAGGCACTGCACTTTATGCATATGTGAGCCACTTTATAACTACATATAATACATATGTATGTACTATGTATGTATACATAAAAAAATACCAGCTAGCTGCGGGGTTTTATCTGGTATTGGTATCTTTTCGGACAGGATGAAATCGGCTAAGATTTGATTGACTTTTACAACAGCTGGATGAATAACTTGCCAATGAAAATGATGGAAATAGTGGAAATATTTGACATTAGCTCTTTGCTGTCTTGCATCTCTGTCCGAGTATTTGCTGCGCTCGTATTGAGTACAGCCAGGCACAATCCAATGAGTAGGAGTGCCAATACAGCTGTGTCCCCCTCCTGTTATACCCCATCCCCATTCCAATGCGTGTGTCAATACCAGTGAAAAGGAGGAACAGGAGCGGCGGGTAGCAGCGGCTCTGCCACATAAAATAAATACCCACGGACAGTAGTGTGTCCGCTCGTCCGTCCGTCCGTTTGTCTGCTTGATGTTGTTGTTGGGGGAGGGGGATTCTGCTGGCACTCTTTATTTATTTACTCAATAAAGCAAATTTATTGAGTAATGCATGAATGCGATGGGGCAACGCTGGGCTCAACAGCGGGCTGGAACGGTGGAAAGGGAGGGGTGTGGATCAAACAAAGGCTCAAACGGATTGTGACGAAAATCGGAGCAAACAGAAAGCAGGGTCCAAACAAAAAAAACTACAGGGAAATGCAAAAGGGATTGTAAAAAATTTTCAAATGTAAATGCAAATAAAGCGAGCAAATGTCATAAAGTAAGTCTACAGTTACACACACAGAGTACGTACTATGTACATATAGAGAACAGGACTACGTAAAAGCACAAACACACACATATGCATACACATGGGCTATACATACACACACACACACACACACACACACACACACACATTTACATATATAGATTCATAGTTATACGAAAATGGTGCAAAGTTTGTTTCGGTTTGAACTCGGTGCGCTGAATTTAGTTTTATTAATATTTTTTTTCGGGTGTATTTTTCAGAGTTATACTAACCGAAAAAGGAAATACCAACGAAATGGACTAAAATAAGAATGCCATATGAAAGAGGCGAAGGGAAAGAAAAATAACACAAAAAGAACGAGTTAAACAGGAGAGTAGCAGTAACCAGAGAGGGAGTGAGAGAGAGTGAGAGAGAGAGAGAGAGAGAGAGAGAAAACAAAAACAAAAACAAGGCAGGAATCTAGCTTCAGACGCCGAAGCTTTTAATATTCTTTCTGATACATTTTTGTATATAATCCTGGCTCCATTACAGCTCATTAGGGACCATTAGGGACGTTGAGGGATCATAAGGACGTTGATTCGCTGCACAAATATCTCATCAGCGAAGAGCACGCGGTACAGAGCCCATTCGACACAAGAGAATCTGGTATTACGATTAATTACGATTAAAATCTATTTTGTAAATAACAATGGCTGATGTAGTGGGAGCAAAACTTAAAAATCATTCATATCTCTTGAATAATACATACAACGAGTTGTTGTAATTACGATTCTTATGTGAGAAATTAAATGGAAACATTGTATAACTTTCTGTATAAATATTTGAGGATTGTCATTGGAATTTGTTTGTTGCTTCTTTATATTTTCATCTTGTACATAAGATACTGCGACTTGCAATTTAAGCTTGAATTCAGATAATAAAAAATGGAAATTCTGATCTTCAGATCAATCGACGGCATCGAACGAACGGAAAAACATATTTGGGATTGGAGGGTGCTTCTTTCTGTGCTCCATAAATGTCGTAATACCCTCTGCTAGGGTATACATATAACACTGCAACGATTGTGTTGTTGCTGCTGTTGCTGCTGCTGCTGTTCTCATTGTTCCCATTGTTGCTGGCAAAGTTGTTAAACAAATGGGCGAACAACAGGCAGAACCAGAGGCAGAGCCGCAGCAGAAACAAAGGTCGCGAGTGCTCCTGCATCCCAAACATTCCCTGCGAAATAAATCTTTAATTATGCATATCTAGCGGAGAGAAGAGCGGACATATATGTATGTGTGTACATATGTACATATGTAAAATGTAAGTGCAACCGTTTTGCGTTAAGTGCCGCTCCAATTCCAACCAATGGAAATCATCGCTGGCTGAATTTGTGTAGCCTAAAATTGGTGAAAGAAGCAGCTGCACCTAAACTTCCTTTCTCTCAATTTAGGGGTATCTTAGGAGCTCTTCGATGTTAGTTTGTTCGCCTTTGTCCATTCCAATGATAGTTTGCTTTCTTATGTTCGCTACAATTTATATTTATATTTATTTATTGTTAAAATAAAATGACACCATCCCGGCTGCTCTTCTCTTTTATTTCGCTGTGACGCTGTGCCGCTGTCGCGTTGTTTTTGTTTGATTGAAACATCGAAGGATTTATACGAAATGGCGTTTTTATTTATGAGGCCATTTCGTTGATTAACACTCTTTGACGTGCAACGCAAACAAACGGAGAGGAAGAGACAGAAAAACAGCTCTGCCGAAAGCCCCAACAAAACGCATTCAACGAATGCAAAAAACGAAAAACAAATCAAAAAAAATAAAGCGAAAGCCAGACGGTCCCAAAATGGGAAGCGGCATAAGGGTAACCTGCATTTTGGTTAAGATTCGGCTGACAATATTTCGATCTGAACTACCCTAGCAATCAATTTGTATACATTACGTTTAATTTAATTTAATTTAATTTAATTTAGTGATATATTTATCGAGAAACTACAACTTTCCCAATTCCTGAACTTTCTTTTCTTTTGAGTACTAATCAATGTTTCAAATAACTTTGGTGATGATTAAATTTTCATCAAATCTTCCAAGCAGTGGAAGCAGTTCATCTCCAGCGTCCGGTGGAGCCATAGCGCATGGATCTCGTTATCCTTGTAAGTTCACACAGAGCGCAGCCACATAACAGAGTGTCTTGTGTGTCTTACTTCCTCATCGAGTAGTCTTGCATAACGGCTCCGATGTCGCAGAGACACTGGTCGCCTCCCGTACCCTGGCATTGGTAACCTTACGCACCTTACGCGTTGCGGAGACCACAGCTAAGGTGCTGTCGATGATACGACAGTCTTCAATGTTTCGGAAGTCAGTAATGTATTTGTCATCAATGGTGATAACTGTGGGCGGTAAAGTAGTTTGCGGCGCAGCTTGAAGAGTAGACCAGTCCCGTCTTTGTTTCAGTTGCCATCACCAGCTTACGGTCTTCTCCAGGGTCTCGCAGGCGCACAGTGGATGAAATTACCAATCTGGCTACCAAATTTCCAAATTGTGGTTGGATTTATCCAACTATAATTTTTTTAAATATTGTTTGATAACACTACACGACAAAATCGAACTTTTTTTCCTCAAGGGTCCAAACCGACTTTTTCTGATAAAAGGATTCTCAAGGATTGTGGGGATTGTGTGGATTTAAAGTTTTTTAAAGAATTATGTTTTTTTTTCCATGGAAGAAATTTTGTTTGAAGAATTTTTGAAGTCTGGTATTTTTTTTAAAGAGTTAGCGCTTCTTTTTTCACATAACTTCTTTTCCTGAGCTTTTAAGGTCAAAATTTCGAAAAAAATACTGCACAAAAATCATCTTTTTCATTTGAATGCTTTATATTTCCCAGACGGTAAGCTGAAATCACAAAATGTTTGGGCTTTACTTCTAGCCTTTTAAATTATCTCTACCTCTGAAAAAAGCTTTAAAAAAATACAAGACTTCGAAAATTCTTAAAAAAAAAGTTCTGCCATAGAAAACCAAAATATATCATTAAGCCCCAAATGTTTAAGAAAACTATGGTTTTGTTCCTTGAGGAAAAATCGTGTCAGATAGTGTAATTCGAACAGCTAACGGCCTTAGAATTTAATTTATGGTGTGCCAGCTGCAGCTATTAAGTTCATTGCAATTTTCTGTGTGCTCTTTCAGCTATGAAAATTTCAAAGTGGAAGTCCTGTTTTTGGGATTATATATTGTTTTATGTATTATCTAAGGTGTGGTATCTATCAAATAGTATTTATTTGTAGGTTGTGATTTACAAGGTATGAAAAAATACAAGACTTTCGAAATAAGTAATAGTAAGTAATAGCGCCTCTGAGGTATACATATTCTGTTATTTTCGTTTATCGGGAATTTAAATTGATTCAAATATTTTGCTTCTCGCTGCTAACATTGATTTTCAGCTATTTTACAGTTGGCCTGTCAGTTTCTAACTTTATTTTTCGTATGATGTAAAACAAACAAAGGAAAAATTTTGACAGCCGTCGTCACTTCAACTAAATGCAGAAAGCAAAAATGCCAGAAAATCGGATGCTGTTTAAAATAACAAAAATAAAAAATGTTAACATTTGTACCTTCAATGGGATTATCCTGATCTACACACACTGTGACTTTCGAAACACAATACCAAAAATATTGTACACAAAAAGGCTTTCACTTGTTTTAAATCCTGCTGTAAGAACCTGATTCAAGCTATATTAAATAGCTTAGGAGCTGAAGATTTGTTCCTGCTAGATTGAATATATCCCCCACTGTGAGTCGTGCCTCTTCGTCCTGACTCTGTCATGCTGCATTTAACGTTGTTACTCCTTCGTGGTAGCACGAGTCCTGGCTATAGAAGCGTATACGTGTACATCCTGGTCTGGCCTTCCTGCACGGAAAGCCCTTGGCACACTGCTTACTCATATTAATAGGGACGGACAGGGCTCCTCCAATTGCTATGTGGAATACTCTTGTTCAGCAGTTTGCGATCTTGTCAAGGATCTTCGTCGTATCCGAGCTCTCTGTTTGTGCTTTGGAAGTCTGCAGTTGCTTGGACTCCTTGGGCACCAGTTGCTTCCTTTGGGAAACTTTTTTCTCAGCTATGGCAAATTTCGTTGTGTTAGGCTTCGGTTTGTCTTCCGGGCTCGCCATTGAGTTGGGTTGATTTTTTGGAGTTTCAGAATTTATTCCGCTCTATAGGAATATTTCCTATAAATTTGCACAGCTAAACTATCGATTGTAGTAGCTGCCAGCTGAAGCAAACATGAATAATGAATTTAAACTGTACTCGAAGCTCATGTTGAACGCTTAGAACGAATGGGAAAACAAAGGCAAACGGATTACGCGCTTTAAAGCGATTTAATTCTTGTCGATAAAATGACTTAATTTGTTTTTATTGTCTGTTTGCTGGCGCGCTATCATCATACCCATCGAACCCTTGGGGCAGGGCGGTATATAATAGCTATTTTACATACATTATTGTGTTTTATTTTTTAACGATTGTCGACTGTCGATTGTTTATTGTTGTTAACAACAATCGCTCACAGGTCTTTTTTCCGATGCTCGTTTATCGCTTAAATTCCTTTCTTTAAACAGACAGTGGCAGTGGCAGTTGCAGTGCCAGTGCCCAGTGCTCGTCGTGGCTGCCTCTCGGGGGGCGGCGAGTGTGTGCACTCTTTGGACCTGGCCTGGCCTGGCCTGGTCTGGTCCGGGACACAGGCCCGGTCTGTGAGTGTTATAAATTAAATGTGAGTGCTAATAATAATATAATACGATGATAAAAACAATAAGCTATTCGTTTTTCGGTTTCGTTTTCACCTCGTAAAAATTGTGCGCTGTTTATTTAAATTTATTTCGGCCCCATTCCGCTAGGTTCGGCTCTGATCTGTTGGTAATGTGCTTTATTTGTGCTCCCAACAACCATTATTGTTTAATTCTTTTGTTGGAGCTGTAGTTGTAGCCTGTAGTTGTATGCTGTAGTTGTAGTTGTTGCTGCTGTGCGTTGGTGCGTTAAATATGCTGAGTGCTCTATATTGTATGTACATATATAGATAGATAGATATATATGCAGTATGTATGAATATATATCTTAGATATTGTATTGTACTGTATTGTATTGTATTTTATGGTGCTATGGCAGCTATACTTGTAATTAACTATCTATAGTATATATATTATATTTATGTGTACGAATATGTATACTGGTAAAGGGGTAGGTGCGCTTTGGGGTTACATAATTGCGATAGTTTTTGTGCAGTTTGATTTCATTATTATTTATGTTCGTATTTGTAGTTTGGAAAATCGTTAAAACTGTTAAATCTCAAAAATTGTGCACTTGAAATGAGAGAAATGAAATAGGGCCAAATGAAGATGGACAGATTGATAGACAGGAGCGAGAGCGAGAGAGAGAGAGAGAGATTCGAAAGAGAGATATACTGAGAGAACAAAATTAAACGAAACTGAAAATACAAAAAAAAATAAACTCATTCAACGCTGCGCCTGAAACCGATACATACCTTGGCGGGGACTGTCGCACCGTCACCACTCACCCGATGACCACCCAGATTGTTCACCACGCACGTGAATGTTGCGTCCCGGCCCTGGGCGATGGTCACGTTCTCCAGCGGGATGACAAAGTCCGGCTCGAAGGCGCCCACTGAGGAGATTTGGTTTGAAACGGTAAAATCTTCATTTCAATTGACATTTCCATGAAGAGAAAACATTTATTGAACAATTAACGCAATTTCAAACAAATTTACAAATTGCTGTATGTGTTTATGTTTATGTTTATGTTTGTGTGTGTGTGTGTGTGTAACTCATGTATGTGGGGTGTGGTGTGGTGTTGTGTGGGTGTGGGTGTGTTGGAACGAGCGGCCTTCAAACGATTGGCAAATCAATAAGTTTAAGCTGAAATAATCGATCGATAGCGTTATTTATCGCTGAAGGTTTGAGTTTGAGTCGCTATCGATCTGGCAGGGCAACACAACTCAGGCAAAGAAAGGGATGGTTAGCGAGATACATATGTACATATATAGTTTTGTGTGTGTGTGCAAATCAAAGCAAAAACACTCCACACTCAATGATCAATGAAAAATGTTATCGCTATTTGCCCAAACGCTTGGGCGCCCAAGCTCGGTCTTACAGCCTGGATCCACTAGCACGTCATCCTCTATCTATCCCAAACGAAGTGTTTTCATTCAATGTAAAAATGTGAATTCCCATTGGCCAATCGGTTCGAATTAAAAAGCAGATTGGCTGCCTCAGTGGAGTACAATTTAATAGTCAAATACATCGACGTGGAAGCTTCACAATCATATGGAAATTTTGTAGGTCAACTCGTATCGAGACCACAGAATTGAGTAATTGTACACCAATTTAGAAGAAAAAGAAGCAGAGCTAGTTGGAATTTTACCAGCAAACAAACAAGATGACGTCTAGTGGAGCCGGGCCCTTTGCCTCCTTCACCACCCCATATACTTACCCACGCAATTGCACAGCATCAACACCAAAAGCAATAGCCAATGACCTCTTGGCCCTCCTCGAGCTACGATTCCTCCACCGAATCCTCCTGATTTTCCTATCTGCAGCTGCGCCAGCTTGGTTTGATTAGGTTGCGAGGGATTGCTCGATGTAATTGTTTTAGTGGGTTCAACGTTCAGCTTGCAGCTTCGGGAATCGACGATAAGTTCGCTGATTTTCTTGACTACCAGAATCGCCATCATAAGACTGACGTAGTTCCTACTGGCATGACTTTATTTATAGACTATCTGGTTGAATATGCTGAAAATGCATTGGAAAAGGTACACAAAACATTGTTCAATTAGCTTTAATACGATTCATTTAATATGTACGTTACTGTATGCAGAAAAGGGAAAGATTTTTCAAAACCTCTTGACTAGCTTCCATTAAATAAACAGGCTATATACATATGTACATACCTGCAAGGGTATAAATAGTAAAAGATATCACCGTCTTTAACAATACGAGATAACCTTTTTTAATGGAGTAGTGCAGCAAAAACAGAAAGGTTTTCTTATGAATAAATATATGTGGAAAGCGTTACATGGAAACAATCGATAGTTTTTTTTCGAACATCAATGAATATCGCCGTCGTTAAGATAGCCATTATGCCAGCGATAGTCTGTGACGTGACCAAATCGACCAAATGAAAAGTTGCTGCGAATTGCTTATAGCCATATGACATTAGACTTTGCTAACTGACCAGCTGGAAACATAAAGATGGCCTTATGGGAAACGTCTGCAGTCAGAGCGAGACAACTATATGAGTCAAGCTGCCTGTCCAGTTGTGCTGGGAGCAGCGCTGCGGAAGAATTGATCGAAAATTTTACTCTGCGGATACAATTTGCTGGCCTTGTGGCTGTGTTTTGCTGAAAACATAATTATACCCGTACTCAAAAAGAGTTAAGGGGTATACTGTATTTTCTATCAAGCAGTGCTTACGTAGGTCTACTGAAAGCCATTAGACGTGGCTACGAACAAAAATGTTGCATTTTGTCTCTCATGCTATCCCTCTCTACGCAAGAAAATTGGCTAAGTCTAATGTCATATGGCTATTAAAAATTAATTATGTTCAAGCGTCAAGTTATATCTTGGGATCAGAACAGTCGAGGCTGCCTTTTTTGTTGGACGCTGAAGGTGAATGATGAACGAAATCTATAAATGAAACAAAAAAGCTGAACGTTTTTTAACGTAGCAACTGCCCAAATAATTGTAAATGAATTTAAAATGTCAATTTGTTCTAAACAAATTTCTGATTTGAGCTTGCCATCCATATTGAAACCCAAATCAGCTGTAAAAAGTACACAAAAAGTGGCGGAACTTCAGGGCTGAAGTGCATACAAAATGACAGCGCTCGAAAGCAAGCCGTTCTTGTTTATGTTTAATTACAATATTAATGCAAAAAGATTTCATTCGCTCGTTGACTTGGCCGTACCTTGTTTTATTGCATACCCTTTGTGCAGGGTTGCATTTGACACTAAAAAGTTTAAAGAAGGTTGCCACTTGTGCATTTACCAACACTGTGTAAAATTACGTGCAGCGAGTAAATATTGCCAGTGCAATTTCCAATAAAATCCTAAATTTTACGGTGTGTTCCAAGTGTGTTCCTGTGTGCTCTTCGCCATGCCAAACATCTTTCGCAGCCTTTTCTCGGATCGCTACAACGGCAAGCACGACCGCTTCTACGATCGCTATGAAGGTGAGGCAGTGTGTGTCTGCTCCATATTTTAATTGTGCCCTAAGCCCAAACTTTTCCTAGCCATTTGCCGCGCTGTGCCCAACATGCCACCAATGCCGAGACCAGAGCCTATCCAAAGCTCCCAGAGGGCGATCAGAAATCGTGTGTCAACACGTGGATCGAAAACAACTTACCACTACGGCAGTGAAAGCCCAGATACCGACTGGCTCAAAAGCGATGATTTACCCATTGTAACGCGGCGCGAATTGGAGGAGACCACGGGCCAGCTGATGGCCCTTCAGCCGCTTGATGAGGAGGACGAGTTCAGCCACACCATCTGGAAAATAAAGAAGCCCGGCCAGAAGCGACTCAAGGAAAAGAACAAGAACGGTGTCAAAATAGGCTACATCCAGGTGCTGACCGACGAAAATAAATCCGACACAGCCAAGGAGAATGAGTCACATCTGGCCAATGTTCAACGGCGCAGGGAGCAGAAGGAAGAGCAGCTCCCCTGCAGCGACCAGAAGAACAGCAAGGCCGAGGTTTCGGTTGCCTGCCCCCAGGAAGAATGCCACATGCAATTTGCCAATCGGTGGGTATTCGAATAACTTCCATTACATTAAAAGCCATCTAATATTATCTAATATACCCCACCGCAGCGCCAGCCTGCGCTCACATCAACGCGACACCGGACACCACAACTGGGAGTTTCAGTGCGCTAACTGCCATATGTTCTTCAAACAAGTCAACTATTTGAATCGTCATATGACCGTCTGCCGCTAGTAACTGACCAACGCTTCTAATATTAGCCAAAAGACTCTACTGGGGGGAGAAAAATAGAAGCTGTTCAACTAATATCCAATATATTTCCACCTAATTAACCCAAATAAACTTCCACCCAAACCTAATTTTAACTAATAATCACTAAAAATCTCTTAGGTCAATTTATATCCTATTGTTAATCAATTTTTCAATTAGGCTACTTATTACAGGCATTCTCCATCACTCGATCGTTTCCTGGCTATTCGTGAGCTGTTATCCCATTAAAAATGGATTCGATATGTAGATAGTCCAAGTGCATATTGTCGTGTTTGCACAGCGCTCTGCATCTGCTACATCGGTAGCTGGTTCTGGTGTTTTGTAGATCCATAATCTATTAACAAGGCGTTGCAAGCTCAGTGTGGATTGGAGAAGAGAACCAAAGGAAAGCAGAAGACACCAGGCAGGCACCAGCCAGACAGCCACTTGCCGCACTTTTGTTTGGCGAGGACAACATTTATTTTTCCACTGACGAGTAGCGGATGGAGAAGGAGCAGCTAACAGTTAGAAACAGGAAGTCAACGAGAAGCAGCAGGTTCTGGTTCTAGTTCGGGCTCTGTTACTGGATTCATCTAGGACCTGCTGCAGGACAGAACGGAGCAGAACAGAACAGAACATGGCTGGAGAGGACAGAGAAGGGACAGTCGCCCTCTGCACGTGCCGCTATTTACATTTGCACGTAATAAATTCACAAGGACCACGAGGACGAGCAACAGAAAGAGAACGAGAACTCGCAACAGGAAATGTGCCCGGAAGTGCATATGCCGGCTGTCGTTTGGCTCCCTGTGCTCCATCTCACTACACCCCACCCCACCTGCAACGTGGGGACCAACGTGTTGCATTCAAATGGGCAGCGTTCTGCTCCACCACTGGGCTCCGCTTCCATTGCCACATATTTGCATTGACGAAATTTAATGAGCTCACAAAAGCAGTGGGCAAACATTTGCAAAGCTTCTGGCTCGGTTTGGCTCGGCTCGGCCCGGCCCGGCTCGGATCGAACAGCCAGCACATTAGTGAAGGCCGAAATGGGGACAGGACGATGGGGACGGGACGTGTGCAAGGCGCTTTATTAGATACGTGTCCTATCTGTCGCCCAAGACCGTGGTGGCCTTCCACCACTTCCCCATCCGCCTCAGCCCATAATCACATCCTGTCGCCGATACGGGTGCCCTTTATGGGAGCTTAAACACATCCCCTCTCCCCATCCATGTGTCCTTTGTCTGCTAGATCTAGAGTAAGATCTGTCGAATGGCCCAATAAGAGCCACACACTCAGTTTTACTCTGTGGCCGAAAGGGTTCCTACATACTGAGACCCCAGTGGAGGAAATGGTGGCATAATTCGGATCGAATGTTACCCAAGCTCTTCTTAGATTTCTTTTGATTAAAAAGCCCAGAAGTCAGATCGATTGCAAATGAATATTTTCTGTGATACTTCGTTGTGCTTGTGTGTGGCCAGGTAAATTGAATGAAATCATCATTTACTCGGCTTGTCTCTTCCAGCAGAACTCTCATTTAACCTCCATGTAAATGGCAAACGAGTACAGTTTATTTCGACATCCCCCATACGCTAAAATCGAATTGCTGCATGGAGTGTGTATCGTACATGCACTGTAGGCAGCCGCGTGGTCAGTGCATTTCCACTTCGTTGCAGTCTGTTGCCTGCAAATTTGTATTAGCTGTCTAACGATGATAATATTCTATTGATTTTGGCATACCCCTTCCCACACACAATGACACACACACACACACACACACACACACACACACACACAGTGATGGAAATATGGTTACAAATTACTTTGTTGTGCACCTGAAATTTGTACTGAGGTGAGTTTGAAGTGCCTGAGTGCCCTCTTTTGGAGCGGCAATTAAAAGGCCGCTATGTTAACTATGGCTAAAACTCACTACCCAATCATGGCAAACATTGCAGAGTTATCTCGGTCTCTCTAAGCCCCAGCAGGAGCCCACAACGAAATAATTTACTGAGCTCCTTCTCTGGCTTGGCGCTCGGCCTTCGGCTTGGGGCCCAGCCTCCCCCCGAAGTGGTTTAATTTCATTTATGATTGTTTAAAGGGCAAGCAGCATTCCCCGCCATTTATTTGTTTTGCTTGCTCATCAAGCTCATGTGTCTTGCCCTTTTACAAACCAACCTGCCACAGTTCACTTAACTGTTTTGCATTTTTTTGTTGTCCAGACTCCATTCTGGATTGCCATGGCAATGTACGAGTATTCCATTGGCTTGGATTTGTTTTGTTTTTCGGTTCCCGTTTATTGTTTTTGTTTTTGTTTTTGTTTTCTATCTGTGCTGTGAGGAAACTTTAAGTAAATCAGTTTTGTTTGTGGCCAAAGTGAAATGTCCAAGCATATACACACTAGAGCCCTGCATGAACGGGCAAATGAATCGATTCGCAGTGATTCGGGATTCACTTCGTCCAAACAAATTGAATCAGCGATTCGGCTTTCTCAGTGATTCGAATCATTTGCCCAAAATGGACCGAACGGATCACGATTCATAATTTTGTACTGTGAGATCCGAACAGTTCAGTTTTTTCTCTCTTTTACTCTCCATTTGATTTTCAGGTAGAGAGAACGAGAAAGCAATACACAAATTTGTCGGTTTTTTTGCCTTGCTTTCGGGGTGGAAATCTGTAGTTGTGTGTGTGCCTTTCTGTGCCTGTGTGTGTACGTCAACGCGTTGACGTACACAATACATACTGTACATGTGCACGCATACAAAGGAAGATTCTTCGTAGTATGTTTTGAATCAGTTTTTGAATCATGCGACGAATCTTGCTGATATTGATTCGCAGTACTCTGATCCGGTTTTTAAGTGATTCGGGTGATTCGAATCGGACTGAAGGGATGATTCGTAATGATCGAACGCATTGAAGGGGCATGAGTATACTGTGATTTTTTGAATCATGAGGATTCGTGCAGGGCTCTAATACACACACACACACTCACGCACACATACATGCTGCTTTGTTGTGTGTGTGTGTGTGTGTGTTTATTGTTGCTGACATTTAAAATTACACTCTTGGGAATGCACGAAGAGAATAAGGAGAAGTTTGGCTTCAGAGTAAGCAAAATTAAGCAAACACATGGTAGAAGGAAAATGAAGGGACTTACATACATATGTACATACATACATACATACATACATAGATGAAGGGTCAGTGTTAGAGGGGGAAGGGGGTGTATGCTATGGCTCTGGGGGATCTGCTGTGTGGGGGGAAATGACATCTGACCATCGAATGGAACGTGCTCATTTCCCATTCCACTTTCACAGCAAAGTCATCTTCCACCACCCACTTCTTTACCGCATCGGCCACCATCCTGCCACGCCTTCCCGTGCCGCCACAACCGTCCTGTGTACGTTCCTGGTCAATGTGGTCGTGTCATGGTCAGCAAAAGTTACTTCTCGCGGCGCTTGTGGGTGGATAGACGTGATAATGGAATGTGGGTAAGGGGCATGTGTGGCATGGGCTATGTGTGGCATGGGGTATGGGTGTAAAACTGTACAACTAGTATAACTGTATTTGCTTAGCATCACACACACACACACACACACACAGACACACAGACACACAGAGAGACACAGAAAAAGACAAGCAGAACCCAAAAACAAGCATACGCCATATGTGTACATATGTACATGTATGTATGTATGTATACTCGTACATACATATATGAAAGACAAATAAGTTTAGTTCAGTTGAGTGGATTTCTTGTAATTTTTATTGGGGTACCAACCAGTTAACACCCTGTAGAACAATGGCAGAAACTAGCAACAAGCAGGATCAAAGAAGAACGCTTACATATGTACATATGTATATTGAACATAAGTACATACATATGTACATATGTATATTGAACATAAGTACATACATATGTACATATATATGGATGTATTTATATATGCAGCTACGAACACGATTCGTGATCTACAACTGAAACTTTCACTTTAATTTTCATTCATTTTTATTTGTGTCTTCTTTTGTGGCATTTGATACCTCGCAAAATATTCCACTAAAGCAATGCGACTCGAAGCGACACCCCCCCCCCAACCCCCTCTGCCATACACCTCGTTTTAGTGCTGATGCGACAGATTTCCGAGACACTTGATGGCGTGGAGGGTGGGGACATGTGGCAAAGTGTAAATGAGCAGTCATAGCCAGGGCTAGTCGCAGCCAGCGGCACAAATGTCACACCATGAGAGAGTCCAGTCCACCCCCTCTGCCACACCAACCCCGCAGCCACGCAGCCACGCAGCACGAGCCGCGGACACAGACACAGACAGACACCTAGTGCTAGCCTCCCTCCCATATCTCTGTCCTCTGCAGATATTCATGAATATGCGTGACTGTCAACCGGTCAACACACTCACAAATAAAGCCACAGGACGGGGAGACAAATTCCGAGCTCGTGTCATATTTTTATTTTCTGTACCCTGTCCGTAATCCTCATATTTCTTCTCCCTCGCCACCTCCACCTGCACCTCTTCTACTTGCTTTCTTATTTTTCTGCTTCTCCTTTCGTCAGTTGTTACTTGTGACGCACGCTTAGCCACGCCCATAGCCTGGCTCCCCGCCTTGCGTTGTCTAATTGAGCGCTATGGCTTTTTGCTGCCGCTGGGCACTTGCTCTGGCACTGTCCTAGCACTAGCACTGGCACTGAGCCTCCCAAGCGAATGTGCTGCAGCGGTGGTGAGGGAGAGCTTCGTTGATATGCCAGGACCATGGCCGATGGCCCATGTCCCAGACAATTGTACCACGGCTTGATCCTTAGTTATCCTTAGTTATGCTGTGTGCGGCGGCACTGAAGTGCAAGGAGTGGAAGAGTGGTCCCAGTCAGACCAGATCGAAGTGCTTCCAGGGGATTTGTGGCCGCAGTTGTCAGGGATTCAGGGGATTGATTCGAGCGAGCAAACGAGGACACCCCCCACTTCGATTCAGTTCCATTGCACTCAGATCTCGTTAAGCTCCTTTCTTTTTTTTGTCGTGCCGCAGTCGGTTTCTTGATCCACAGCTGGAATGCCCTCCGCCCGCCGCCCTTCGACCTCATCCGAGTTGTCAATTTCAATGAGCCGAAAACCCTCGAAACCCTGGCCACTCCTGGTCTCGTTATCCCTAATCCGTAATAAGCTGTATCAATAGCTGGGGCAAGTCAATAAGCGAACTTAGCTCTGCTCTGCTCTGCTCTGCTCAACTCGGTGCTGTGCGGTGCTGTGCGGTGCGGTTCGGGACAGGTCGGTTCGGTTCAATTCAGTTGAGTCAAAGCAATTGCCGTCAAGTGCCAAATAAAGGCATAACTCGGCAGTCAGGACACGACATCCGACCTGCCAGGGCCACAAGGAGTGGGTGACTGAAGCAGGAAGCAGGCAGCGAGGGGAGGCAGTCAGGAGAGGCAGGCAGCGAAAGGCCAGCGAAAGAATGGGGAAGCGGAAAACTCAAGGCATAAAGATTGAAACTTGTAAATGGGCAAATAAAATGGAAATGAATATAATAAAGACTCCCGACTGTTGGTCTTCCCTTCCCTTACACCCAATCCTGCAAACCTCTCATCCTCGTGAAGCACACTTCTCGACGCCTAAGTGAAAAGCTGACAAGCAGCTTACGTAAATAATGTCAACGCAACAATAAAAATAATAAACGAATTAGCTGCTTATTCAAGGGCCCTGACCCGAGGGGTCGCTCTCCACAGCTGAGCAGGGCAGAGAGACAGCGACAGAGGCAGGCAAGGGGGTAAGGCTGAAAAAAGGCAAAGCCCTCACCTCTCCCCCCCGCACTTCGCTGGCGCCCAGACAAACAAGCGAACAAACATTCAAATTGACTTTGCGACTCGGAGCATTTGTTGGGTTTACAATTTCAAAGAGCAACTCCAGAACCGAGACCAGACCTCAACCTCAACCTCTAGAGCTCAAGGACCTCCCAGGCGACATTTGTAACTTTAGTCTATTTGTCTGCCATGGGGATGGCGGTGGGGCTATGGCAGGAGTAGGAGCAGGGGCAGGGACAGGAGCAGAAGCAGAAGCAGAGGGCGCAAGGACGTTAAGATGTTTATGGCTTGTCAAGGATTATTGTTATCACCAGCTAGCCAGGTATGCAAACAAACGACCTCTCCTGCCCCTCGAAAAAGAACGGATCTGACGCCTTTCCACGCTCTGTCGTGTAATTGCCGAGTAACTAAGATGAGTCCGTGCGACTCGCTTCCACGGACAGATGGGGGCCGGCCACAGGCCACAGGCCAAGGGATAGCTAGACAGCAGCAAGGGCCAGCCTGTCTGCCTGCCTGCCTGACCGCCACTTCAACTTCAGTTTTAATCTTTTCCAAAGTCAAGCCAAAAAAAAAAAAAAAGAAATGAATGGAAAATTGTATTAGAACGGACAGGAGTGAAGGGAAGAAGCCAAAGAGCGTGCGAACCGCTAGAGTAGATTAGACACTACGGAATATTGGTAATACGAAAAGAACTCCGATGGCACTACATCTCTTTCTCAATGTCTCTCTTTTATCGATTTCTTTACGATATATCTTTACCCAAAATTTGCTCCGACTAAGAGGGCGACTTAGTACTTAGAGGGCGAAAGTGACCCTCTGTCAGAGCTACCCCCGTTTATTCGCTCACAGCTGGAAACGGAATTTATGAGCAGCGTACTCCGTTTTTCCCTCCATTTTCGGAACACGCTCCACGCTGCACGCTCGACGGTCCACTCTGCTGTCTACGTCTAGCCTTACGCCTCTGGACTCCTCGACCTGATGGCGAAGGCAAAAGCTGCCAAGTCATGAACTGTGACAAAAGGATTACAAGAGAGTTACTTTTGTAGCTCTTTCCTGCTCCTCCTGCTTCCCGTTGTCTTTCTGTCCGTCGGCTGGATGGTGCAGTTTATAGGCTAAATAAGATTAATTTCGAGATTAAGCTGCGGCTACCACAATGGCAGAACCAGAATGTTCTGTGCAGGATGCAGTCAGTCATTGTGCCCCCTTTCTCTGTCCATCTTTGGTTATCAAAAAGCTTTCAGCTTTCAGCTGGTCAGATCAACCTACATAGCTACCTCCCCCCCTCCCAACACTCTTCTGGCTGTCTGTCGCCTTTCAATTCATTTGGTCGCCTGTCGATTTAGTCAACGTGCAAATTTATTAGATTAACAGCAAATATCAAAGAGGAAATTAACTGTCGTCTGGACATCCATATGCAATGCTGAATGGTAGTGCGGGGCAAGGACCGCTCTTACACCTGTGCTACAAACACATACACATTATGCACACACACACCTATACACCTACACACCTTTACACCTACACACTTGTCACATTGTGGTTGATGTTGTCCATCGCTGTTGACAAGCAGAAATCTGCTACCTACTTTTTGGAGGCGAACGGACTTTGTCGCTTCTGCATAATGACAGGGAGTAAGATTTCTCCACGAGGGCCAGGTGGGAGTTCATTCACATTGTTCATATCTGAATTCTCACTTGCTTGTTTAATTAAAATAAAATTTATTTATAAAAATAAACCATATTCCAAGCATTGACGGGGGATATTGCTTTTGAAAAGTTTTTCTTTGCTGCTGCTGGGGCGTAGCTTTTGGTCCAACAAGTTGCAGGAAATTCCTACCTTTGAGCTGTGTGTGACACTGCGTAATTTTGTGGTCTGCCACAGTTCAGATAATGCAGACCAAAGTCCTGGACCTGGAAGGATTGCTGGCGAGTGGTTGTGTGGGATTTCATGGATAATTTCCACGTTTGACGCAAAACAACTCTTGAAGCCCCGACTCGAAATATTTCCTAGTTGCAATGCTGGCAAGTGTCAAGTGACAGGATGTTGGAACCCAACAATTTGCTTGCCATTCGCAGAGAGAGGAGGGGCAATGAGGGTCGCATGAGCTATGGTGGGAGCAAGTGACAATTGTCTGGACCATAGGGTGTCCAGAAGAGAGAGAGTGGGGCCTTCAGGGCATTCAGCATGAGGATATGTATTAAATGCTACAAATAGCTGAGTCCCATTCAATAGAGAGTAGAAGGGGTAGTGGTAGTGTTCATGGGGGGGGGGGGGGGGGTGGCTGAGCCACTTGGGCAGCGTCTGAGGTTGACTCTAAAAATGGCAAGCAAAACATGATTCGCTGACTTGTTGCTGTGTGCGTGTGTTTGTGCTTGTGCGTGTGCATGTGCTGTGTGTTTGGCAATGCAATGAGTCAACGTCACAAGGACACATCCTTTTTCATGTTACCAGCGAGCAAGAGAGCAAGAGAGGAAATGGAACATTTTCAAGGGATAGCCAGAGGAGGCGAAAACCTCAAACGAAAGCAAAGTTTCCCAGACATGTGTACATATGTATGTGCGTGCTTTTGGCTCTGTGTGTGTGTGTGCGAGTGAGTGTGTTGGATGGGGCTCAGGGGCTGAGCGGAGGTCCTCTGGATGTCCCGATTTTGTCAGTTGAAAAGGGTTCAGAAAAATGTTTAAATTAATGTTAAAACGAACAACGCGTTACAAAAATCGCTTAGGGGTGGTGACAGAGTGGCGGAGAGTTTCGTTGGATCTGGTCTGGTCTGGTGTGGCCTTGCCTTGCCGCATCCCCATCCCCATTCCCATCCCCCTCCCCTCGTAACAAACAACCCCTCACCACTATGGTTTGGTATTGGAAAATCGTTTTAATTAAATTTCGTGGCCAGTTGGCAATGGCAGCAGCAGCAGCAACAGCAACAGCAGCGAGCCCCGAAATGAGAGCAAAATTTACTGCATATTATTTATAATTATTGCCAGTCGGTGCTTCCCTCTTTTACATTTCATTCCGCTTTTCCTGTGTACAAATAAAATTGGTCTGATCATTTGGGACCAATCCACTGTGGTTCGGCTTGTATGGAGCCGTGGCCATAAATATTTCCCGTTGAGATATCGTTATGAAATTTTCCCCAAAAATCTAAAAAAATATTTTGAATATATGGTAAAAAAATTGGCTACATCGGAAGACTGTATCCTATAGCTCACACCTTAGTACCTTAGTATGGCTTATATGGCGATGGTGCGCAAAAATACTTCCAGTGGAGTTACAGTGCTAGAATTTCATTATAAGAATCCAAGATATGTATGTTTATATTATTTTCAGTATAAATTTGTGAAAGTGTAACTCCTCTCCCCCTCCCCACAAGCTTTTCGAAATATAAACAAATGAGGTTCTCTTGTTTTTTCACTCATATATAAGAATAAATGTATTTAAATCATAACAAATAAAATTTAAATGATTTTAATTTGAGTGCAAAAAAATTAACAAATGTCTTCTAATAAATCTCAAGTCTTTACTATTTATGAATTCACGAATAAGCAAGTATTGGTGTTTCGTGATTCCAGTGTCCATTAAAAGCGATACAACCTTTTCAATTGGTTCGAACTTCGAATGACTTTAGGATCGGTGGAAAATCGAATGAGCGCAAAAATAATTCTAATGGTAGTAGAGAGCTGAAATTTTCTCCAAGGCTCTTAAAAAATATTTTAAAAATGTGGTAAGAAGATTGTCATGATTTGTCGTTGCGCGTTGGTACCCTTTTTTGTACACCATAAATTGAAAATATGTAAGCGTGTAAACACACACTGATACGAATCGCCTTTCAAACCCAAATCGAAAATTTAAAAGAAAAAATGAAAATATAAGTACTTAAATAGTCATTGAAAATTTTTTACAAACACGAAAGACGAATACAAACACTCAAGACGAATACAAACACTCATTAGAGGATCCGTTGCGCAAATTTGCCCTTGAAAAAATAAGTCAGAGGGTTAGAATCTTTAAGATTACACAAACACCCGCAAATATCCGCATTTACCTTTGACTCTTTTATTACCTTAAGAATCAGATAAATATAATAGCAAAAAATCTTAGGAGGAATATTGGGCCAACACGACTAAAACTTTAAGTACACATAATAAAGACAAACACAAAATGTACAAAAAGTAGGGCAAACTAAACCATTAATTTAAAAAAACTACAACACAAGTTACTTTTTTAAAATTTAATAACTTAAAATAAATACCTTCAATTTTGAAATCCATTAAAACTTACTTAAATTCGTCAAGTCAATTAAACGACAGACCTGTTCGAAGTGCGCTTCAGTTGTGAAAAATTCCGACTGCGTGCTGCTGCGCTTTGAAAATGAACACGTGTTCACATCTTTGATGCTATTTTTAGAAAATCCCGTTAGATTTCCAGAAAAAAACAGTTTGCAATTACAAAGCTTGGACATTTTAGAGACAGTTTGTTTACATATTGTCAATTTTTTTTCGCATGAATTTTTTTGATTTTTGGCCTATGGGCGGAACCACTGTGCAATCGAGGGAAATCAATCACGTAGCATCGAGGCAGTCTACGTCTTCACATTCCCATTTAAATTATTCAAATGTTTTCTTTTATGATTTCTGGGATATACTTTTCAGGCGGAAGAGCAGTCGAAGCTTTCGGTAGGGTGTTTAAGCAACCCATTATAAATGTTTGAAATATGAAGAATATCGTGGAAAAGTAAAGGATATCAATTAAGTATACACAAATATTAGAAGGGAAACATCAACTTATCGACACGGTTCATAAAGAAGATATTGGTAAAACAGTGGAGTGCCAGTCCGATTTAAAACGAGAAGGAACGTGTGATTCGCATCTGGACGCGACTCGACTTTTATACCCGTACTCTGTCAGTAGCATATAAATTTGTGAGAATTTTAAAATATTTTACATTTTACAATTTTTTGCTACATCTGTTATCTACATCTATATCTGCACTGTCGATTATACATCTAAAATGTATATTCTACATTGTGTATGTAATTCAGATTCTACATCTTCTCCGCAACGGTCGCGTGTGTGAGAGCGAGAAAGAGAATAAGTAGCGTCAGCAGCTCCAGAGGAGGCGGGGGGAGCAACTGAAAATTAATTTCTTCATTCTGGCTACAATAATGATCCGATCTGATTCAGATTCGGCAATCTGATAGATATGGTCATTCTCTACGATACTGCGCTGTTTTATAGTATCTTTAAAATTGTGGATGCCACAGATTTTCTTCTTTTGTGGAGTCGGAAGAGGGCGGGGCGAAATTTTGAAATACACTTGTAACAGTGTGATATCACATGAGTCTGTAAACAAATTTTTGTTGCTCTAGCTCTTATAGTCTCTGAGAACTAGGCGCTCATCAAGACAGACATACAGACAGACGGACAGACGGACAGACGGACGGACAGACAGACATGGCTCTATCGACTCGGCTATTGATGCTGATCAAGAATATAAATACTTTATGGGGTCGGAAAATTGTCCTTCTCTGCGTTACACACATCCACTTTTACCACAAATACAATATACCCCTTAACTCTTTTTGAGTACGGGTATAAAAACAAAGCAATATGAAATAATTTGATACGAGGCAGCGTAACTCTAGGACGAATGCGAGATATGCACAAAAACTGTGCGCTCTATTTTCAACACACAGACACAACGTTGCAAAGTAAGTAATTATACAGTGATACATCGTTTCTGATCTATGCCATAAGCCTTATTGAGCAGGAAAGAGAAGAGGTCAAGTACAAATTGGGATGTTTAAACTGGCTAGGGTTGTGCACTCTGTTCCCGCAACTCAAGTTAGCGTTGAGAGGTCGATTTCTGCTCTGAAACTGGTGCTTACAGATTTGAGATGCAACCTCTTACCGGAGTCTTTGCAAAAAGACTTCTTTTTGTAAAATTAAACAAATAAATCAATTATAAAATAAACATACATATGTATTGGCATTTCTATGACGAGGTCCACCGCGACCAAAAAATTTAATGTCTATAAAAACACATTTCCATATGATTCTGATGCGATATTATAGTCTTAATTTAATGAACGACAACTTATTCACCCAATGGACATATAATTTCATTAACTTTGATGTAAAAACCTATTCAAATGAGCAAAAATTCTCTTTTTCATTATGTTTTGGTATCTTTTGTTTGGGCCTAGTCATGTTTTCTATAACGATTATCTCATATAAAAAAGTACATTCTTGAGAAAAGTTTTTCCCCATAATCTTTCTAACGTATTAGACTATCTTGAAAAAAAAAAGTATTATTAAAAAAAAATGTGCCTAAAAATACTCGATACTCGAGTTCTCACTCTCTCCTTCACTTGTTGTTACTCGTAGAGAATGATCATATCTACCAGATGGCCGAAGTAACCACACACAAAACTATGGAGGTTGTTCGAAAAGCCGTATCCGACGAGTAACAACGACACTTTCCAAATTACTGACTTATTTTTTGTAAAGGGTGCTTTCATTTGGTCCCGAAAAGCCAGACCAGCCCACCCAACCCAGAATATGGTAAACCTTTAGCAGCTTAACACAGTAAGTATGATGGACTTTATGTCAAACTGCGCAAAATCTCATGGAAAATCAAAATACGTTGATTTAGGTGCCTGCATCCCAACAGTCCAAATAATCAATGGCTTCTCTAAGTATGTCTTTGTGGAATGCATTCTACAATTAAAGCAATTAACTTCCACGGGCTATTAAACGCTCGCTCTTCCCTTAGCTGAGACCATAAAGACGTCCTGTAGAACTCCGGGCTGAATCCTTATGGCTCCGAGTTATAGGGCAAGGGAAGCAAAGCTTGATCCGCCATACACCAAAATCCCCTTGCAAGATCACTGCATTTCTTCAATGGGTTTATTAGATTGGGCGAAAGAAAAGCTAACAGAGCATCCACTAACAATGAAGTACCATAGGAGACAGCGAAATAGACAAACTGGACGTTATCAGATCATAATTTACAACAATTTGACAAGTTTCATTGGCTTAATTGTCTGTTCGTGGAAAAAATCTAGGGTTGTGTTCTTTCGCACCCGGATAAAGGCAAGGAAGGATATTCTCGGTACTTTTAATAAATGTAATGCAACATTTTATTTTGCTAATACAAAGATAAATACACGAAAATAATCATGAACGAGCGGGAACGTTTGGGGCAGCGGCAAGGGCCAATGAATGACTGACTGTTCGATTTCTAGTTGTTGTTGGTTTAATTCACTTGATGGTATATACATACATACATACTATATAGTATATAGTAGTATAGTAAATCAAAAGTTATAGATAATTATGGCAATCTTGCAACTCCTGTTGGCCATTCGTAGAGTGAAAATTTTGGAATTAGCCTGGATTCAACTTCTTTGTTTATGGGGCTGGGGTTCTTTGTGAATTTTTAAAATTAGGGCCCAATACCAAGGAACTTTATACATCAGACATACTCAGAATCAAAAAAAAATAAGAAATAATTAATTGCATTATTTTTGTTTTAAATTGAAAGCATAAATAAAAAAGAATTAAAAACTTTGACAGGAGTCTGGATACAATATAAAGTTGTTCTAGCTCTTATAGTCTCTGACATTTAGGCACTTATAAAGACGGACGGACAAAAGAACTGACATCCAGACAGCCGGACAGATAAACGTTTTCTTCTGGGTGTTACTCACATCCTCCATAAAACTAGTCTTTCCCCAAACCCGAATACAAATGCATAGAAGACGGGTTGTCCAGAACTGCCACTTTCCAACGCCCATTTTCCAAGACAAGGGGGGGATATTTGTATGCCAATGGCCAATGGCCACTTGAAACTTTATCTGTATAAAGGTGCACGCTAAGCGGCCCGACCACAGGTGGCAAACAGCTCGGCTAACGTGGCCGAATATCATAAAGAAGCGCAGCACTGAGCTTCGCAAGCTCAGCGGCTAAAAGTGCAGCGCTCCATCACAGGCCATTGGCGTATGGGCCAGCATGCAAACAGACTGGTCCCCCTTTATTATGATTTCTGCCGCAGCGGTAGACAAGAGGAGGAGGAAGAGGCGGTAGAACACCTCTTCGGCTCCTGACCAGCTCTCAGCCCTTCATGTACGGCATTGCGAAAATGTCCACAATGCTTCCGTCTAGATACCAAACTAGAAGATAGGAGCATTTCGGTTGTGGGTTAACTGTCGACATCAGCTCCCAGAATGAGGAAGGGGAAACAAAACAACCCAACCCAACCTAACCTTTGCAACGCAATTCTTCTCATCGGTCACTTCCTCACACAATGGAAATGTGCCGTGATTGCGATGAATCCAAGGCCAGACAAACATGGGATAGCTCTAGGGTCATGCTCCCACTAGGGTCATTTGGGAGAATATTCCTGGCCAGAATGGTGTCGAAAAGCTGCACTGAGGAAGCTATTCCACCGATTTGGATTTCGAGAGCAGCTCGGGACACGCATGCACCATTTTATGAAACGCTCCAGCATCAAGTCAACGCTAATAAAAGGGTGAAATGAACACCCAAGGTCTTGGGTAGGTTCTGGTTCACTGTACAGTAGAGTCAAAAATTATAGCAGAGTATTCAATATGGAAACGGATGTAAGGCAGTGTTCAATCGACTCTATTGTAGGGGTGCAGGTCTAAGATTTTCATAGCAAATACAAATGATTAAACTCACATTCACGCACATGCTGAATATGCGTTTGTGGCGGGGCCCTGCATTAAGTTGTTCGCTGTCTTGTTTCGGCTTTTATTGTTGATATTTAAATAGATATTTGTGTCGACATTTTCGCGTTTGCCCCAAAGCATGGAGTCTTATCAAAATTCAAGTCGTTGTTGGCCCTCCCCATACACCCCTGCTCTTAAATGGGTGTGTGTTTGTGTGTGTGTGTGTGTGTGTGTGTGGTTAGATGGATACTTCAAGCTTTATTTGCGTTTCGCTCAATGCAAATGTTTTGTAAACGATCTACTCCACTCGCTTATTGCAGCCTAACATGCAAACAAATGTGAGGGACACTCTTATGGGGACGGTAGAGAGGCGGGTACGCAGGGTAATACAGGTGGCATGCAATGCCAAGGGGCATGGTTCTGGCTGGGGGTAGGCGGGGCAGGCGGCAGGCGGATGAGGAATGGGAACAATACACATATGACAGCGAAAGTTCAATTTTACTTTTTCTTTAGAAATTTCTGTGTGTTTTCATGTTTGCTTCGAGGCAGATACAGTGAACATCAGCTAAAGGGGAAGTAGTGGGTACTTGCAGGGGCCTCAATACTGGAACGTTACATTGCCTTCTTTCTTTCTTCAAGCCTATTTTGTTTTTATTGTATCCCTCTCTCTCTCTCTTTTCTGTATTGCCTTCTTAGTTATTCGTTTCTTGTCCTTGGTTTTCTGTTCGACTCTACCTAAATAAACGTAATGTAAATTCTTCGTAAGGCTAGAACAATCTTCTGTATTTATTCTGTATTTATTGACAGTTCACTAGAACCGAAATAACTATAATGATATAATAGATATAAAATTAATGTATCAGTTCTTATTATCAGAGATCTGGAAGCACAGCTGCAGCGACTGAAGTAAGACATCCTTTTTCTTCAACTTTCTTAAATTAGTTCTGTTGTTCTTTGTGATTTTTTTTGAATTTGTTCTGTTTAACCCTTGACAGGGGCTTTCTCGTTTTACCTTAGCTTTTGCTCTGCTATCCGCTTAACGCCCGTCTTCCAATTTGCTTCCCTCTTATCACCACTACACAATATTTTCTTTTTCATTTCTGCTTTTTTCTTTTCTCCTTTCTCCTTCTTCCCTGCATAGCTAATTTCTGATACCAAATGGCAAATGGCTTTCGTTTTTGTTTTCGTTTTCCCTCTGCCCATGGCTGAACCACGTTACGCATACGCACGGTGGTTCGCTTGGGGGAAATATTTGTTGCTGCTGCAGTAGTTTTGTATTTTTCTCTCTTAAAGTAACTACGGCACTCTCGCCCTCGGAAAACCATCCACCGACGCCTATTACACACAATTGTTTGTGCAATTTTCTTTTTATATGTGGCGAAGTTTTCCTCTTATTTTCCTCTTATTTTCATTTTCATTCTCATTTGTTTTTGTTGTTGTTTCCTTTTGTTGCTGCTTTGTTCCTTTGTTCGTGTGCAAGTGCTCGTTTGTGGCCGCTTTGAGGAGCTCTTCCATGCCTCTTGGCACGGCGCCCCCTCCTAACCACTTTCCCCGCTGACCACTCCCGCATATCCATCATACACATACATCATACATATGTGAAACCATTTTACCGCTGATGCGTTTTTAATTGTGTTTGTTTCCGCTTCACTGTGACACGTCATTCATTAGCCAACACGCCCCCCAGGGTCCACCATTTGCATCCCCGCACCATAAATGGGGGCTGGGATGGATGTAAAATATTATGTTAATTTCTCAAATAAGTAACTTGGAGGCAATTGCAGATTCAGATGCAGGCATCAATCGCTTTTTCTCTTCTTAGCGAATATCCATCAACAATACGCCTTTGATTTACAAGCAGCCAATTGTGGATCAGTGCAGCAACGTCCTACATCCTACATTCCAAATTCCTCTTGTCGAAATTATACGAAAATATTTATAATATTGGGCCGGGTTCGGCTCTGGAGACCCGAGCCAGCAGCCTGGAAATAGCACTGGGACCGGAACTGGGGCTGGACCGGGTCCGGGACCGGGAGACAATGCATGCGAGTCAGTTGTTTCCTGCTGCTGCCTCTGGTGCTGCCCCATACTCGTAATTACAGTTCAAATTTCCTTTGTTGGTCGAGAGTGTGGGTCCGACTTGCCTCGTGTCTCGGATGTAGGGGGAATGTAGGGGGACGATGGTCGAGAGTGCGGTGCGGGGAGGTGAGGGATCGTGTCTATTTTCACACGTTCTTTGATGCCTTTAATTACGGCTTTACGGCCTCCACAAACAAAGGCCTTCGTCGATAGCCGAAAATTTGTGCTAATTAGTTTTTAATGCATCGCATTTGAAATCGGACTGTTCCTCTGCAACCGCACCCGCACCCGCACTCTCATGCAGTCTCTATCCTTTTCTTGCTTGCCCGCTATCAGCAATCCACTCTAATAAACCAAATTCACGTAACCTGAACTCCCTCCCCACCCTCCAACCTGCCACCTGCTGCCTCTGCAAAGTCCGTTCTATGACCAATCGAATCCCCTCCAGAAATTCACAGAATTCACATTACCATCTGGTTCCCTCTGCCCCACAGTGATGGCGGCATGCAGCGTGGCAAGCGTCCGGCCTGCAATGGACCGCGCCTGACCAGGCCCAGGCCCAGGCCGAAATCATGCATTGATGGCCACATCATCAGTCATCGTTTCGGCCATATCCTATTTCCAAATAATTAGCGCCATTCGCCCGTCACGGGTAGTCAGTCAATTTGTGTGACTACTCGTACGGTCTGGAATGAGGTTGGGGGTGTGGATGAGGATCTCGTTAACGCTTTCACTCGGTTTTAATGCGGAAGAAGTATGTACCCAACCCCTTCGTGATTGAATTTACAGAGCATGGAAAAATAATTAAAAATAAATTACATTCAAGCATACATACATATGTACATATATATATGTCACAGCCTATCGATCATAGCAAAATTGGTTAAAATCATATGAAATACAACATTAACTACAAGAGTATTTTGAATATTTTAATATCTGTTCGATCAAAAAACTTTAGCACACAAAAAAATGTTCAAAACTTTGATTTTTAATGCAGTATTTTTTAATTTTTAGGCCCAGCATTCGTATGAATAATGAACTTAATAGGGTACCACTTTTTTCGATGCTATAGAAAATGTTAACTCTTCATATTGAAATCAGTAGAAACGTTTGAGCCAAGGCTCGTCAGTAGTTTCAACATACATATGGAAATATGCTTATAATTATGAATATGTATATAATTTACACTGCTATTTCACAAAGGGAGAGCGAGAGAGAGGACAGAGATTCAGACTAGGAAAATTGTTTTCTTGTTTATGATTCTGCATTGCCAGTATTATTGTATTTAATTGTGGGGTTTGAACGGTGTTTTCCAATACTTTGGGGCGAAGAGGGATTTTCAATGGTGGCCATAATAATGATCCAACTCTAAATAGCTAACTCTGATTCACCAACCCAAGATACGTATGAATATCTTTCTACGGACCGAATATTTTTGTTTGTGTACGTAAAATTGTAGTGTTAAAAACTACGATAATTAATTGCAATCAAATCCGTTGGATAGATGCAGATCTATTCGATAAGATAGTCCAACCAAATTTCGTTAAGGATTTGATCAAAATCAGAAGTTATCTCCATTTCTGGTGTTTGATAAAGTTGCTTATATATTCATGGTATATGTATTTGTATTTAGTTTGTATTCCCACTGCTTCGTTTTATACCATATACCTTTAAAATATGGAAAAGTCAATGCTTTTGATATAAATCTATCAAATAGTGGTACTGGGAAAGCTAAACAGAAGAATATAAAATGCAAAAGAACTCGAATATCGTGTCGAATGGAATCCAGTTTTCAATTAATATCAATTGAAGTGAATAACTTTTTGTTTGGCTAAGGCAATTACATTATTTTCAAGCCAACGAGGAGCGATTGATTGGCCCTTGATTATGCAGAGATTGGGTCGGAGTCTAAGATTATATGGATGTATCTTTCGGTTCTAAGAAAAATATATTTAATTAATTTTCTATGGATTTGTCTTTCCTGCGTATCTCTTTTTGGGTTTGTTGGGGCATACATTCTGGACACTTCAATATTTAATATAAAATGCATTCCCACATATTCACGCGCACACGCACATGCACATGCACACGGAATCACACTCAAAGGAAGACAATTGGCGGCACTACGGGGCGAATGAGTGAAAAATGTTATTTGATTAATTAATTTTCATTAAAAACACGACAAAATGCGACGCCAAATGGAGCGGGAGAGTGTGAAACACACACAGAAGACAGCATGACGTGAAAGAACAGCCAGGACGAACAGATGCTCCCGCTCCGGGTGCGGCTCTTGGTCCTGCTTCCACTCCTTCGTCCTGTCCTGTCAGTCTTGCTGTCATTTATAATTTTAATCTCGCTTTGCAGTTTAGCTTAAGTACGGGCGATCGCGGGTGGGGTGGTCGAAAGCGGGTTAATGAGCGGTGCTCTAGGACTCCCGTTTAAAGATACATATTACGAAGCTTGGTACCAACTGCCACACTGCAGCGGCGAAGGCGAAGGCACAGGAGCAGAGGCCGGAGACGGAGACGGAGACGTAGACGTAGACGGCGGTTCCCATGTAATTAAACAATCGTGCATGCAGCCACGGTGAAGGTTTCACCTGGCCCTGGCCATGGCCATGGCCCGCGCGGGCCAAGTTTAGCTCACAAATTTTATGGCTAATAAATCACTTTTAATATTAATAAAACATAAATCACGGCCAGCTAAAAACTTGAAGCGGCTGGTTAGAAAGACGGCCGCGAGTGGGGTAAAGGAGTCAAGGATGGGTGGAAAGTGCAGTTTAATTTTTGGCACCTTTTGTTCGACGCCAGACGATGGTATAAAGTTTGGGCTTTCCTTAAAGAATGCAATTTACGGGATTCTCTGTACAGGGGCGAAGAGAAGAGGGAACGTTAGCTTCAAAGTATAGGATGAAAGGAGGCTGACGAGATCAAAGCCAGTAGAGAACATATGCAAAAGGAATTATGAGTGATGCAACGAGCAAAGAAGTGAATGAATGATGGACTGAATAGCCTAGTGAGTTCATTAATACCTCAATAAATTAACTAGGGTACAGCCAACCGAATGAATCAGACAACATGTGAATAAACAAACAAATACATCAATGTTTGATGGAATCACAAACAGAATGTCGGACGAGTTTGAACATGAAGGCAACAAAGCATGCAATGAAGAATGGAATGGAGTTCATTACATTGCATTAATTCAAAACTATAATAAAAACTGTCTTAAGAAATGACTAAATATATGCACAAGCAGCTGTTGCAGAATAAGAAACACAGGAATAGAAAAAGAAATAAAGCGCAAAGTCCTTGAACAGGATAATCAGTTGGACGACCAAATGAATGACTGAATACACGAACAGGCAATTGTCCAAGTAAATGAGCACACAAAAAACTGATAGAACTAATCAAATATCCCAATCAAATATCAAAGATCAATCGAATAGAAATATAAAGAAACAGTCCGATATTTTAAAATGGGAATTTTAAGCGCCAAACAATTTTTGAGCTAAACTTGGCCCGCGCTGACCAGTGTTAAACCTTGACCGTGGCTGCATGCACAAAACTCTATGATGAAATCACGAAATACAAGTAGATATATGTTTCATTGTGTTTCATTATTCATCTCATTTCTGGGAAGTTAGGGTCGTCTATTGATGCTGATCGAGAATACAAAATTCTTTTTCTGATTCATTCAAGCGTTGATGTGATAAATACGAGTACAATAAATACTGTACTGATGTGTAAATTAGTGATCAAGAAGGAAAGGCTGGTGGAAATGCTTCCAATCGATAATGCGTTAAATGAACGAGCAAATTAGTGAAACGAGCGACAGAATTGAGAACACTTTTATAAAGTTCCGGTCGTGTTTATGGCCTGCCTTAATTATCTCTTATCCTTGGCAAACGCTCCAATACCTCACTGAGAACTTAATGAACTTAATCTTCAATTTTAATATAAAATTTTGATTACCTGTGCCGGTTCACAAGCCGATTCCAAACACCTGCCAACACTCGAAAAAAATATGCAAAAACAATTAAGTTTTTCAAAAACACTTAACAACAACAAAAATCGGCAATATTGGAATACTCTGAGTAACTCTGAGATGATTCTCTTTATTTGTGTTTACTAGAAGTGGTTCGCACTTTTTAAAATGATTCGTTTCTTGATTTCGTTTTTGATTTGATTTGATTTGAGTCGCTTATTGCACTTTGCCTTTTTCGTATTTCTGCGGCCGTTGGAAAACTGTTTTCAAAATGATTTTGTAACGGTTAGCGGAGAACGCACACGATTCAGAGTTGGGAGTTGCGTTCAGAGGACTGAAGCAAACCGACGCGCTAGGAAGTTGCCCGAGCACTGAACCTGTCGCGCCAAGCTCTGTTCGCATTGGACCGACCTAACACAACGCGCTCGTCCTTCGGCTGCTCTGCTCGGCCTGTCCTGTTATTTCCTGTCCTGTCCCCACGCGCGACGAAGTCGCTGCCATTCGAAGCGATTCGGAGCGAAGTCAGACGAATCCGATGGCAGACGAGCACAGCTCACAGCACTCGCTGGCAGTTCGGTTGAATCGCATTCGGCATTCCGGCTGCCCGAGCGGCTCAGTGGGAGTGGGCGTCTGTCCTTTGGCAACATGTTGCCAGCATCACACTCTCCAGCAGATTGCTTACCTGTCTCGTAGCTGTTGCGCTGTCCCAGGCCATCTTCGGAAGTGTGCAACTCAGTGCACTCCACACTCCACTCCACTCCACTCCACTCCACTCCACTCAAAAGTGGAATCTGGTGTCCTTTGTCCCCCCTTTTCAATGGTGTTTCTCTCAGATTTCTGACACTTTGACTGCATACTATTTTTGGATACCTCCTCCCGAATCCGGACAGCTGCTGACCAGCGTCCTCTGGCTAGACTTTGTTTGTTAATCGGAATGCGATTGCATCTGGGTTATGGATTTAAAATTGATTCTGGCCAGGCCCTTTTCCGGCCATTATTAGTTGTGGTTTAAGATTGGTCGAAGCTCTTTATTGGCCTTTTACACAATTAAGTTTTGGTCCTCATGTGGCTTTTCACCAAGTGAAGCATAGGTTCAGCATTCGTTCGAAATTGTCTTAAGCTTTCCTGATTTCAAATGGCCAATTTCATTCATATTGGTGGTTTATTTAGTTGTCTTAGCAAGAGGAATTGATTTTGTAACGGGTCTTCTTATTTCAAATTCTTGAGCTCTGTGTATTTACTCTGCGTTTGTGGTCGACTGTAATAAAGTTGCAATTCAGTTTAGTTGTTTGGCCCCACTTTCGTACAAGTATTTATTGAACTTTGAACTGGGAATTTTTAAAGAGAAATGTCGCACACTGATATTGCATTCAGATTGCTTGCATCTGTACTACACACATCGTACTCCGAGCGATGTCATTTGGAAGTATGCTGAATGTACCTGTTGGCGTTGTCGGTCATTTTCTCTGTGAGTGTACGCACTTGTCGCACTTGTTTCCGTTTCCGTTCCCATTTTCTGTGTGGATTTCGTTTATATCCGCAGTTGCGACATGCTCACACGCACATTTACGTTCTCTACGTTGCATTCATCTTCAGTTTCGCTGTTAACACACAAATCGACCTTGACAAGAGCGTTTTAAGCCATAAGGATATTTTCAAAATTTGGATTATTACTTTACTGAAGGGGAAAATTTTATGCTATTGGAGTCAGGGCCAGTTTTAGGGCAGGCCGAGGGCAGGGCGGTCGCCCTGGGCGCAACATTTTAGGGGGCGCCGAATTCCCAAGAGAAATTTATTGAAAATATATATTAGAATAGCTCAAAGGAGTGCGGAATATTTCGTTTATATTTCGGCCAATATGTGTTTCTTAAAAATACTAAGTTATTCTTTATTTCAACCATTATTTCACAATTATTCAATGTTTACATTTTACGCGGCCTCTTAAAGTTTCACAGTTGCTTAGAAAAATGCTTGGCTGATGTAATAATGCCATTCGAATTCATAAATATTACTGCTGCCACATACTTACAATACTTACAATCGCACTGACTTGCCAGAAACTGTTGATTTAGGGAAGCGAGGTTTGAGAAAAATTTGCGCAGACCAACGCGCACAAAAAGAAACTTTCCTATAACATTTAAAAGATTAAGAAAAACTTAATTGATATATTTGTGTATTAACAAAGGGCGATTCGGCTTATATACGCCCTGGGCGTCATAACACGTAACGGCGGCCCTGATTGGAGTTCACTTACAAAATATTTATAAATTTGAATATGAAATTGTAGTCCTATATCGTATAATTACCGGAATATACATACTAAATGTAGATCTTATCAATCATATAATCTGATAATCATCTTCTTGCTGGGGGGATCTCTTTCCAGCAGCAAGAAAAACTAAAAATGCAGTAAAGAAGATTCACATAGAAAATGCCGGTAAATACGAAAATATTTGCGGCTTTTGCAATCAAAGTCACTTCGCTTGTTGGAAAACTCAGCTACATGGTGCTTAATGTGTCCCTCCCCCTTTCCACAGCATAGAAAGGGGGATCTGCATACACACACACACACACACACACACATACATACATATTTTGGCACATCACTTAGGCAAATCAAGGAGACCAATAAAGGCAGAAAGGCGGCAACACTTAGTCTCTCTTACATTCAGTGTGTGTGTGTGTGTGTGTCCTAGTGGATAAGAGCGAGAGTCCTTGCCGGCTTCTTCTGCCTATCATAAGTCTCCGCCTGCAAGCCCCCGAAGCTCCCCAAGCTCCCACCTGCTCATATGTATGTGTGGGAGGGGGTTGGGGTTGTAGGCAAAAGCACTTTTGCGCTTGTTTTAATGAAATTCAATGCGTCGACGATGCTCTGGCGTCGCTGTCAACGTTCATCGTTCTGCAAAACCTTTTCACCAAATGAACACGAAAATTTTCATCAATGCTTTTGTGTTAGGGGTAAAACGGTGAAGGGATGGGGGGCGTAGCAAACGGGAGAGCGAGGTGGAGGTGGAGCGAGGCGACTTAACCGAAAGTAACCAAAGAAACCCACTTTCATGCTCCATAAGTAAATTCATTTGGCACGCCTGCGAGCCTCCGTTCTGGTCCCACCACCACACCTTGATCTTAATGAAATGTCATCAACTTTGAGGTGTTTATTGCGCACACAGGTGATACGCCGCCGGGTAGAGGGTGATGGCTTTGTGGGGGGAAATAACAGTTACAGTGGCTGCAGAGGGGAAGGCGGCTGTGGCGGTGGCGTTGGCGTTGGCGTTGGCTTTGGTGTTGGCGGAGGGGAGGTAATGGCTGGAGAAGAAAACCCTTTGAGAACAAACCCGAGACCAAAGTAATCTTTGAGTCTACTGTCAACCCTCCGTCTCTCTCTCTCTCGTTGAGGAGTGGGGTGGGGAGGGAATGGATGACATGAATCCAACGGGAGAGATAGGGCGCAGGTATGCGGTTGATTGTGGAGAGCTAAGCAGGAAGAACATTTTCATGTATCATAAATTGTCCAACACTTAAAAAGTGATTACGTCTGCGTGTTCTTTACCCACCCCCCCCATACCCAACACCAAACACCCAACACCTCCACCGACCAGAGCCTCCTTCAGGCACCCAATCCAATCGAGGACATCAATTTATATTAGATATAGTCGGGCAGGAGGAGGCAGAGGTAGAGGCAGAGGCAAAGGCAGAAAAGCTTAGCACTTTAGATAAACAATTTTGCGCAAGTTGTTAACTTTTACGATGACTCATTAATTTTGTAGATTTCCACTTTTAGTTTATATGGAAAGGGGAAATGTATAGGAATCGGGTAGAGGTAGAGGTAGGGCTAGGGATACGGATACGGATACGGATACACCGGGGGTCTTGATGTAGTTTCTGCTGAATTGTTGTTTGACAAAAGTTGTTTGTCGATTTTAATGATGTGACACTAAATACTCTGCCAAACCAAAGCCCCAAACCCCAAACCCCAAAACCCCAATTCCCAGGCCAGACACAGACCCAAACAAACCCTAAACACTAACCGAAACCCAAACGCAAAACCCAAACCCATCATCAATGTGATTTGCTTTTGTTTGTTGGTCAAAACTTTTGCATAACAATGCAATCCATCCGTCCATCCATCTATCCACTGGGGACCGACAACTACAACTACAACTAACTACAATAACCACACCCAGAGAGCACTTTCGAATGAGCAACGAAACAATAAGCGAGCACTGGAATTTGAAGCAGCTGACGGTTCATTAAATGATTGTGAACAAAGGTAATTCAGATTAGGTTCTGGTTCCACCGCACAGTGGAGCGTCGTCTCATTTCACCCAAGGATATACAATTCAGAAATAGCAGATAGCTCCCTGGCTCCTGTAAAAGGAAAAGCGACAGTCGACCGGGCCAATTAGAACGACGTTTTCGCCGTTTGTGGCTGAGAGAAATATTCGATAAGCCCTCGAGCCTTATAAGCATTATACAAGTATCCTCCAGGAGAAAATAGAATAGAATAAATTGCATCTGGATTCATCTTCAGATACTTCACAAGGCGTACAAGAACCTCTCTGAGAAGGAAGCCTGAAGTATTCCGATTCCAAATCCAATTCCAACCGTTGTAAAAAGTCCTGGCTTGACTCCAGCTCGTGCCACAACTTCCACACTATTGAATCCTTAATCCAAAATACTGACTTTATTTATTTACAAGACTCAACGAAAATGTAGCTGAATGAGCCGCTCAACACGAGTTAATGTCTGCGGATATCGAAAAGCGAGTGCCGCCTACTCGTACTCGTACTCGCAGCTCTGTAGATTGTGCTAATATTTCTCAGAACGACACCTTTACCACCAACAATCATCTGTGATTGAGGCACTAGTGACGAGTCTTACCTTACCCCTCCTCTGATGACCGCTACTCCAACGCGTCGCGGGGGACATTCCCATGTAAAGGACAGACACACAGTCAGACGTGCGACGACTTTCCCCTGCCATTCTTTGATGTTTAAGAATCAACAAACTCTGGTCCCCTCTTCCTCTTCCTCTCCCTCTCGCTCTCGCTCAGCGCAGCTCGGGGTCTTTTCCTCTATGCTTTATTGGTGTTGTCGGGGCAAATCGCTACAAAATGTAACTACTTAACAGGGACAACATTGCCATAGGGTGTTGTCGGTGAGGCGGGATCCGGGATCTGGGGCCTTATGGCCTGGCAAATTAAGGAATTTTCATTGAAAAAAAAGTAGCCAGTCACGCAACAATCATTTGGCCTGGGTCAACGTCAGGGGGCTAAAGTGGGTGGACAGACACGAATACCACGTTGACCAAGCTCCCCCCCCTACAGTCCAACCATACTTTGAGCCTGTCCATCAATGTATGCCAAGCCACAGCCACAGCCCCTTGCTCGAGCTCCAGGTTCTGCCACTGCTTCTGCTCCTGCTCCTGCTGCCATGGTGTCTGCTCCCGCCCATACTTTATTATTTCTTATTGAATAATTATGGGTCATTTGTGAGCGGCGACGTGGTGGGCGTGGCAGCGATACCATCTGCCCCGCCATGCCACGGCATGGTATGAGGCAGCTGGGGCATGGGCTGGCGCTGGGAGTGGGGCTGGGGCTGGGGCTGGGTCGCCTGTCGCTTCACGAGCTTATCTTGTTTCCGTTACTTCATTTAAAAGTTAATGACTACTTTTAATGCCCGAGTCGGACTCCGACTTGGCCCCCAGAGCTGCGGAGGACTTCAGCTTCCGCTGGCCAGGCCGGGCCGTGTGACCAGACAGCCAAATTGATTAGGTTTAAAGGGAGCACACAAAATCAGGGTGCATGCATTAGGGACAGGACACCACCCCAGGGCCCACCCCAGGCTGCCTACATTAAAAGCGAAAATGTTTTATAAATTGAAAGTCACGCAACAATTGATCAGCTGGGGGGATGGCTTCCTCCAGAAAGGGAAAGTAGCCCCGGCGGCGACTCCGACTCACCACATTAATGTCGGCTGTCTTCCCACCACCACGACAGCCACCACGACAGCCACCACAAGCACAAGCAGAAGCACCACCAGCTATCCTATCTGAGGCAAATGTTATTGAATCATTAACACCTGAACAGAGGCGTCTCTCACCTTTAGGGAGAGGAAAAAAGTAAAAGCGAAAAAAATGATGCCATAAAGTTGATTAGAAGTCACTTAATGGCAACGGATGTGCAGGTTTATTACAATTTGTAACGAGAGCTCGGCCAGACGATGCCCGAACCAGCAGTCCCAGTCCCAGTCCCAGTCCGCTGGCTCCAGTCCCGTCGAGTGGGAACCACATTAACGCTTATAAAATATGCACCAGTCGCGTGTCTGTTCCAAATAAATACACTGGAACCCAAATACTGCAGACGGTCGCCTCGCCGCGAGCATGGGGCTTTGACCAAGCGAAGGTTGAACCGAGCCGGGCATTCCGCTCAACTTGGAGAGAGTCGCACTTAAACGGCCGTAAAGACAACGCTGCTCGTAGAACTTTTGTCGAACTGAATGCCTGCTTGCCGTTCCTATCGAAATAGTTCAGTCGAACAGCCAGACTGGGACCGACACTTTCGGAGAAACTAGCAACAAAATGTTTAGCTGAAATTTTTGACAGTTGATCACAATTTAAATTTCTGCATAAATATATTTTTAAACGATTGCCAAAACTTCAATGCGCAACGGGCCTCTGACCAACAACTCCCCCTGGTCACCCTCTGTGGCATAATATTTAATTTATAATTAATTGCCCAAATTCAACAATCAATGTTAATCCAGTAACTTTTAATTTTACACAAAACAATGGTTGGGACTACCTAAAGCTTTTACACATGAAAAACAACAATAAAAGCGAATAAAAACGATAAATAATAAATCAGAATTAATGTACCAATGGACGTGTAATAAGTAGTACGTTTCATTTACTTTCATTTAATTTAATTGGAATAGCTGTCATCTAGCTTAAGCATTGACTTTGATTGCAGCTTTTAAGATTCATAAAAACCTTTTACAGATCCTTTGAGTGTTTTCTACTAGTAAATAAACAATATTTATTCGAACAACTGTGCCATTGTGGGATCTTGGTATACAAGTAGACATCCAAAAAAATGATTCACATTTCTGCCAGCCCTCTTGAGGCAGGCATGGCTCAAATGTAAATCAATGATAGCATTCTTTGCTACTTTTTATTGATCATATTATGATGGTATGTTAGTGTTAGTCCCTTCAAACTCCTTTGATCGTAAATCTACCTTGGTCCTCCGATATCAGTGTCTTTGAGTTCAGCTGCCTCATCACAGAACCTTCCAATTATTGTTCTGTAATCAGTTATTCTGTTATTTAAACTTCTTATGCATAGCCATGCCATGCAGTGAACAAGACTTCAGACATGATGCAGATCAGTGGAATTATCTCTCCGTAGCCGTGACACTGTCTGCGGGTCTGGTCAGCCGTAATCCTCTATCGCAACAAAATGTGATGGTGTCGGAGCTGTTACAGCAATCAGCGCATTCCATGCTCGCCCTGTCCCTTATTTCGTGGCCCCCCCTCTGGGAGATATTATGTATTCTCCGCGAGGAAGCATCATATTGTCCTGGCCCGCGTCCAAGTGTGTGGGGGGGGGGGGGGGGGGGGGGGGGGTTGGGGGGGCAGGGGCCGGCTGGTGGGCGTTTTTAATGTTGGCAACAACTTTTAAGTAGCACAAAAATGACGCAAGACAGACGACGAGACGTTGGCTTCGGCGATGGCGATGGCGATGGCGATGGGCGATGGGGTTGAGGTTGGAGATGGAGATGGAGTTGAGCTTGAGAATGACGATGGTGGTAGAGTGGTAGGTATTTCAGCCTGACAGCGAGCAGGGGCACGGTAGGGCATGGCTTTGGGCTGCGACTACGTCGACGCACGCTTAAGCATAAGTACTTCCGACTTTAAAAGGATGTCACATCCGGTTTCGCTTCTGGAGCGTGAAGCGCAGACTGGCGACGCGATAAGAGGTCGGCACAGGTCTGGTCGGTCCCAAGCACGAAAAGGAAAGGGAACAGAAACAGAAACAGACCTGTGAGCCAGTCAGTAGTCGACAGCACTGGCATGGGGTGGTGGTGGCGGGGGCGACCACAATTTAAGGTGCAACAGTTTGACAGGCTTAAGGCGTTGGTCTGCACCTTCACCCTTAGCCATGGCCCAGTTGGGAGCCCCGGGCCCGAGCCTCGCTGGGGGACTGGTCGAACTAGAAAAGCTTCGAGCAAAGCAGCTTAAGGGGCACACTCGCTGCCAGTGTGACCGTATAAGAATCTTATGGGAAACGGCTTAAAATCTCCTGCCGGACTGGCACATCACCTTCGGGTCTCAGGTGTCCAAGGTGAACAACACACTTTGCATAGCAAAAAGGCTCTCACATTGAAGATGTGCATATTCGTAAGTTTTATTTGTAAGCTGCGAAACTCTGATTAAATTGTCGCCTTTTTGTTAATAATTAAATTACTCAATAAAGGAGACGAACGGCTCCACAGTCCTTTTTTCAGGTGTGTTCTCCACTTTACACTGGACAATTGTATAGCACGCAGGTCCTATAATGGATAAGATCTGACTAGTCCCTTGAACGTTGATATCTATGGATGCTATATGGAGCAGTGTGTCAACACTCAGTGGAACTGAACACTCTGGCAAATTTGGAGGGGCGGATGCACATCAATGGATGGATATTCTGTACAGATGGAGAGCTGTGGATGATGATGATGATGATGATGATGATGATGACGATGATGGAGTTGTTGTAATGAGTTTTGAGCCACAAGCCTACCAGAAGAGACAATGCTGGCAGTCCTGATGCTGACATTTATGCAGTTAGACACAGAAATAACTACAGCAACGATGGAAACGATGAAAGTACAATGCAACAATGAATGCAAAACTGTTGTAGTGGAGGCGGGGCAAACGCGACAATAACAATAGAAATGTGCCTCCCGTCACCAGCCTCCTGCCTGCTGCCTCATGCCTCATGCCCGATGCACATCTTCCTTCACCTCCTTCGCAGCATAAAAAGCAACCAAGATTGATGAAGAAGAGCCGCCACAGCAAAAACAATAAAATGTATCTAAGGCAGGAATCGGATACACAATCAAAAAAGAGGAGAAAAAAAACACACACAGAGACAAAACAAAAAGAAAAAGAAACACGTTAGTATCTGTATCTATGACAATCTGTGTGGCAACAATAAAAAAGAAAAGCTTGCTGGCAGCAAAGGAAAGGCAGCAAACAGTGGCGGCAGTCAGCAGGCAGCAGTAGAAACACGCAGAAACCGCCAACGGGGAATGAAGAAGAGACAGAACGAATTGGGATCGGCTTGGGTTCGGTCGGTCGGTCTGTCGGTCGGTCGTTCTCGGGGAATGGGCAATGGGGTGATTGGAGATTGGGGATCGTGGGGGGCAGCAGAGGGGTCTGCGAACAATACGCCTGACAAAAGTGGAGTCAACTGCAACGGCTGCATGCTGCACGTTGCACAATGAGGGATAGGCCAGCGACAGCAGGCATCGCAGGGTAGCCACAGAGTGGGGAGAGAGAGTGGGTGGGCAGGGGCAGGGGCCTGCCAGGGTTGGCACCGCATAATATGTGTTAAGCCAAAAGGATTTGTTATTCGAAACCGAGCGAAAAGATAAATAAACAAAAGAAGATTCCTCTTCTCCTTTTTCCTCGTCTTGTTGTGCCATGTGGCCACCAATTCCCTCTGCTCTTCCTCCTCTGCTCTTTGCCGTGGGTGGGGGTCAGGACAGTGGAAACAAAAGCCCCAAAGGATGCGAGAAAGATAGAGACAGAGAGACTGGGAGTGGGAGAGGGAGAAGCTGAGGCTGAAATAAAACCAGGAAAAAATACCAGAAAATTTTTAATAAGTGCCACAATGCAGCAACAGCAGGAACGTGTAGCAGAGAGAGAGAGAAAAATAGAAATAGAGAGAGAGAGAGAGAGAGCTAGCAGCAGCAATAATGAATGCTCGGACACACACACACACACACACACATGTCTCCCTCTGTGTGTTTGGATGCATTTAGAAGTCAGCCAGAGGCCAAACACCAAAATCTACCATTGCGACGGCAACGGCTACGGCAACGGCGACGTCAACGTCAACGTTGACGTTGACGGATGTCAACCAAAACGTTTGAATGACATGCAAAAGTGAGAGGAAATATAAATTGTTGCATTCCTCCCCTATTCTTGTTGTTGTTGTTGTTGTTGTTGTACAAGATATTGTTGCAACTTGCAAGTTGCAACTTGCAACTGATGTTCTTGTGGTTGCAGTTGTCGATGTTGTTTTAGTTGTTTTTGTTGTTGTTGGTTCTGGTGTAGTTTTTATTGTTACTGTTGTAGATATTATTATTGGTGTGTGGTAGTGTACGATTGATTTATTTAAATTCGGTTTTTCTAGCTGTCGAATTACTTAGTTCTATTTTTTTGTATATTAAATTTGTTTTTATTGCTTTTTTAGTGTTGCTGCTGTACTTGCTTATGTTGTAAAATCTGTTTAGCTAAACACTTGTATGTGTATATCATAAATAGTATGCAAACAGTGTGCACACTCTGTACATTCACACTGACACGACACCACACCAGCTAATCTGAGTATAACAGGGTATTAGAGTGTCGCGGCTCGTGTGCCTCCACTCACGTCACAACTGATTGCTGACAGACGTTTAAGCCATATGCATAAATGTGTGGCTTCAATAAGGCCGATCAAGCAAGATAATCCAAGGCATAAAATTTATGCACACAAGCAATATCGATGTGCATATGTACATATGTCTTCTATATTTCGTGCATTGCCCATGATTCCATCTCCTTGTTGACTCGTATGCTGGGGATCGCAAATCACCCTCCAGGGTATGAGAAATCCGCTCGGCTTTTCGCGTACCTTGCCAAGCTGGAAATGAATGACCAGTCCGCGCCCATTAAGTCCATCGCATGACAATGCTTTTAGTAGATATACTTTCTGGAGTACCAAATGCAATCAAAATAAAAATACTCATTGGGTACTAAGCAGAAGCTCGTTGGAATGGGTTGTAGCAGTTCTGTATATTGTATAATTCCTGTTATTACGCAGTTCATATTAAAGAGCTGCTATTAGCTGAACAATAACCAAAATTTATTAACGTTGGAACAATGAAACATTAACAGAACATTGACACAAGTATTAAGGCCTTCACTTAAGTCTACAAAAAGATGATAGCGACCACGATCACCGCCATCACGAGATGAATTGTTCTAGTACTGGTTGAAAATGTGAGTGCAGTGTAGTCCAGCAATCGTGATATCTGGGGACATGAATATTCCTTAACGGCTTCAAAATAAAACACAATACTTACGGCTATCATGCACAGGAATATGAGAAGAAGTATTGCGACTTCGACAAGTCTCCAATTCGGCTCTACAGACCACAGTAGAGTAGAGAGTGCCTTCTTTCGAAGCTTCTTTTCGATTTGGTTGAGCGTTAACTGCACGGATCGATCGATCAAGTTGTCCAGCGTGGACTTGTTGATGTACTTGTACTTCTTCATATTCCCCGGACGATCAATAACGGAAGCAATAAAATATAAATCGAAGGATACAAAAATATAATATGCCCTTTTGCACTGATAAATAATACTAACGACAGAACTGTGATTCGAAAATAGATGGAATAAATTTACTAGACCTACTAGAACCAAGTAACAATTTGTGCTTATACCTACCTATATGTACATACAATATACAATTACTATGGAAATTTTTAAAGTTAAATGCACATTATGTCGACGGTCACTGACTGTAGGTCACTCGTCCAAGAATTCTAGGTAATCACGGTCGTTTTCCTTATTAATTTGGCTATTTTGATAGTTATCTGCGAATGCGACTAGTGCCCCGGACTCGCATCACCGGGATCCGAGGCTGTTACGTGGTCACAGCTCACATTGCTCCACTGCGAGCATTTCCACTGCAGATGCGGCAAGGGTTGTGGCATTCGAACGAGCATAAAGCATATTTAGGCTCACTGTATTCCGGAATAAAACCATTCTAAAACTGGGACGATTCCCCTTCGCTCTCACTCTTCCAGCTCTCCCATACCCACACCCAGAGCACTCTTTCCCTTCGTGGCATCCATCCCACTGGCCTTCTGATGCAACTTGGAAAAAATGGAAGCAAACAAAAGCTCTGGCTACGGAAAATGCAAAATGCAAATACAAAAATAAAAGAGACAGAGGAATGGGGATGGGGTAGGTATGTGACAGGGGTACGGGCATTGGCTGGTCAGGGGATGGTGCAGAGAACGGCAAACGGCATTGCAAAATGAAAACAAATTGTCCACAATTTTAATAGCTCACATTTTGCGGCACGTTTGGCGACAGCTTGGAATTAAAAGCACAGACACGAAGGGGGCAAATAACTGAGAGCACATCAGGTGTCTTGGCCAGGAGGCAAAAGGCATCAGGGGTATGTGTTGTGCTCTCAAATGCAGTGATCTGAACAGTGAGCAGTGATCTCTACTTCCAAAATTAGTTGATACTTTCATCGCTTAGATGATGATGATGATGATTCCAGAATATACCCCTTGAGAGAAACAGCCTGAAGGGACCAAGTCAACCAACCAATAACTTCCACTGGTTGATGGTTCCACTGGTTCTGAAGCTAACCGATTGGCTTCGTTGATCTCTAAGTCTTCGGGCAGAGGAACCCACAATTGTATTGTATTGTATTGTATGTTTATTGTATTTCCTAGTGCTACAAGCAAGGGGCTTATAATTAGAGCACTAGTCACTAGGTGTCACATTAGTTTGGTATTAGGCTTAGAGCTAAATGAATCTTTTAATATGACATACGAATTAATGGTTACATTTTTTGGTTTGTTTTTTTTTTAATTTTAATTTTAAATTTAAATTTACTATAATTTTTAAATCTTAATCTAGTGCAAGGTGGGCTCCTAACTGTGTTTTGAATTGTGAAAGGTTTCGTATTGTTTTCATGTGATGTGGAAGTTGATTCCATATGCGATTAACATTCACAAAGAAATTTCTCTCAGATATTAGTGTTCTATATCGTATGGTGATAATATTGATCGTTCCAGAGAAATTGGTAAATCTAAGTTTTTCATACAGATATTCGGGTTGTCTGGTGAGGATTGTTTTATGTAGGAACGTAAGTATCTTATAGTCAATCCATTGGAATAGAGTCTTGTCGAAGATTGTATATGCAAATGCAGAGATTCTGTCGTTGCGCCTTAATCCAAATATGTATCTAGCTATATTATTAAAGCACACGCTCAACTTTTGCCTGTTTGCGTAGCCACACTTTCCAAATGCCTCAATCTCATAAGTTAGTCCAGGTACTAGGTATGCTTTTGCTATCTGCATCCGGATGCTTACTGGTATAAATGGCTTGGTAATATTAAGAGCTCTTAGAATCCCATAGGTTTGGCCAACTGCTTTGCTCACATGATCATGATCCCACGACAGAGTACTGTTTATTATAAAGAGTAAATTATTTGTCTTCTCTATGCAGCTAAAGGGAGTGTTTGATATTTCTATACCTCTTAATATGGTTTCGTTAATTATACCCGTACTCAAAAAGAGTTAAGGGGTATACTGCATTTGTGGTAAAAGTGGATGTGTGTAACGCAGAGAAGGAAATTTTTCCGACCCCATAAAGTTTCCAGACTCATATGATACTACACTGAATCAAGTTTCTTTCCAAATTGTGCCACGCCACGGTATCGTAAGGAATGACCATATCTACCAGATTGCCAAATCTGGTACAGATCGGATTATTATTATGGCCAGAATGAAGAAATTAATTTTCAGTTGCTTCCCCCACCTCCTCTGGCGTTGCTGTCGCTATTCATTCTCTTTCTCGCTCGCACACACTCTGCACTATGCAATGCGCGAGCAACCCTAGCGGAGGAGATGTAGAATCTAAATGGTAGATGTAGAATATCTGTTCTAGATGTATAATCTACATTTTAGATGTAGATGTAGTTAACAAATGTAGTAAAAAAAGTAAAATTTAAAAATTTCTTTTTAAATTTCAATCGTAAGCTCACAAATTTATATACTGACTGAGTACGGGTATAAAAGTAGAGTCGCGACTAGATGCGACTCACGTTCCTTCTCGTTTTTGTCTTGTTTTTGTATATAACCAAGCATTTTGACTTCGTTGGATTAAGGCATAGACGATTGTTGGTTGCCCAAGCACTAATCTTCTCAAGCTCTCTATTGGACACATTTATACACTCATCTATTCTATTTAACGGTTGACTAACATATTATTGGATGTCATCGGCGTACATATGCACTTTAAAGTCGGACAATACTATTGGCAAATCATTTACATAAATCGAAAACAATAACGGACCAAGTACTGATCCCTGTGGGACACCACACTTAACATAGGCAAATTATGTGTTTATTTTTCCAAAAGAATTTGGAACAATCAGTGGAAATATTGGAGAACGAGGACCCAGCGCCCAAAGGTGGATCTTCCGAGTAGTTATTTATAGCTTTTGGACACATTTAATATGGATTTTATGCAAAACTTATCATATTTAAAATTAAGTGAAAATATGTATATATGTACAATGTACATATATACATATACATATATGTATGCATGTAAATACTCGTATGCGTAATATTCATGGAAAAAATACATTAATTAATTGGCCCACGCTACTATTCCTTGCGACAATTTTCTTTCACAAAAATGAAGAAATGTGTTGGTTTTCGCCATATATGTACATATGTATGTACATATGTCGAGTGACAAGTTCATCATTCAAATAATAACATATTTTGAAGACCGTAAACTAAAAATATACAACAAATGTGTTGCTCTTCACGTTACGACTATCAGTTTATACACTGATAGAAAAAAACCAAAGTAAAATTAACTACAATCAAATTTTAATTTAAAATGCGATTTTTAAATACAAACATATTCAAATTAATGAGAATTGATTCAAATATAAATGTATGAAAATGGCTTTTTTAATACGTTCATATTTAATCTGAATACAAAAAACTTTAAAATAAATATAATATATTAAATTGAAATGCAAAAAACTTTAAAATAAATATACCTAATATATTAAATTTAAATATGAAATATATTTTAATTAAATATAAAATATATAAAATTTAAATATTCTCATATTTATATCAAAATGTAAGTGAAAAATATTCAATATTAATACAACCACTCTTGGATGAAAATCAATGGCATAAATGAGTAAAAATTAAAAAATTTCAGGTCTTTTTTCTATCGGTGTACGTACGATCGTTTCATACTTTCCATATAAGATGAGACAAATTAAATGGCATCACTGATGAGCCTCGACATGCACACTGTAATTTGCTTTTGGCATTCTTGGGAATTCTCTTTTGCAGTTTTTGCTTGAGCGGTTCCAAGTATTAAGCAAAATATGTACATTTTGTAAATAATAAAATAATAGCCGAAGTATCGCAAAAAGTTTTAAGTTCAACATAAGTGAGATAATTTCACATTTTAGGTTAAATTTTGGCAGAAACTTGGGCTTTTTGTTAAGTTTTCTCTCATTTTAGACAGCACAAATCAATGCACACAAAAACAAACCAAAAACTATGAATATAATCTTTTTATATACATACATACATATATACACATACATGAGTATGAGTCGTTCATTATTTACATTCATTAAAATATCGGCTAGGTGGCCCGATGTGCGGATACTTTAAACAAATAGTGATAGAAGGCCCCGAAGAGACAAAGGTGACGAACATTTAATGAAATTTGAACATGATTATGGGCACAACATAAAATTAAATATCAAGAGTGTTTTTTTTTTGGTTCGAACGGGTTCGACCCGTTTAATGTTTGCATGATTTATGTATGTGCATTTTTAATAAGTGTTATGTATACAAAGGTATGTACATACATACATATGTATGTATAAAGAAACATTTTAAAAAAATAATAAAACGAAAAATTATTGAAACTACGAGTATTTTGAAATATTCATGTGTGATTAATGCAAGGAGTACAAACACTGACACGCACACGCATACGCACACATGGACATGGACATGGATATGGACGGACCCAGAACCACAAGCATATGTTGACTGTTTGGCGAGAGATTTTTCCGTTTTCCGTTTTGCACTTTTTCAGGGTTTCAGTTTTTTGCACTTTTAACTTTGTTTGCTTGTTTGTTAATTTTGTAAAATTATACAATTAAATTGTACACGAACGCCACAAACAGGACCAGCACCAAATATCCAGCTGCCATCGAACCGAACAAGTTTACCTTTTGCGGTTGGATCTGCCCGGGCCCCTCTACCACCCACAGAATTTCGCCCATCGCCACTCTGGGAGGGGTATGTATACTGCCCCATGTTTGCACCGCATTATACTCCCTAGTAACTGTACGACTCTAATGATGGTTTTCTCCGTTCAATTTTAATTTAATTAACGCACAATTTTGCGCCTCTATACCAATTGGCATTTTGTTCGTGGCTTTCACCGACCATCAAATTGGGTCTGCAATCTGCCCACTTGTCTGTCCATATTTTGCTGCTCAAATTTGATGAATTGCGTTAAAATTTATGAGCGTAATTGAATACTTCATTCGATGACGTCAATGGAGTTTCGCATTGCGCCTTGGCCTTCCAAGAACCTGCATATTCAGCTGTGTCATGTCATATCTTGGCGTGCATTGAAAATAATGACTTAATTGGAAAGACGATGCGCCCCGAAAATATTCAATTTGAGAGGAGAGGCTATAATTCCGCAGAGGGTGAAACCTACGGGGAAAACTAACAGAAACGAAATCAATACTAAGCCAAAAACAAATGCAAATTGGAGCTAATAATGTGTGCTATGGACAGAGACCTCATTGGCACATTATACATACATACGTATCATACATACATATGTATGTACATGCATTCACGTATCAAATTTAAGCTCATAGTAAATGCCACCAAGCCGAAAACTACAATTATTTCTTTACTACTCATATCACATATCGAACAGACTGAGGAAACAATTCAATTTGAAGAAATATTGTATTATTTTACACATCTTAAATTTGACCAAAAACTTGTATCAACTCTTGTGTAACAATTGGCAAAATTATTCCAACGATGGTGCGAGGGATGTATTTCAGTTTCTGGCATTGGTCGTTGCATTAAAAAGTTTAGTATTTTCTGGGATAAGCCCTTAAATAACTTTTTCTTGTGCAGCCACGTTTAATATCAATTAACGATAAACAAAAAATTAATCTCACGAAAAATTGAAATTAACACATAAAAATTTCTGTGTGACGATTTCTACCATTTTTTATGTGAATTTTTTAGCCAAGAATGATTAGATCAGCTAAATGAAGCACCAAGCACTGCAAATGTAATAAACAGATATTGCGAGTTCAATCGTGGACGCCCTTCGTTGTTGTGCCACAAAATATCGACGATGTGCGCGAAATGATTGAGCAAGATAGGCATGGCACATACCGTGTGATTGATGCATCTTTGGGCATCTGCCTGACGTCTATCAATGTGAATTTCCATAATATTTACACTCATTTATGCCATTGATTTTCATCCAAGAGTGGTTGAATTAATATTGAATATTTTTCACTTACATTTTGATATTAATATGAAAATATTTAAATATAATATAACTTATATTAAATTTAAATATGAAATATATTTAAATTAAATATATCATATTTATTTTAAAGTGTTTTGTATTAAAATTAAATATGAATGTATTAAAGAATCCATTTTAATACATTTATATTTGAATCAAAGTGAATTCTATTTAATTGTACTATGTTTTTATCAAAAATCGCATTTTAAATTCAAATATGATTGTACTTAATTTTACTTTGGTTTTTTTCTATCAGTGTAGAGATAATTTTTTCTGAGTGCCGAAAGTGCTACGAAAATAGGTTTAGATGTATGCTTTCATATTCCTAGACAATAACCATTTTTAGCCACCAAAGTTAGTTTTTTTATGGTTAGGCCAGTAACATAAATATCAGCCTACATAAAACTGGACGTCAACTTATATTATTCGAGCTTACCCAGCCGACTCTCAATTCCATTAAACTTTACCTGATCTAGCCTCATAATGAGCTTATCTAACGTATTCCCCAATTTACGCAGCAAAACCACGACTTTCTCCATCTCATCAACACGTTCATACTCGTAGCATAATCGTAGTAAAGAGTGCTCCGAATGGCCCAAATTTTGTGCAGCTGATTAATAAGCCCTTGACAGGGCCCAATTTTGATCATACACATAGCCGTCCTTTCCCCATAGACAACAAATTGTATTCTAAATTCAGTTTCACATAGAGTGGTTTTTTGTTTTATATTTAACAATGGTTGAAGTCGAGGTAGCCTAAGAAAAGTAACAACAACAGACAACAAAAAATATAAGCACGAAACAACAAGGGGAATAAAAACGATTATTTCACATACATATGTATGTATGTACATTTAGTTACCATTTTTGTTTGTTTACTTTCTTATTGGAATAGCTTAACCTTCTCAATCAGAATCGACTGGTTCTCAATTCCCCTCAGTGCACTGGCACTGCATTTTAAAAATTCAACTATTCCAGTATCTCGGAATCGATATTGTTTTCAATTTGTTGCCTCATCACCCTTCACATCATCATGCTGGATATCCAGTCCATTTCCCGTGGCCAATGTCATCGTCATCAAAGACCTCATCCCCGCCCAGCCAATAATTTAAATGTTTTCGGAGTGGGTAAGGGACAGCGGGCGTGCGGTCCAGAGGCCAACATCAATTTAAAATCATTTAATAAATTCGCACTAAATTTCAATTCCGTTTTCATTAAATGCCACATAAATTATACGCACTGTGATGGGTTGTGTGTGTGTGTGTGGTGGAGTGGGGGATGGAGGGCAGGCGTTGGTGGGTGATTGGGGAGAGAGGAGAAGGAGTGGAGGCATGGGATGCGACTGACTGGGAATGGGAGTGGGGACTGTCAGCTGGGGCAGCCGAAATCGCGTGTTCGCATATTTCGTATTCGTTTTAAATTCTGCGCGCCATTTGCGCAGACAATGCTTTTAATTTTGCGTTACATTTATCGCTTGCTCTCCTCTCGAAACAACGGCATCTCTCCACCTTGTCACGCCCCCACTTCTCAACCAGCTGCTCCTCACCCTCACTTGGCCATATTTTAGATTCGACCCCCAATAAAATTAACACCCAACGACCAAGGGCTGGCGACGACGGTGCGCAGGAATTGCTGCCACCGACAGAAAGGACGGGGGCGACAGGCGAAGATAAGCAAGAGTACAGCGGGGGATGGTACTACGGTGCGAATTAGAGAGGCTGCGAAGGCTGCGGCCCATACCCTTGCGTACAAAAAAATACAATAGAAAACCGATCGCTAAAAATGAGTAATGGTAGTAACTGCAGGACCAATCTTCAGAGTCCTTACTCGAATGTATTTCCTTGACTCTTTCTTTACGGGGGATTGATGCTTCGTTTTTGGTAGTTTCTGGTAGTTTCCTCCAAGTTATCCACCCTCCATCGAGGTCCAACTTTGGCTCTTCGAAGAACCTGAGAGTCCTGTAAGGGCCTACACAGTTCGGAGTCTATTATCCATTGTCGGCCCCTGAGCTTTGCTGTTATTGGTGCTTTTGTCGCTGTGTTGCAGTAATTCCGACTTGCCTCATTGCCCAAAAAGTGTTCATTTCCTTTTTGGCGTGTTATCATCGCCACTTCCGGGAACGTTGCGAACGTAAAGGACGTGGCCAGGGGTGGTGGATGCTGTGGAACGATGACGACATTGAATATCGCCGAGTGTGTGTGTGTGTGTGTGTGGCATCGACTGCAGCAGCAGCGGCACCAGCAGAAGCATCAGCAGCAGCCACAATGAAAACAAAGGAACTTTAACCTGAACTCTTTTTGGCATCCCTTCGGGCAACTTACCAATTCGCACTTTCCTCACCACTCCCCCTGGACAACATTCTATACCCATTCTAGTATTTCCCCGACTGCCAGCCGTCTCAACTTCTTTGACGACCTTGGCTGGCACAGCCGGAAAAGTGAAATAAAATGAAACTTTAGCCCCCCTCCTTTTCCTCTCCGTTCTGCTCCGCTACGCTGCAACGGAGTGCAAACACAATTTGAATGCTGCCGCTGCCATCAAATCGACTAGAAAACATCTCCGTCGTCCCACTCCAATCCACTCCACCAGCGCCAGTGCGCCACTGCGGCCCTGAGGAACGGAGTGCACAGACTGCATAGGGCTGGGGCAGGGGCAGGGGCAGGGGTGGCGTGGCTGGTAAAACTTTTCACTTAATCGCTTTTCGTTGCGTTCGAAGGAAAACAAACAGAGCTAATTAGACTTTATCTCCTTGTCCTCGAGTTTCGTCCGTCCTTCGATCCCTACATACATGTATGTACGTATTCCTATGTACATACATACATACTTCTTCTATGTCTCAAGCCCTGCCCATCCGTGGACCCTCCTTGTGCTGGATTGAACTAGTTGCTCATGCATGACACAAAACGGTTCCAAGAAGCAGAGAAACTTTGTTGACCGTGAACTTGAACAGTTCCCCATGGTATTTTGGATTAAAGAGCTTCCTATGAATCGGAGTATCCCAGACGTACCAAGGCAATCTATAGACAAATTGACAAATTTCTACATAGTCTACTTAGATGGAACACACAGGAACACAGCTAATATAAAATATGGAAACAGTAAGTACTAAATAAGCAAAAATCAATTTGAAACAATTTGTATATGGAAGAGAAGACACAAAAAGAAGACGCAAATACCCCAAAGATCAGAAGCGAAGTGGAAACTTTTCACAGTTTTTAGTTCGGTCCGTCTAACGTGGTTGCTTAAGCGCAAACAACCCCTCTCCCGCTCCCCCAAACAATACCAAACAAAGTCGCAGCCCCTAGTCCCCAGTACGCTACTGCCAGCTTGTCACACCTTTTTCAGCCCTACCAGGACCCCAAACCCAAACTCAATTCAAACCCCAATGCCAACCCATCCCCTCAATCAGACCCCCCTCTGACAGAAGGACCAAGACTATTCCAAACGCCCACGCAAGTATTTCTGGGGAAAATGTTTTGCGCATTTTGTAGCCGCGTTTTTCAAATGCACTTGCGACATTTGACAGCTCGACTGTCAGTGCAATATGCGGTGGTGTGTTGGTGTGCTGTTGGTGTGTTGGTGTGCTTATGTATCGGTGTGTTTGTGTGCTGGTACTGGCACTGCACTATGGGTAATTTGACTACTTTTTCTGGCCAAAACCCATTTCAATGTTACGCAAACCAAAAGTTAACAGTGCGATCCAATGTTAAGTTAACAGCTGTTAAAGTCAGATGTTTGATATCGATAGGCGAAAGTTATTGCAAAAAGTAATTTTTTCATCATTTAAAAAGTGATAAAAAGTGGTTAATTCATTCAATTAAGTGAATCTTTTACAATGGGTTTAGTTAAGTCATGTATGTACAATGTTTTGTGAGTTTGATCTGTCAAAAATGCCCTCATAATTATGTTTAATGGCTCATTTCTAACAAGCTTAAATTTGTGACAAAAATTTGTCTTTGAAGAGGCGTACAACAAAAGTGCCTACGCGCGCCACCATACGACCTAGTGCATCTTGTAGAATATTTAATTCTTGTTCAAATGTATATCATATTAATCTGCCCCGGTGTGCGTCTTATCTGAAATCTGGACTTTTGAACAAAAACATAAGGACTGCAGCAACG
>JAWNNB010001554.1:0-63726 GCA_035043285.1 Drosophila subsilvestris | reverse complement strand
CACTTTCTTGTTTCTTTTTAATGTCTTTGCTCGCTTTCAAGCAACATGCTTCTCCCACTTGCCACAACGTCTGCCTTCTCCCCATCTGCTTTTCGTTTGGGGATTTCTTGTAGGTCTTTTTGTCATGTGCACACACCAGACATTGCTCATAGCATCAAGACGGATTTTAAAAAAACCAAACAATATGAACAACATTTTCTACACTCTACGAGAACACAACACGTGGCGCACCTTGTTCCCATTTTCGTTGCATTTGCAAGTTGATTTTTGTCTGTCCTCTGGGTCTGTTTCATAACTTTGTTGTACTGTCTGGGGCCAGGGGATATATGAAGTTTTCCAGCACTTGCTCTGCTTACTCTGCGAATAAAGTCTGCTTTATCTTGAAGGTTGAGCATGCGCGAATTAATTGAAGTTCATGTTGAAGTTTCCCAGCTTTTTGGAGGAGAATTTATTTTACAAATTATTCTGTCTGTTGTATAACAATTATAATTAGATTTGGGAACTTTCTGTTTGCTTGGAACCTCATTGTAAGTTATATTTTAGGAATTTTATTAATTTATTTGGCAGGATAACTGGATAGCTTTAAGTTTTTTCGTTACGCCAGCTACTTGATTCATGTTGTTTTATTTAGAGCTTGAAGGACATTCATCAGTCCTTTTTCAGGCATACAAAATTACAGAAGTTCTTTTTCCCTCCTAAAATTTGTTTATATGTTCTCCGTGCTCTATCATTAGTTTGCACATTTCTTTGGCTTCAATTTTAAATTCGGCTCCTGTACAGTTATGCTCAAATTGTTCTGTGCCAGTAGCGGCTATAATGTTATTTTTCCCTCAGGCATTTAAACAATTTAATTAGCACGCGTACACACATAGAGCAGAGGAGAGCACATTCCAAGCCAGCGGGCCACGTACAAAACTTTAAACTTTACACAGGGACCGAGGCTGGGAGCCCTTTCCATCCATTACAAAACTAAGGGTAAAACTAACCCCTTGTAAGGGTATTGAAGCACTTGGCGGCACCGAGTGCCAGTGAAAAGTGTGGAAAAATGCGATAAAATACACAGAGTAGGAAAGAGGAAAAAATAAAATTGAAAAATCCAAGCACACACACAAAAAAGGCAGAGGAGGAGAAAAATGAAAGTTTTCGACTTTACTTACCCGCTTCGCCGAGTTTTGTAGTTTGCTGCACATGCCGCCCAAACTGCTCGTACTCCCCGCTGGGTGGCGTCTGGGCCACTTTCAACGCCTGCATGTGCTTGGTGAACGCGCCGACAATGGCTGCCATCCGATCGAAGGCCGCCATATTGATGTGGCCATTTTGTAAGCTGCACATACAAAAGAGAGAGGAGGTGAAACGAGCGAACGTGGGGGTAAAATGAAAGAGTGGCAGCGAGTGAGAAAAATATGTTTTGCTCGATGATAAAAAGTCACGTGATTTATTTGCAATGCAAAATGGTTCAGGAATCAAATGGTAAAGGGTGAGCAGGTTTAAGAGGGTTAAGGCGGTGAAAAAGGGAATGAGAACTGAGAGAGGTTTTCTGTTGAAATAGATTGTTGATTATATGGACGTATGTACATATGTACAACTGGCGTATGAACTGCTGCAGCATTCGGAACATTCATACAGGTGGTCACAAAAGTTCACATGCCAGTTATCTCCCTGAGAAACGGTTGCTTCTGTTTGCAGCGCGACTGATTCAGCAGCATTCGAGCTTCTATAAATGTCTTCAAAGTTACTCTTTTACCGCCAGCTGAACTTCTGGACGAAGCGATAGCTCGGGCCACTTAAACTCATGTGTAAGCTAATGCAGCGACTCAAGAGTAAAACACAATCTTTGCTATGCTTCAGCTACAGAAGCTTATCTTGTGATTATCTAACTAAATATTTCTTGAAAGCTTTCTGCTGGATATGGACATAACGAGAGGAACGTGTGAGTCGCTTCTGGACGCGACTCTACTTTTATACCCGTACTCAGTCAGTATATAAATTTGTGAGCTTATGATTAAAATTTAAAAAAAAATTTTAATTTTACATTTTACATTTTTTTGCTACATTTGTTAACTACATCTACATGTAAAATGTAGATAATACATCTAGAACAAATATTCTACATATACCATTTAGATTCTACATCTCCTCCGCTAGGGTTGCTCGCGCATTGCACAGGGCAGAGTGTGTGCGAGCGAGACAGAGAATGAATAGCGTCAGCATCGCCAGAGGAGGTGGGGGAAGCAACTGAAAATTAATTTCTTTATTCTGGCTATAATTATGATCCGATCTGATTCAGATTCGGAAACTGATAGATATGGTCATTCTCTACGATACTGCGTTTTTAGTTTTATCGTATCTTCAAAATTGTGGAAGCCACAGATTTTCGTCCTTTGTTGGGGCGGGGCGAAATTTTGAAATACACTTGTAACAGTGTGATATCACATTAGTCTGGAAACAAAATTTCGTTGCTCTAGCTTTTATAGTCTCTGAGAACGAGGCGTCAAACAAGACGGACAGACGGACAGACGGACGGACAGACAGACATGGCTCTATCGACTCGGCTATTGATACTGATCAAGAATATATATACTTTATGGGGTCGGAAAATTTTCCTTTCTGCGTTACACACATCCACTTTTACCACAAATACAGTATACCCCTTAACTCTTTTTGAGTACGGGTATAAAAATGTGCACATGTATGAGTCTTATCCAATTATCCATTCCAAATGGATACTCAAAATCAGAATGTTTACTATAGTCCAAATTCACCAACATATTCCAATGTAATTACATACATACGTATGTTTATACTCGTACTCGTTTGAATGTTTGAGGTAGGTGACGTGACTGGTAAGCGTGCGTGTCTAATGAGGTCAGTGTGACCACTGTGCACTGGTTGCCGATGCATACTTTATTGTTTGTTTCTGCTCGACGTCGCTTTACCCAATTGGACTAATTGATATGGTGGCACGACAGGGGAAACAAGGGGTATTTTAGTGGGCATTTATAAAGCTCACATGGGATGCATTAAATGACAAATTGCAGCAATTATATTCTAATTGATAGGAAACTGCACAGAAACATATCTGGTTTCGCGGCATTTTAATTTAGTTTCAATAAATGGGAAACGCCAACATTAAAATTTGTTTCCCCAATCCACTAGTAACATCCAATTGATTGTTTATTGAAATTTTATTATAAATTAAAAATATCATAAAAAAACGAAAACACTTTGGCTTGAATATTTATTTATTTGTTTTGTGAATCTCAAATTTCCATCACACACTTTAAAATCAATTGAAAATAAATGCTCAAAAATAAGATAAATAAATATATGTAGAATCTACATGAATTTACTGCCAGAAACTTCACTCTTCAACGCGTCCATTCGGAAATATAATAATAAATTATTGTAAAAAGAGAAAACCTACTTAAAGCCATTTTTTACGAATTATTTTGCCATGAAAATAATTTTTATCATCGTGGCTTGGCATATAATCATATGTTTTGCCACTCTACGTTTAATTTAAATTTAAAATATAAATATAAATATAAATGAACGCATGAATAGCCGACTGCGAAATCCAATTTCTTGTGGATGCTGATGCGGATGCGTATGGGGATGTTGCAATATATTAATCATTCGACCCTTTGGCCAAGAGATTTATTCGCTACAGGATTTTGTGCGGCTTTTGTGTTCTGTAGCTGCTGTTACACGATACGTTTTCTGCCGATGTGGCTTCTTTTATAGTCTCTGAGAACGAGGCGTCAAACAAGACGGACAGACGGACGGACAGACAGACATGGCTCTATCGACTCGGCTATTGATACTGATCAAGAATATATATACTTTATGGGGTCGGAAAATTTTCCTTCTCTGCGTTACACACATCCACTTTTACCACAAATACAGTATACCCCTTAACTCTTTTGAGTACGGGTATAAAAATGTGCACATGTATGAGTCTTATCCAATTATCCATTCCAAATGGATACTCAAAATCAGAATGTTTACTATAGTCCAAATTCACCAACATATTCCAATGTAATTACATACATACGTATGTTTATACTCGTACTCGTTTGAATGTTTGAGGTAGGTGACGTGACTGGTAAGCGTGCGTGTCTAATGAGGTCAGTTGTGACCACTGTGCACTGGTTGCCGATGCATACTTTATTGTTTGTTTCTGCTCGACGTCGCTTTTCCCAATTGGACTAATTGATATGGTGGCACGACAGGGGAAACAAGGGGTATTTTAGTGGGCATTTATAAAGCTCACATGGGATGCATTAAATGACAAATTGCAGCAATTATATTCTAATTGATAGGAAACTGCACAGAAACATATCTGGTTTCGCGGCATTTTAATTTAGTTTCAATAAATGGGAAACGCCAACATTAAAATTTGTTTCCCCAATCCACTAGTAACATCCAATTGATTGTTTATTGAAATTTTATTATAAATTAAAAATATCATAAAAAAACGAAAACACTTTGGCTTGAATATTTATTTATTTGTTTTGTGAATCTCAAATTTCCATCACACACTTTAAAATCAATTGAAAATAAATGCTCAAAAATAAGATAAATAAATATATGTAGAATCTACATGAATTTACTGCCAGAAACTTCACTCTTCAACGCGTCCATTCGGAAATATAATAATAAATTATTGTAAAAAGAGAAAACCTACTTAAAGCCATTTTTTACGAATTATTTTGCCATGAAAATAATTTTTATCATCGTGGCTTGGCATATAATCATATGTTTTGCCACTCTACGTTTAATTTAAATTTAAAATATAAATATAAATATAAATGAACGCATGAATAGCCGACTGCGAAATCCAATTTCTTGTGGATGCTGATGCGGATGCGTATGGGGATGTTGCAATATATTAATCATTCGACCCTTTGGCCAAGAGATTTATTCGCTACAGGATTTTGTGCGGCTTTTGTGTTCTGTAGCTGCTGTTACACGATACGTTTTCTGCCGATGTGGCTTCAATTTCGTCTAAATTATTATGAGAATCGGCTTTACACAGAAAATCTGCTGGTGGCATTTTAAAATATTTTTTGAAAATTAAATCACCTTTTATAGATTTAGGTACATACTAGTACTTTTTCGTGTGCAAGAATATGATTTTTACTCCATTCGATTTTTGCTTTGTTGGTACATTTAATGTGCTACAATTTTACGTGACCTTGACTTTTTTTTCGACTGCGAAAAAGGTATCGTATAACATCAGGTTGGCTAATGATGTAACATCAATGTAGGGACGGATCCAGGCAAATTATACTTACCGCTGCAAACAGTTCTCGCGTTCTCCCAATGCCAGTTTAACAATGTCCGCAAACACCGGAATAACAACCCAATCATTGGGTTTGCCCAATGCCTTTCCCGTTAATGTTGTGGCAGGGGATGATGTTTGTGGCTGCTCCGCATTGCTGCTGCCAGCCGCAGGCACTGTCCCTGTTTCCGGTGCCGACATTGCATTCATACCGGAAGTGCCTGTGAGACCAACTGGTCGCCCACTCACACTCGCACTTGTCGACGGTCTCTCATCTGAGTCCATTGATGTGGCAGCTCCTCCTCCAGATGCTGTCGATGCTCCTTCTCCTTCTGTTAATGAGGATGGCTTTTCCTTGTCCTGCTTATCCATTTTGAGACTTTGTGGCTTGCCCTGTTCATTTAAGACGATTGCCTGTTTCTGCCACAAATGACCATGTCCCTCGGCATGTCGCTGCATGCAATCCAATTGTTGGCACGTCACTTGCAACTCGCTCCACTGTAATCAAATCGAAATCCATAAATGAACATCATTTGTAGTTGTTATCTTGATAGGACCCGACCCTTCTCTGCCCTGACGTTCCCACCATTTTATTTGCTCTGCATTTTTTTTATTTCCTTCTGACTTTCTGGTGTTTGATTGTGTGTTGCAAAAGTTTATGGTTTTGTTTGTACTGTTTGTGTGATTTTTATGTTTGCAATTTGCGCCGAAAAGCTTTAGATCGAATTTTATGAGCGACATTTGGTCTCTCGCTGATAACATATTAATTAGGATTTCTAGGGGCATCATGGAAATACCCATCAGGGAATTTTTTAGCCATTAAATGGTGTGATCCAAATTACAGGGACATCTTAAAAGATTTCATATATTTATTTGGATTTCTTTTGTGAGGACCCACTCGTTAAGAAGAAAATTTATTTTATATTCTGCTGTTAATTTAACATTTTCTTGTGGCTACTGTCAGCTAAATATTTGCAATCGCATGTACACTCATACAAATTTCAGCATACATACATACTACATACATAGACATCTCTGGAACACAATGGAATACAATACAGACACGCCCACGCCCCAAAACTCTCCATAGCTACCATTTTGCAAAGTTCTGTAAATTCATGAAATTTTCTTGCATTCCCTCCTTTTTTCGCCCAGCGCGTTGCCTACAGTTCAGCGACCAGCGTTTTCCAGGGCAGTAAGTAATTTTTGATTTGATTTTTTCTTTGTCCATATTTAATAATTGCAAAACGAAGGCAAAGGCGAGTATTAAAATGTGCCGGAAACAAATGGAAAAGGCGCGCCGTAAAAAAGCGCGGAATCCATTAACTAATTAAAAAGTTTTTTAATGAAAACTAGCTTCATTTGCCGCTGAATGTGCGGCAACACGCTGCGGTCCATTGAAGGAGTGCTGGAGATATGGCAACCGGTGAGTATATACATCTTTATGTATTAGCCTGATGAACTGCGGCCAACTTCAGCGAAACTGTGGTTACTTGGGAGTTGTCGTCGCCCCCTTTTGGTATACAATTATTTCTTTGTGAAAACAAAAGAAGGGAGAAGTCCAAAAAACGTTCGTTTTTCTGACAACATGGCACAGAAAATGTGGCAGAGATGGAGGCCGGAATTAATGACTAATATAAAATTGTCTTAATTTTAATGAAGAATTCCCAAGTGAAAGTTTACGAGACAAAATTTAAGTTCGATTTATGACCAATAAAAAATGGTATCAACAAATACCATTTACCCAATCCGAGACTATTAAATTGATATTCTTTCAATATTTAACTAGAAACCGATGGACCCAACCCCGAACATGGCACGAAATCTTTTAAGCTCTCTTACGCCGAAATGCATTAGGCTTCATAAATATCTGCTGACACGAACAAATATCCTAGGCATCGAGCCCAGCCTCGAAGCAAAAACATTTCCTTTAAATTCACACGCACACACACACATAAAAAGACTAAAAGAAAATGATGGCGATGCAAAGAGTAAAAGAAAAGTTTTTTAAGGAAAAGGACTCTTTTGTCTTGCATTTTGGATAAGGCTGAATCTTTATGGCTATGCCCTTGCTAGAGGAAGCATGATTTTGAATGTAAATTTGTAATGCAAAATGCATAATGCATACGAATTCTAGTAAGCCTTGCAACTCTCTCTCTGCAAGGGTATTTACATGTTCGACTAGTCGAATCATGCCCTTTTTCCTTATGCATTGAAAATGGCCTTCAGCGCTTCTACAGCATGCAATTACACTGCATATAGCGGCATACACACACAAAAGTAAATGCACATCCATATGCAGTGGCACAAGAATCGGTATTGTTATTTCTGCCGTTTTCCACTAAGAATATAGCTTAAGTCTTAAATTTCAATCCTATGTAGAAATTCATTCTTCCCGCGTAAGAGAAATGTCATTTGAATTAATGTCTTTCTTAAATTATTTTCCATTTGGCTTGGAAACAGAAGTATGAGTGCTGTGCCCTAACACCAAATAAAGTTTTACAGCACCATTTGCTAGGGAAATTATGAAAAAACGAATTTCGCAGCCTTGCCACGTAATTTCCCTATAAAATTGTAGTCTATTTTAATTTCTAGCATTTATTCCTCAAATTTATGTCAGCGCACGTTTTTCCAATTGTCGGTCTTGTGTGGCGTTGGCTTCTGCCGCGGTTTGGAGCTGAGTGAAATGAAGTTTTGGTTTTGACTTGTTGTAGCTTCAAAGAGACCATGAGAGCTTGGAAAGTTAAGAAGTTGGGAGCTAAGGGTAATTAACTTCGAGCGATGAAGACTTAGTTTCTGTGTAAATTATTTTTGTTTAAATAAAAAAATTTCTTGTATTGTTGAAGCAGTAAAATTCTGGAAGAAAGTTTAAAACATTTAAAAAAATACGTAGAAGCGGTAAAAGCATTGTAATTGCTATGTACTTCCATTGAATGATCAAAAGAGGGAGAAGGCTGTTCAAGTGTGGTCTAAGGAACTATGTAGAAGGAAAGTTTTAATTTAAATAGTAATTAAAAGATTTAGTAATTTGAACAACCATAAGTCTCTACGTCTCTCTCTTATTTTATAGTAAACAAATGAATAATCTTTTACTCCCTTCTAAATCCGATTTAGTTTGAATGCTTAAACGAGTTAATTATAAATTACAATGCACTTGTGTATATTTATTTCCCATCAGAATCGTTGTGGTTACTTAATTACAGCCAACAAATCATTATATTTAGAACATAAATTGCGAGTGAAATTAGTTTCTGCATTTTGTATTGCATAAATAAAATAAATTACACATAAATTATCAATTTTTTCCGATATACTATACATTAGCATTGAGGGCGTGATTAACTACAGATTTATTCAGCAAATTATGGTAATTATCGACCATAGCCTTTGATAGTTGATTCGGGTTCCGACTCACCGTGATTTTCAGCCTCGCTATCGCGGGTGATTCCAGGGATTCCAGAATGGCTGTGGCGCTGTTGTAGTTGCCCACAAGCAGACAATACTGGGCCACGCCACTCCACCGCTCAACGGTGCGACTGCGGTCCTCGATGCCAGCACACTGGAATAATGATGTTCCAGGTAGAGCGATGTCCCAGGGTGCAGAATTCGAAATTAAAGATTTATTTGATTACGGAAGTTAGTGAGACGTTGCCAATGCATGAGAAGGCGAGCGACGACACACGGTCATGGGTGGACATACGTGACTTGGTCCCCGTGCCTGCTCGGGTCAGACCCTGACATTGTTATGAAACCCACTTTCTGCGGCTCTTTCTTTATACCCCCACTCACCTTTAGTATATCATTGCAAACAAACAAACGCAGACGTGCTGACCAATCCAGATACGTTTCCAGATTGCATGTCTTCTTTGGATCCTGTGCGCCGGGCGGTCCGCCCGATGTGGATGGTTGGTCCCATTTCTTCTGCATTAAATAAATCGCAAACACAAGAAAGAATTCTGTAGCAAAGTGTTTCAATATTGGGATATCCATTACTTAGATCAGAAATTATTAATGTAATGATTATACGATCCGATCAGCTAGAAGCACTATTATCAATACGGATTAAAAGGATAACATAAGAGAGGTTCATCTAGATCTTCATGCAGTCATCCATTTGCAGTAGTACAATATATGTACTCTCCTACGACTACTGGGTAGAATAACATCCAGTTACAACAAAAAATTGCTTGTATTATGAGATGGTAGAGGAGTGAAACGAAGTGGAGTGAAGCGAGGCACCCCATACAGGGGGAGCATTGTAAATGAAGCTGCTTGTCGTCATTTTAATTGCATATCGTTGTAAGTGAGTATAAGTATGAGTGTACGAGTATATATGAGTGTTTGGCTGTTTGTCTGAATGTAATTTATACAAATTTGCAGATTGCTCTTACGGAAACATTTACAATTGAGAGAACATTTCAGTTCAAGAACTCGCGTATCAATTGATGAACAAAGATGTTAAAACGCGGTTTTCTTGTACTGTTTATTTAAGTTATTGATTGAAGATTATAGATCTATTAACGATTGAGGTTCATGAATATAGATTCTGTTGAAAGGAATTTAGAGTGCTGACTCAAGTTCGACAATCAAAGTTGTACAAAAATCTCAAAGAGAAGGAGAATACAAAAGGACCCATTAGCAACACAACCTCATTTATTTCAGGCCCACATTCGACTGACTTCTAGAATGAATTTTCCTTGTTTGTTGCTTACTCTGAAAACTGAAATCAATGACGATTCAGCTAAAAATCATTACAGAAAATCTGCATGCAACTGCTTGAACCTGGACTGATTGCCAGTACTTACCTGTTTATCCAACAGAATCATGCTGCTGCACTGCAAAAATTCCTCGCCGCCAATGTGCTTGGCCAATTTCTTCTCCAGTCGGCAGATGATTTGTGCGTATTTCGTGGCAGTCGGACAGTTGAATGTTGTTTCGATTGCAATCTAGAGCCAGCACCACAAAAAAAAGAGCCCAAATGACGAAAAACAAGACAATCATAAGTGGGGATTAGGCAGATTGAACTTTCAGAGGTCCACATCCACTTACCTTGTCGGTAGGGCTGTTGGTGTGCTGGCAAGCACGCAGGTCGGCCTCATGTCTCTCTAAATCAGTCAAACGTTTTAGTAAGGCACTCAGTGTTTGGGAGACAACGGCTTCTAAATGCGAATCGGAACATCTGCACGAGGGAGATTGAGGTCCGGTGGTGTTCTTCTTGAGTTAATGACAAAGGAAATGGAATTTTCTTCTGCTCACCTGGCAACGATATGTTTGACATGGCTCATCATGCGCTCATCCCGGTAGTCGTAGGGGAACTTCATTGTCCACTCGGCCAAGAGGGCTACTAATGAGTCTGAACATTCGATATCAGGCACCGAGTCCACTAGTTTACCCAGCAGTTCATAGGGACGTAAAAATAAGCGTGACGATAGTAAAAACGAGAATACGAATTCCTGCAAGCAAATAAAAGAAAAATATAACTGAATTAACAAGCAGCATAATAAAAACCCGAGGGAATGGTATAGTCAAGTGCATAGGCAATATGATACCCTGAAATAAGTTTGAAGTTTTCTGCTGGGTTTTGTTTCGCCCATTCTGGTAGTATCGTAGTGGTCTCTGGTCACAATCATAGTACTCTTGAGCATAAGGTATACCAAATGTTGATCCTATATTTGGAAGATGTCAGCAATTAGCTTTATTACTTGTTTTTATTGCTGGGCTTTCCCAACTATTCTTTTGCGAAAGGGCATCGCACGTCAGCTCTATCAAATTAGCGTTTATCTCTGCACTTGTTTGCAACGAATTAATTATATTTGCACTTGGTCTTTGTAGTCCCAAGTCCGCCCTCTAACATACAGGATTGTCCTTGTTTCCAGTAATCATTCCCTTGTTGTGCTTGCCCTTTGGGTGTGTCTGCGTTCGAGTCTTGAGGTTAGATCTGGGGTAGGGTTTGGGAAGGGGTGTGTTGGCTGCCTTTTGGTTTGTGGTTTTTTGGCTCGTGCCAGCAAATTCAACTTGGCAACTGTTCAAGAGCTTTAAGGGTTTGCGACTAAGTAGGAACTGATTTTTATTCCATTTGGCGTTTACAATCTAAGAGTTGCATGTAAATACAATTTTTGGGAATGGTTACATTGAACAGGAAGTAGTTAAAAGCAAAAAGGAAATCTCTTGAAGATTTATAACAGATTTAAGCTCTGCTTTATGTTAAAGAATAGGCAAAAAAAAACAAATATTTTCTGTGATTTTTTTCAGATATCCTGCCTATTTTTTGTAAGCTTATAAAATACAATTCATCCATTGACAATCCCAAATAAGAAATTTGTTCATTTACAATTTACTTACATACATTTTATTTTCTTCATTTTTTCTTCATTTCTTCATTTTCTTTATTCATTCTATGGCAACATTTAATCAATCGGTCAAAAATGAAATTCTTGCAATTAGAATTTTTGTTGCATATTAAAAGTAATTTTTGATTTCCTATTTATTTGCTAATTTCTTTTAAAACATTTAAGAGTAGAGATGATTCTTACCTTGTCTAAGTCGATGATATTCTTGGGTATTAGCGCCTCGATGAGGGAGTCCAATGGCCCAGAAACTATTCTACCATTTATGTACATTATGCCACCGGAACCCAAAAACGAACTCTGTTAAAAAGTATGCAAACAGCCAATATACAGTTTTAATTGTCTCTAGTCTGTAAATAGGAGTTCGGGGAAAAGCCAGGAAAATGTAAACGAAAATCAAACCAATTAACTTAGCTAATTAAATGCTGGGTCTGGCACAGAAACTGAAAATGATTATTAAATTGCCATTTGGCAAAACATTTTGCTTAATTACCGCAGAGCGTACCTCAAAATTAATATCACATTGGCTGCGTTTATGCTGATTTTTTGGTACATCGTACTGAACCACGTCGTTGTGCCCAACCGATTTTGCGGCAAGCTGAACACAAACAAAGTGAAAATTAATGGACAATAAAGGATCCGTCACATTATTAATGTTTCAAAAAATAATATTAAAAATGTAAAATATAACAAAATAGATTTCAGGACCATCCACAATTGGTTGAACTATGAAATTCGGAATCGCCTCGTAATCACTCACCTCGATTTGCTGAAACCCCATTTCCAAGTCATATGCACTCAACTGCTCCGCGCTGTGTCGCCGTCTGTAGCCTATGCCCTGACCTCCGGGGCCCACGCCAAGGAACGCTGTCTTCGCTGTCAGATTGCCGGCATCCAGAGAGAAAATGCCACCATTTGTCGCCTCCATAGATGGAACCGGCTCGTTCTCCGGGCAGCCGTCGTCGCTGTCGGAGCTGCTGCTACTGCTGGGGTGGCGGCAGCGACGACGCCGACGGTGGCGACCCTTGTCGCGATCCCGTTGGCCGCGAGATTTTTGCAGCACGGTCTGCTTGCAACGCATGGCGCAGGCAATGGCGGATATCTTACTGGCATAAAAGTACATCGCCATGTGTCACGTTCGGGCAGTCGCTCCTGAAGCGGTCATGTGTGTGGGGGCTGTGTGGGTTAGTGGCTTCTGGGTTGGTGTGTCCCTCGGAATGGCTCCTCACATGCATGAGCTAGGATCGGGCTGGTGAAAAGTTACCCTTCTTCATAAATGGACACGTTGGTGACAGTGGGGGTTGGTGTCAAGCAATCAAACGTCAATGTAGTAAAGAATTAGATATTCGACTGCCGGGCACTGAATAAACGACTCTCGAGTTCCGTTTTAATCCTTTGCGCTTATCGTTTCTCGATTTTCCAATTTCCACACCGTGAAAATTAGCTCTTGGCTTTTCCTAACTTCCTGCAAACAGAAAAAAGAGCGAAATGGAAAATGGAATCGTGGAAATACTCTGTGCCTACTCGGCATCAAAAAGTCAACTTTACGGTCAATCGCAGCTCATTACTCATACGCCGCGTGGCTCTCGCACAAGTGCTAAAATCACTGGCTCTTCCTGTAGCTGCCTCAGTGTGTTTGTGGTGGCTATGGATATTATCCCTTTGGACCCACTTGCCACTCATCAGTCCATAGACATGTGCGCATCATCAATAAGGGCGTAGGAAGAGGACGGCTGCCCATTACTTGGGTCGATGGCAATCATTAAACCACTGCAGATGCGTTAAGGCCCAGTAAGAACTGATTTAAGACCCGAAAATACGAACAAACAAATCATCAATGATGTATAGATTGGTTCAAGGTTATCCATGAATCAACATTTTTTGCCTACATTTTGGCTTGTATGAAGAGAAAGAGGCGAATGGACTCTTAATTTTTTGCTCTTGTTGCTATTAAATATGAAATACAAATACTTATGTAATCTTTGGCGTTGACTTTTTGTATCCGTATGCATATTGAGTTATGGTGGAGTTCCGGTTACGGTTAGTTACGGATTAGTAAACAATTGAATGATTTTAGTGTATATGAATATGTTGAGCACTAACCTGGGTCTAACGACCACTACCTCCCACAAAGAAAGTCATGGAAGTCTTTTCCCTTGTCCCTTGTATCGTGTTCTCTCTTTTTATTTACAGCATCAAATGAACAAATAAATCGTTCCCAGAAAAAACCTTTAAGCCTTATACGAAACAGAAACGAATTAAAACGCCGGCAGTAACAGTACGTGTATCAACAGGCTGTGCCGGAGAAACTGTTTCCCATATTATGAGGGGATTTTCACGTGGCTTTAGGAAATACGAAAAGAAGAGAACGGTGCCAGTTGGCTTTATTGGAGATTAACCACGCACAAAAGATAACGACAGCTCGGAAGAGGCTTGAAATGTATGCAATATCCATTAAAAAATAAATATATGCAGACTCATGAATCGCAAAAGGCAATGCCTGAAGTGCGGACGTGTGTGCCGCTTGAAAGTAAATTCCTATTGAAAGTACACCCACACCCTTTCGTCAGCTGCTTATGCAAATAAGCAAGAAAATCCAAATTCTATACACCTTATTCCAGCTCGTCATTATGGCTTGGCTTTTGTCAGCCAATATTCAACAATTGCCGTGCTCCTTGTTCACTCGAATGTTTCCAATACAAAGTGGCAGACATTTTGGGGCCAATGCCGGAAAAAGAAATCGATTCAAAATTACAGTTCCAATGTCTGGGACTGTGGCTTTCTTTTCTTTGACAGCTTCAGCTTTATTCTAACTTTAATTACCAATTAACAAGTTCTATGAGACTAAAGTTTTATTTAGCTAACTAAATATTTTAATAAAATTATCAAATTGAATTTATTTGCATTTATAACTTTGTTTTCTCCGCTTCACTTCGAATTGATTTGATTGTTTTTCCCCGTTTTCCATTAGCATTTGATTTGATCGGCTTGCAGTTTGTTTACTTTCACTTTGCTCGCTTTTGTGTTTCCTTCTGTTTCCTAGATTTGTTTTCCTCCTTTTGGACATCGGATTTAAAATCCATTATTTTAGTGCTTTTTATTTTACTCTGAAGTTATTTATTGGCGTGGTTTTCCACTGTCAAAGGGTATTTGCAACAATCCCATTGATTTTTCATATTTATCACTTTATTGCATTTGGCAGCCAGTCATAACTTTTATCCAGTAAATGCTGTGTCCGATATTTATAAATACCACAAATATATTTACATATATGATATACAATTTATTTATTTGGGTATTACATGTTAGAGGTATTGGTATTTTTTGATGATGAGGGTTGTTAAAAGATGAGGGAATTGTACCTGATCAGAAAAATTAAATATCTATATTTTTTTTGGAGGTATCCAGAAATGGAATATGAACTATGGAACTATGAGTGTTTTCTTCGTTTTTTTAATAGAAGCAAGGATAATTGTGAGTTATCTAGTATGAAATGAATTTCATACCAGTACACAATTGATAACCTTTAATAGGCTTCAGTATTTCTTACTAATTACAATTTGTAAGGGAAAAACTAAGAAAGTTCTCTATTCAAGCCCATACACATCTATCTGTATTTAAATAATGTAAAACTGAAGCTCTTATTCTTACGAGACCTTTTATTCCATCATGTCAACTCGTTGAACATTTTCCCCACTTTCAGTAGATTTTCCTTCCTGCTGTGTTGGGCAGTCAGTATTTACATTAGACATAATTAGTTTTTTTGCGCTTTTGTCTGCGGGGCTGAACTGCGCTTATAAAAGTCCTTTCATATTACATTGCACATTGTTTCTGAGCTTCTTAACTTGGCCATTTGTAAGTTCTAATGAAGGCAAAATTAAAAAAACACATTTCACTTGATTTTCCGCCACCAAGGACCGCTCCAGCTCCGTTTTTCCGCTCTTATTTACTACACAGCAACAGTATACTGTTTAACTCCACGAATGTAGGGTAAAAGACTCGGAAAATGAAATAAAAAAGTGACATGGAAACTGTCATCGCCATGGCTCTGTGTGTGTCATAAAATGGGCGCAAAAGAGAAACCGAAATGAAATTACTTTGACTTTCGATGCTGGACCATAAAAAAGTGAATTTGGGTCAGCTCTAAATTGTGTGAGCGGATGCCCGCATCCGCCAGGATCTTATCCACCCATTAATGTGAGTCCTCCCGAGATTAATACAATGCCAGCGACAGCAAAATGTATTTAATGACTTTTAAATTGTTTTATTATATAATTTATTACAATCGCAACCGCAATAAAACCCCAAACTCAAGCCATGCTGATTCTTATTCATCACATTTTATGGCAACCGTAAAAAAAGTCAAGAAAAGTCTGAAAGTATTTTGGCATCATCATCAGTCTCTTGGGGCCAGAATGTTAGCACCTGCATTGCCAAGACAATTAACGAATTGGTGATGGCCGCTCTGGCGTATTTATTTATGCAAATCGGTGCAGATGGCTTTGGTATATGGAAATTAGGCTATTGAGGGTATAAACGTGATATATGTACATATGTATATATGTAGGTTGAGAATTGGAAGTAGAAAGATTATAATTAAAAGAATATTATAATGTAACAAATATTTCAAAGAAACAAAACTGTGTCCACAACCTCTTCCTCATTCTCCTTAAACAATTGTCTAAATTATCAATCAATAAACCAAAGTGTTTGCGGAACTTGATCCAAATAGTAAATACTTAGTTAAGGCGCAACAAAAACTCCACTTAGTACTCGAACTTAATTCATTTAATTAATTGCATTTCTGCTTAACAGCCATAAGTAAATGAGATTTAATGTCCGAGCTTCATTTTATCAGCGGCAATGAACAAAACAGCAAAAAAAGAGTTAATAGTGTCGAGCAACAACACCTTAAACAGAAAATAAACGTTGTGGGATATATGTATGTACACATGTGTATAGGCCCATCGCGACTGTGGCAGACAAGTTTCGGGCACATATTGGGAATCGGAGGCATTGAGGCACCCAACATAATCGTCAGTTCCGGTTAACGGGGACGTGGAAGTGTCGGCAGAAACTCGTAAATTATACATAATTTTCGAGAAGAACAACGCGGGAGTTTGTATCCCAGATAGGATGCACTGCATTGGTTTTGTTTGTCGGTTGGTCGTTTTTGGCTTCCTTTTTACCGCGTGAATTTAAACTGCACTTTTTCAGATGAAAAAAACTTAAATATGTATTAGGATTTCAAACTCACTTTCCATAAAAATAATTAAATATATTTTGATTTTTACAGCATTTCTGACTGACATTTCGTCATACATAAAATTTAACTCTCACTTTTTGATGATTTTAAATTATTATTCCTTTTGTGTATTTTTCGTAGATTTGTTAAATTTGTTGTTTAAGATGATTTAATTTCGTATCAAACGTAAGTTTAAAAATATTATTCTATTAATTACCGATTAAAATATTTCACTTCACAAGACCGTTCTGATTTATCCCCTAAACCGCACACTTACAGAATCCACGAAGAACTGAAGTGCGGACTCCCATCGGAGGACATGTTAAAAGCTGTTTGCAGCCACAAAACACTTAACAGAGACCAGAGCTCAAAAATGTTATAACAGAGGGAATTTTCAGTAAGACTGCTTGTAAGCATGTTGCCATCGAGCATGCTCGATGTTCCAACAGAACATGTGTCTTAGTGGTTCGCTTGTGTGGAACTAACACAACTTTCACATTCCATTTGTTGTGAAATGTAATTGAGCAGCTGAATGTAGAGGGAAATTATTCAAAACTCTAAATTGGAATTCTGAAATGGACCTCAAATAGGTGTCGTATAAAATATTAAATTAGAAAGACATAATAATATCAGAGTAATTCATTTTCACAATACAAAATACCTAAAAAAGGTACGTATACGTTTTAAAATATATCACCATTATATTCATTATATATATTCATTATTATATTCATTATTATATCACTCTGGTTTCTATAATTTATTTTAGGTATGCGATTTAGTCTTTAAAACCCCATATGTATCACATTTTAAAAATATTACCTCAACACGCCTTTCATTTGCTAGAGTACCACTTGTTAGTGGTTTTATTTGTTCTACTTTAACCCACATTCCTGGTTAGTCGGCGCAACAAATTGCCTGCCATGTTAACAGCACTCCGCCATCGCATTGCTTTAATTACCCAGCATCATATGCTGGGCAACACCCAGAAACATGCCATACAAAGCGAGACGCTGCCACTGGTTGATGGGTAGTGCCAAAAGAACAGGCTAGAATGGTAATTGACCCCTAGCTTATCTCAGTCCTCGAAACATCCCATGGCACCTGATATCTTTGTGTACTTAGCTACGTTGTCAAATGTCTGGCAATGCTCCTCTTGGGTGTGAAAAATGTTCATCACTGCGGGTTGTGTTATGTGTCTGTCACCAGCGCTTGGGTTGCAGCTTGAAAAAAATCCAAATTTATATGCAAAAATTATTTCTGGGCGAGGTGAAAAGTCCCCACAACAAATTAAAGAATTCAATTCGAAATATTAATTGAGCTCGCTTTCTAACTTTTCCTTAACGGTCAGCCGTTTTAAACGCTCAAGCGAAGGGACCCACATATACATCTCTCCTTGCCCGAGCATTTTTGAGGTCATTGGGAAAAACTTTCCATGCAAAAGGCAAAAGTTTTAAGTAGTAGCTCAAAATGTATATTTCTACCCAATTTTACTGTGTGCTGCGGTTGCTGCCTTTGGCTTCTGCTGTTGCCTTTGGCAAGTTTAAATGTTTGTAGTGAAATTTAATTCATTTATAAAATATGCTCGGGCTCTGACTGTCCGTCTGTTGCCGTGTGGATGATGTGCAACGCCTGGCTAACTTTTAAATTAATGAAATTCTCTGTTTCAAGTGTAAGTTAGCCGTAAGCTTTTTGCCTCTGCATCAATTAGCAGACTTCGGCAGAGTAGTGGATGAGTGTGGGAAGAAATATTTTAACGGACTTCTATTCTATTTTAACTTAAAGCCTAATGAATGCCTGATTGCATTTACTTAATTAGAAATTTAGATAGATCTGTGAATTAATGTACAAAATTATGGATTTGTGCCCTTGCGGCCACTTTGCATTAATCTGCTGCTGATATTTTTTCGTCGCTTTTCCTTTCCTTCAGAAGCGTACCGCATGCAGCCACTGGGACTTAAGTGCGATTGTTCAATGTCAATATCCAGGGACATAGGGATGCAGTACATTTGGGTGTTGCGAGACTGGTCGGACTGCGTCTTCACAGGATCAACGGTCACTTTCATGTCGACATCCCCTCTGGCACGGCGATTGCGGCTTTGTATGATGGCGTTCTTATCGGTGGTGACCACGCGCTCGTAGAGCAGCGACAGATCTTCGGATATCTTGGTATTGTTTCCGTTTAGGTTTGCCTGATGTACGAGGTTGAAGACGAACTCGTCGATGTTTATGGACGCGAGCGTTTGAAGGAGCAGCTCCAGATTGACGCGCCGGAAGGCAAGTTCATTGAGCTTCTCCAGCATGAAGATGAGCCACATCCGCTGATCCGACGCTAAGGCTGCGTTGAGGAACATCAGACGCAGCATCTTGTGGGTGTTATTTGGATCCAACGGATCGATGGCTATTCCGCAGCGATCGTACAAGCAGTCATAGATCTCCAAGTCGTTCACCTCGGTGTACGGCGCCTTCACCCTCTGCATCACACTCCACGCGGGGTCACGCGGGAATCCTTTCTGCGGCTGGTACGCCATACGCCAGAGCGTGGACAGCATGGAGAGATTGGTGCAGCGGAAGAGGTACGCCAGTGCCACCAGGAGGCAACGATTCCGAGAGCAGTCACATTTTTCCTTCTTCTTGGGGATGCAGATGCATGGCTCTCTTATCACTATCAGCTCCCTGCATCGTGGAGGAAAGCAGCAGCGACGATGGCAGCAGGCGCACATTATCTATAATTTTGTAGATTCCAAACAAAGGTGGAGAGTTTGAATATAGTTTTCAGTTCTTGTCTAAATTGAAGTGAGAAAAAAATGCTTCTTAGTTTCTATCGAAACGATAATCCGTTCATTATATTCTTTGTTTCTTTGTGACCCAGCAACCAGAGAGCAGTCCTGTTCCTACGGCAAAATGTTGTTTCAAAAAGTAACCCTAGGGACCTCAATCCACTCAGTTCAGTTTCCCCAATTTGTACTCTTTTGTCTGCGATAATGTTTGCTTTTTTGGCTATCGCAACGTGGGCTGGCTACCATTTCAGATGCATTTTCAACAAGTATTCTTTCTTTTACTTTTTATACCCGTACTCAAAAAGAGTTAAGGGGTAAATTGTATGTTGCGGTACAATAGCCGATGTCGATAGAGCCATGTCTGTCTGTCCGTCCGTCCGTCTGTCCGTCTTGTTTGTCGCCGAATTCTCAGAGACTACAAAAGCTGGAGCAACCAAATTTTGTTTCCAGACTCATGTGATATCACACTGCTACAAGTGTATTTCCGAAATTTCGCCCGCCTATTTCCGCCCCCACAATCTGTGGCACCCACAATTTTGAAGATAAGATAAAACTAAAAATTATCCACCAGATTGCCGAATCTGAACTAGATCGGATCATTATTATAGCCAGAGTAAATAATCAATTTTCAGTTGCTTCCCCCACCTCCTCCGGCGATGCTGACGCTACTCATTCTCTTTCTCGCTCGCACACACTCTGCCCTGTACAGTGTACATATTAGATGTGTAATCGACATTGTAGATGTAAATGTAGATAACAGATGTAGCAATGAAATGTAAAATGTAAGCTCACAAATTGATATGCTGACTGAGTACAGGTATAAAAGTAGAGTCGCGTCCAGATGCGACTCACACGTTACTGCTCGTTTTTTTTGTCGAAAAGTGAAATTGATTTGTTCCACAACTTTGAAATTCCTTCACGGGGCTGAGTTATAGTTTTCGGTAAAGCACGGCGTGCCCCCAGGTAAATCAAAGTGCACAAGTTTTTCTTACTTTCCTTACTTTTATTGCTGCGGTCGATTGGCAACGCCTGAAGACAAATCGATGAATGTTGTTGCAGCTGTCAGATTGGCCATATTTTTAGAATAGGAGGTAGGAGGAGGCAGCATTGAATTATTTTCCAGCTGACGAAGAGCGTTTGAGGGGCGAGTATTTACGTAGCCAGATCGCAAGTGATGTAGTTGCAGTGGGGCCCCAGAGTGGAGTTTACAGCTGTATAATCCTTGGAAATGACATGTCAGTTGTTTGGGTCAGATAGCATGATTATACGTACCAACACATGCATATTGAAGTTGTTGGGCGAGCGGGAGTGCGGGTTGAACTATGTCTAATCCAATTTCAATTGCTTAATCCGCCATGACTGACACTCAGAGCGATACAGATGGAAGGGTTCGGATGATGTGGGATGTACATCTTGTGGGGAGTGTTGCCCCAGCATCTTGACGCTTCAGAGCTCTACAAATACTTAGTTTTGCTTTTGAATTACGCACTCACCCACACATGAACCCATGAACACACACATAACACACACAGATATGTATGTATGTCAACATATCTTGTTACACTTCAATGTGTGCGCTAAGTAAGATGTAGGATGGTGGCCAAAAGCCCTCATCCGTCCAAAAAGCGAGTGCTAAAGAAACGGAAACTGCTGCTCGGATCTCTGTACACAAAATCACAATGTTGACCCTTTTATTTCGACTGGAAGTTTTATGTGTGCACAGATTTTACGATTCGGAGCGAACAACAGTGGCAGTTTACGAGTACTGGTACATATTTTGTCACAAAGAGCGGATTAGTGAGCTCTGAACTTTGGTTGGGTCATTCCTGGCCATTGTGGATTGCACTTTAAACGGAATTGCAGTATGTACAATGTTCTCATGTGAAGGCAAGCAAAAAAAATAAAAATGCTACCTGACAAGCCGGGTTGCAGAAAAAAATAAGAATAAACCATCGAATGAAATTCATTAAAAGTCATTAAAAGTCAAAAGTCAGTAATTGTTTTTCATACCCTTTCCTGGTAGTAATGTCGATATCAGATCCAGTTCAGGGTACCTAAGGGAGTTAATGTCATGAAATGAATGCGAATGGGGGTCGGGGTAAAGTGAGCAACGAGGCAAGCTCATTGGTTAAACATCAACTCTGATATTAACAACAAAATATTGCACTAATAGTTTTTGTTCATATATAAACTTAAATGAAAACTCCAAAGACATTTTTGCTGAGATTTTTTGAGAGAGCATTCGAGCGTTCGTTACATTATCTGCATGCCCTGCTGACTTTATTTTAAATTTATTTTTTTATTTGTTTTATTTCTGCTTACGTTCACCAACAAAGGACACTGCAAGGCCTGCTGACAGACGCGCAATGCGGTTTAATTAGTGCAACTGACGGGACGAAAAGAGCAATGCAGCGATGCACTTTGCTTTTGTATGTCGTCCAGTCTGTTGCGGTCAGGGTTGTGATAAAAATGAAGGGCGAAATTGACAAAATTAAAGAGGATTGGCCTTGAAGCACGTTTTCAATTAGCAGTACTTTCTCGGCAGGAGCAGCGGCAGACAAGGGCCAATAATGAGTTGACAAACGGCTTGTGTCAAACAAAAGCCGCGTAGATCAAACAAACAAACAAACAAGATACCGGCTACGATGCGTTGAAAGGGCCAACAAACACGTCTTGTTGCCTGTTGTGCGTGACTTTGTGGGAATGTAGGCAATTCTACGGCAAAACCAGGCCCAACTGTCACTTCTAGTGGTTTGTGTACCAGCAATCCAGCCCACAACAGAATTGTCAACTTACAGGCACAAGGCTTGGCCAAAGTGTCGCGTAATTTATTTTCCACCTCGTGGCGACGACTGACAAATGAGCTGATAATTTCCGCCTCATTCTGCCATTGTCAAGGACTACGACTAAAACAGGATGCCCTGCGAAATCCATGGCCTTGTCACCAAAAAGGTTGTTTCTGGCCGTTGACAGCTGTAATGAATTTGTGTGTTGTCTGCCTGTTGTACACTTCCCGAGTAATTCATGGGAGATAGAAACTATGGCGAGGAAATTGGAATCTATGGGAATCGTTAGGTACCTATAGATTAATTCATTTCCGAGCACAAAGATAAATTTCCCAAGAGAATAGCAGACTGAGGATAAATATAAAGCTCAAATGAGAGTTAAACGTGTTTGATTGTCAATTGAGTTGAGTGCTGTAGTTATTTTTATATATAGAAATTACTGTTAAAACTCTGAACAATTAAACTTGATAAGCCTCAAAGGTAAATACAAAAGTTAGAAGTTTAAAATTAAAGTATTTGGCATTGCGTTTTTCTTTTTTAATTTTTAAATCAATCATAGAAAATATTGTACACTTTTTGGATTAACTAATAACATGAATGTTAAATCCATGTAATTTAATTTTACTAAATCTACAGAATGTTAACACTCCGTTAGACATTTTCTACGAAATGTTCTCCATAGGGAATATGCTTTTCACAATATAAAATAATAATACGCCACTCAACGGATTAATCATCATCGCATGCCTTCAACGACTTTGAAATGAAAGTAAATGACAAATTAGCATACCTCAGATGATGCCTCTGCTAATGAATGTCACTCTCAAGATACCCAAGATGTAGGCAACCAAACCACATGCACGTAAATATATCATGAGAGTTGTAAATAAATTTTTTGTAACATGCCAATTTAATGTCATATGGCATTGCGTTTCAAACGTTTAAGGCAGTGCTATTAATGTCTTTCTTTAAGTTTGACAACAAATATAGACTCATCCCCCAGGTAATTTTCCTTATATTTTTAATTTCTACCACTATTTTGTCTGAAAGATGAGAAAACGGCACTTAAATCTCTGACTCGCACTGTCCATACGAGTAGGCTATGTGGGTATGCTGCACTGTTTAACTTTAATGCATTTTTAATTTGTGCATGCGTATCTCTCTGACGGAATCAGTATCAGTGTAAGTGTGGGCATGGGGGTGTGCGTGTGTGCAAATAGAAAATGAAATTACCGATGCGCTACTCTGTAGCCTCTACCATGTCCAGCAGTATACTGAAGCAGCTGTAGGCAGTGTCAGAATGGAGAATGGAGCATGCACCAGAAGGCTGAGCGAATTCCGTTTATGACTATCTTATGCCCACTGCGAGTTCTTATGCACTTTATTTTCGGTGGACCTTAACATGCAAATTGTTATATGCACTTTGTGTACCGTGCAATGTGGTAACATTGAGGGAATATGTGCCGTGCCTATAAAACGGCTTCCGTGTGATGCTTGTGGCGCCTTTTTCATGGACTACTCTAGTCGGCTTCTTATTCTCTTTCTGTTTCTGTGGGTAACTCTGTCGCATACTTCAATTGTTAATTTGGCTTACCTTTTGTTAATTCATTGTTATTCCCATTGTTAATTATGTTACTCATGTGTTTGCCGTTACCCTATTTCCTTCTGTGTGGTTAATGAAATGCAGTTTTTCACTCCTGAAACGAAAGCAGTTGGACAATAGTTGAGTCCTATGAAAAGTAAAATGTAAAAGCTCTCACAGCAATATGTTGTTTTTTGTTGAGAAAATTAATTAATAAATAAATGAAAATAGATATTAATTAAGTATTAAAAGCGAACAAAGTTAAGATTTCAATTTCTTTTTTCTGAACTTTCTTTTCCGCATTAAGTGTACGATTTCCATTGAACTGATTGCATTTGTAATTTCTTGAATTTACTGAAAAAAATTCCAATAGATTGGAGTAGAGCAGGTTAAGAAAAACCAATTGAATTATTATAAATAAATTCAAAGGAAATTAAAGATGGAGAATATTATGAAAATTATTTTCCCATTAATATTTTCCATTTTTATGGAAGTTCAGACTTAACGGTGATTGAAAAATTGTCTTGTCTTTCGATTTAGTCCGTTTTCCATCAGAAGAAAGGGCAATATGTATTCCCAACGGAAATGAGAAAATCTCATTGGCTGCTGCATCAATTTTTGCGGTGGTCTCTGGAAAAGTAATTAATTTTTAATCGATTGAAGCAGCTCCATCAACTGGAGGCTAATGCCAGCACTTTAATTTCTTACTGGTTGCACTTTACTTACTTTATGTAAATCGAAAATAGGAGTCGGTCTAGACAAAGTTAATGTCACGCATTGCAGTCAGGTTGCTCCTCCTTCCTTCCTCAAGCAACTTTTTCCTTATATCGAAGTTGTATGTGTGTGTGTGTGCTAACTGCAGCGATGTGTAAAGTGGAAAATGAGTTTGCACTTTAGATTAAAATCTGTAAATGTGAGCCAGGGCTCAGATGCATTTGCAAATATTGTTGGCTGCAGCTCGTTTAAGGCGTTTAAGTTAGGGTTCAGGGAAAAACTTCTTAAGGTGTTAGTTATCTTGATTCCCCTGCATGCTGAGAAGAAACCTTGCATAGCAAGCGACAAGATAACTCTATTAGCAATCCCCGCTTCTTGTTAGCCTCCTGATGGAAATACAACGTAAATTAAGTTCAGTAGCTCAAAACGGACTGGAAATGAACCCAAATGAACCCTTTCTCTTGCATCAAAGCATTAAAACATTCAGCTTAAAGAACAACTGGCAAAATGTATGGCAAAGGATCACATTACAAATTCCAGCTACATGGAGGGGCTCTGGAGGCATGCGAACATATTTCAATTGGACTTGTGGAAGGCTGGCAACAGTTTTATAAATTAATAACAATAATTTATGCAGCAGCAACTACAGCACTCGTAACAAATTCAGTAAAACTTTTGTACATACTCAGCAGCAACAATATCAGCAACAATTACCAAAACAACAATGGCAAGTAAGTTGCATTTGAAGCCCTACCAGGCAGCTCGGCAATTCTCATCAGCTGTGCCACTGCCGCTACCATACGCCTTTGGGGCAGGGGCAGGGGCAGAGAAAGAACTACCATAACTATGCATGTAAATTTATAACCCAGACCCAGTTGGTTCCCATTCCAAGCCTCCATGGGGTGCTGTGAGCAGCAGAACAATAAAGCACGAATGCTAATTTAGATATTTGGACTGGGGGATACCCGGTAATCAGTTTATGATGTTTTTGCTTTAAGTACAAATTATCTTTTATCTTTATAAAAAAACAAAAGAGGATTAGTTACTATATGGTATGATATGTCTTAATATATGTAAGTAGTCGCATAAGTCTTGGCCTCTGAGGCTTTCCCTTAACTCACTTGTTTAATTTTTCAGAATGTAATCATTATTGGTGTCATAATTTAATATAATCAGATAGGTTAGTGTTTTTTTCTTGCAGATATAAACATCATACCCTTCGTCTTATCGGGTACAGAAAAACCGATCCAAAACATGTTGGTTATGAAGCAAGTCCAGGCGAAAAGTAGAGGAGTTTGGTGAGTACTTTTTTTCTTCTCCGCCCCTTCTGCCACTACTTCTGGTCCTGCCACAATAGCAATACGTAAATCTGGCAGCAGCTGACAAGTACAGAATTTAGCTTGTTACGCTACCCGAAAACGCCATCGCATAGCTCAAAAATTTGCCCGCTGCTCGGGGACAGAGACCGAGGGCACTAGGAGGGCCGACAGCACCCGAAGGCATTGAAATATTAATGCTAATGGCTAGAAGAAAACACATTTCCTTGGTGGCGGGTAGTCGCCTGATTGAATTGCTTGCCGAACTTTTGGGTGTTGCTTAGTCCTGTCAGCTGTGGACGAACGGAGCGAACGGAGCCAAAACGATGGCAGGCGATGAGTTTTTCCAATAAATTAATGAAAATGCAACAAGCAATTTTCTTTAGTAGCAAAAGCAGCAGCTGCCGTCACCCAGCAAAGGGAAAAATTCAACAAAAATGTTTCTCGCCGCAAGCAGCTGTGTTTGTGTCTGTGTAGGCAAAAGTTAGTTGCGAAATGTTCTTCTTATGCAGTCGAAATTACAACAAAATGCCAAAGTATAAAAGGCTCAATAGTGAGGAAAAAGCATTCCACACACAGCAAAAGGAGTTCCATAAACTGATGCCTGAACTGGAAATTTAAGTTGGTCTACGCCTGGACACCATGGAATAGTGTATCCATCTCTTTTGCTAGGGTAATATTGACAGCTTTAAAGCCTATGTACATACATATGTGGACTTAAGTTCCATGAGTTTCCCCGACCAACCGCACTGTCACGTGCCAGAGACACGTTCTGTACCTTACACGCCAAAAGCTAAGAACCTTCGAAACTTATTCGACCAAAAGAACACAGTGTCAGCCATGAGAGGACTAACAGAATGAAGAATAAAGAAAAAAAAGAAACAGCTTTGAGGGGAAGATGCAACACCTGCAAAAGCCCTGACTCAGTCCGCCTTTGTTCTTTTTTTTGGGGGGTAAAGTAATTGAATCGTAATGCAGTCATGAAATTTTTATTATTTTGTTTGTATAAAAATTCACAACCTGTCGCCAGGAGCTGCTCCTTTAGTGGCGTGTGTTTCTTTAAAAATTAGCATACTTTTGCAACTGCCTCGAGAATTTTTCATCAAAGGGAACTACCAAAAAATCGTAAGAGACCATCTGTGTGCCTGGCCCTCCGGCTGGATGGATGCTTGCAGAAGAAATCAAACTGCGTTTAAAACTTTTCGCCCTTCTTCGCTTAAGGATCTTGCACAGCAGCTGCTTGCACCTTTGTATGGTTCTAGTGATGTGGAAATGTCCCTTTTTTACCCGTCCTGACTTCCTTCGTTGTAGCAGCAGCCCTGCCACGTCAGAAGGTGGGTGCAAGTTTTTGTGTTAAAACTTTGTCGTTGGGCGAAGACAAAAAAGTAAATGCTGGTCCCCTTAATGCAAGTCCTGTGTGATTTAAATGAGATTTTCCCTGAGCTCAAGAAAACCAAAGTTTTGACTATAATTAGTAGGGGAGTTGGGGTGTATGAAAATCCAAAATTCCTTGCTTAGAATAGCGAAAAAAAACTTTTGGGAGACTGATGAATTTAGAGTGCAGTAAGTTGTAGCCACATTCAAAATATTTGGCAAATATCTAGGCTCTGATGGTAGGTAGCCCTCTCGTTTTTCATATGGCTAGGGAAGAGCACCCTATATATTCTCCACATGACAACTATTCACGCCACTATTTTCTGGAATGCTGCCGTGCATGTACAGGTTATATCATAGAGCTTTCTTAAACATTTTATTAACATCATTTAGATAATCTACCATTGAGAGAGAAGCCTGGCCCACGAAAACTTTCCGGCAAGTTTCGGACAAAAATTAACAAGTGCCGTCGCGCCGCCGAGTGTGATTATGATTATGAATGAATGGAGCCCCCGGGGAAGCAATCGTTGTCTTAGAACAGCAGCCTCGACGAAGTTTGTTTCGCCTGCACTGGAACGTGCCGAAAAGTTTGCATTATGTAGCCGAAGAGCGTTTGAGAACTTTACAGTTCTTCGTTTATCTGCATTGCACTTGCAGTTTGGACAGAACCAAAGCCAAGGCCACAGCCATGGCCAGACATTTCTGGACCAGCTGTAAATGAAGCCCTTTTCTCTGTGAAATATATTTAATTAATATCTGTTGGTCAAGTTTATTGAGCAATTTTATCTGTTTTTAGTTTTAAAATGCAATTTGTTTTTCATTTAGAGTGTCACGTAGTTCATAAACAATTTCCATGGCCATGGACAGGGGAAAGAATATTAAGTGTGGTTCTTGTTCACCATTAAAATTTATGTTTATGTACTGTTGATATCCTACCAAATTTGTTGATAAAACATAAACATTGAACATTTTATTGACACACTTCTTATTTGTTATGCATCATAGCCAGACACCTGAGATGGAATTTGGTAGGCATGGCTTATTTATAGAAGCCCTTGATATTCAGATTGAATCCTTTAAGCTGTGTGTCTGCTTCATAAATAAATCAAAGACCAGCATTAGAGATTGTTTGATAGATAGGGACACTGCCTGTAGTTACAATATCAATTTCACAGCAACATTCATGTCACATTTTCTGATTTTCTTTGAGGGATTTATACAGCTTAATTTTCAGCTTAATTGTTGGAAAATTTGTAAGCTAATTGCCTACGTTCAGATGCATCAATTTGGCAGTTAACAAAATAAATGAATAATTCCATCGATTAGCATAAAAGTCTGAACGAAAATTGGACTTGAATGCCTGGTATCAGATTAATATTAAAATAAGGTAATCGTGCCCTCGGATCTTTGCAAAAACTCATGTATTAGGGCGTCTTTTCCTTCACGTTTATTTCACTTTCAGAGAATGATCCCATTTTAAGTCGGCCAGTCAGCAGTAGAAGGTGTTTCCAAACTCGAGGCTATTGGAGCACTTCGTTAGCAGCTCTACATGGCAAAATGTGCAATTCTTTTCCTTATCCAATTATCTTTATTTGAATTTTTTATTCATGTGTCCCTGTCCACACGGGCAAAAAACCCATAAATAGGGGAAAAAAAACGGTGGAGCATATAAAAACTAATTAATTCACTTGCAATGCAACTATCGCTGCAATGTTCAGCAGGTCCGGTTCGGTCCGGTACGGGCCTTGGACATGGCATCGGCACAGAAAGCCGTATAATTTGCTTTCAGTTCGTATCTGTGGGGGAAAACGCGTGCGATGGTGCTCTGTCATTGTCCTTGCGAGGAATTAAATTGCATTTTAAATAGGCACCGTTAATTTTATAAATTATTTTTACGGACACGTAAATTGCAATTGTGAAATGTATTGGTACAGGTGAGTGGGTATAATTGAATAAACCATCAACGATTCAGTGTTCCAAGTTGAAAACACTTTTACCAGAGACATTGGTAAATAAATTAAATTTTCATTGAATATATTCTTCAAGAGCTCAAAGCAAACTCCCCATATTAATTTTATTTATTTTTTTAACTAATGCCCTGACATATTTGAATTATCTGCCGCATTATTTATGTGCCCCATTAATGGTAACTATTATTTATGCTGCAGCAAAATAAAGGCTGTAAATTATTTTGACACCATTGCGAATGAATTTATAATAAAGTGTTTGCTGCTTTATTACAGTCATTACTTCAAAGTGTTTAATGTATGATCCAAATAATATCATGAAATTTCAGTTTTTAAAGTATTTTTTTGCGTGGGAGTGGTAGAGCTGCTTGTGATTGAAAAGAGAAGAAATGTCAATCAATCAAGCGGAGATAATTTGCTGTCCCATGGATGACATCAATTTCAGGCTGACACCCATCAAGCATAAAGGAAGCAAGCCACAGAGGTTTCGAAGAGCCTTGCGATGACAGTTTATTATGGCACGTTTGAGCAGTTAAATTGAGCAGTTAATATGCGTTCGTAAAGACTGATTTGAAGTCGTTTGTGGGCGATTTTCAAAGTGAAAATATTATACAGAATGTGATCTGGAAATTGAAGCTAAGTTGATTTGAAGCTTCCCTAAGGAACTGCATTCGAATGCGTCAATTACACTGCTAATTAGGAGTGAGCTCCAATTATACCCACGAGGCTCTAGATAACCTGACATTACTGCCAGCAATCCCTGTCATAAGTTGTCAAATAGAATTAGCTGGAGTTCAGGACGCTTACGGATGGTATAATAATAGCAAAAGGCCGTGGGCTCATTTGCATAATGCAGGGGATAGGTTTACAGGAGAATCACAATTGACAGGGGCACAGTGTCTGAGTGTATTCTGGGATACATAAACACATATATGTATGTATTCGCATCAACAGAAGCTAATTAACAAATTCATCAACTTATACGGAAATTAAGTGATATAAATGCCACCTATACACATGACAGCATCAGCAAGATTATCTTTTTTAGAAATAAACTTTGAATGGTCACAAAAAAATTACACAAAGGAAATAGGAATACTTTCAGGGAAAAGTGAAGGATATAGTAATTTTCCTATATGTAAATGTATGTGTAAAGTACATGGAAGATCCCTGGCTGGCAATCATAAACCGCACTATCGTTGACGTCTGACAGTGAATGAAATTTCACTGTTGGTTATTTTAAAAGTGATTAAAAATATATATAAATAAATTACATGTGTTTGCTGTCGTTGTTTAATTTGTACAGCAATTTATTTTTGTGTGCTGTCGCATCCTTATATTTTCACATCAATAAAGAGGTTAAGCCCACATCATCATTAGCATTAACAGGGAAATGGGCCTTCGACTGGAGTTGGCACTGATGCTGATTCTGTAAATGTCGGCTTGACCTTTGAACTGTTTAAATCTACTTTAATTTGACAGATTCCAGACAGATTGGCTTCAATCAGAAGGTTACTCGCAGCAACCTTTGTGGCCTGCCTTTACGTTTTCGTTGCAGTCAAGCATTAAAAGTGCTGCCAATTAAGCACTGATTTCGGGCATCGAAATTCGCATTCGAGAAAAGGAATCGAAGGGAAAACAATGTTTTCATTTATAATTAAAATCGTATTAAAGCGGGCGATGAGAAAATGAAACGTTGCTAAGCCTCAAAGTTCTGGTCGAATGGTTTCTCTTTATTCAACTGAATTGATTGATTTGGATTATTTTTCTAGTCCTGCATAGCTCTCTCTCTCTCTCTAGAAACGAACACAGCCACACACACACAAGTAAATTGGTTTCTAATGCCTTTGGGCTGTCGACCACTTTTATTCCCTTCTGCCATTTCTACTCAATAATGTTATTAGTCGAGCCAATTTCTTTGAGTGTTCCGGCTCCTTTTGTTGCGGGGCTTTCTGTTTTTTTTCCGGGGAAAAACAATTTCTGCTACTGAGGCTTTGGGGCATTCTCGCTGATTTTATTGTGATGGAGCCAATCTGCCTTATCCCGAGCCAATTCTGAAGTCATTTACTCAACTGTAAAGAGGTTTTCCAGATTGAAAGGTAATTTCCATGGCCCAGAAAGCCGCAATTATCTGACTAGAATACTTCGCTAAACTCATAAAATGCTGACTTAAAGAATTGCATTCATGGAGCACCCAAATGGCTCTAAGCTAGAGAGAGAAAAACTATTATTTACGCTTAATTGCATTCGCCAGCAAAACAGTTTCATTCAACGACTTCGCACAGCCTGATAAACGGGCTTCTAGACAATCGTCAGACGGATAACCATTGTTTTTGCAGAAAAAAAAGTTTCCCCTTCCGGCCGTCTCTTTTGTTTTTGACGGCACTTTCCCACATTTGTGTGCAGTTCATCAGGCGGAGAGGTGAGGCCTACGCCTCATTTAAGCAAAAGTATTGCCGGACAAAAGGACCACGTCGAAAGCAATAACAATGACAGTTATGAGTTTTTGTCGGATGGTCAGTCGATGTCGGGGAAAAAAGTTGAATGGAAATGAAAGTTTGCGATGCCATCCGCGGGATACGAAACAATCGAAATCAATTAAACGGGGAAATGGAATGCTGGGGATTGATCGGTCAGAGTGGTGGTAAGGATAGGAGGTGTAACTTTATCGATGGGAAAAGATTGATGCTCTTACCTGATATGGTAGATGGAAATTTAATCAGAAAGTTAGAACGGAAATGTTTGAAATAAAAATCCAAAGAGACTTTGGCAGAATCTGCAGCATTTTCAATGTTCCATCATTCATTTATCTATCATCCCTTAAGGTCTCTTTAGATCTTAAAATATTTCACGTATTAATTTGGCCAGCAGAATCAAATAAATTTTAAAAAAGGCAACTAAAACCCATGAAAATGTGAATGAAAACTATATATTTTACATATTTTTGCTTCAAAAAAACTTTAAACAGATAACGGATTGGACAGAGTGAACCAACCAGGTGGATCCAGATAGCAGGAAAGTTTGTCGCAGTTTTTATAAAGATAAACCGATGCAGCAAAATATTTGTGTGGAGTTCATTTTGGGAGAGGTCTATTGCTCATTGATACCAAAACAATACGACGGCAGTTATGAGTTTTACGTTCCAGTTTCCATTTCCCTGAGAAATCCAATGAATGCAATGGGAACAACTGAATGACGAATGCATAATGAACAATTTATTTCACTTAAATTGAAATACTGAATAAATGGATATAATGAACTGAACCAACAACAAAATGGTAGCCAAAAAGACATTGAACTTGCCCAGTATGGCGATTCAGTCAAGTTTTCTGGCTCCATTGAATTACATTTCGCCACTAATTTTTCTTCATAAATTATGTGATTAAATCTGTTTATCTGGCAGGAGAAAAAAAAAACATTCAAAATTTTTGTGAAAATTGTAAATCATGAGTTTTGCGCCTCTCATTTCGAATGAACACAAAATGTGCATTGAATTTGAACAAAATTTAGAATTTGGTGGAATGCTTTATTCCAAGGGCCCAGAGGCCAAAAGCTAACCTCTTGGGTAGAAACAATTAGAGGAAAATACAAATTTTATTTCAACGAGACAGAGCAATATTTTACTCAACTCTCAAAACTTTAATTCAGTCTTTTCTTCCTCGGCTGTGTGGGGGAAAACACTCAAGTTTCGACTGGGGCCCCCGTCCGACTGCAAGCTCCTCCGTTGACAGCTTTGACATGTATTTCGCGCCTCAAGAACGAGGGGACAAACAGTGTCGCCTTTGTACGTACTTAAAATTTATATATGTACTTATAAATAAGTAGGAAGCGGAAAAAGTTTTCCTACCATTTCTTGTGGCTGTCAGCCGAGTGTCAGACGACCGAGGACGGCCACAGAATGTCGCCAATAATGAGGATGATTGGGAAAGCAAGCTCCCAGCGACGCGGAGCCCACTTGGCTCCGCTGAGTATTTCCTGGCGTGAAGAATTGAGTGGGAGAACTGATTTCAAGCAACTGAACTGTCAACAAGTTCACTGCACTCGACGGATTATGGATAAGTGTCCAGAGCAAGTCCAGTTCCATAATTACCATTATTCATGACGAGTTCAAGTTAAACTGGCGACTTTACTTCTCCATTCGCAGAAGAATAGCAGAAACAAAGAACGGGAATTCCAACTAACAAACGCCAAACTTTTGCGCCAACTTGAAGACTTTTTAATGTCTTTGAGCGAGGCATTTAAAAGAAACATAAAAAAGCGTTTTATTGTCTCGACTCGACTTTGCCCATTGCCCCAGAGCATTCGCCTTCTTTCGGCTTTTGTTTGGTTTGCCTTTCACAAGTCCTTTGTGGGTAGGCTGTTCATTTCACTGCTGCACATGAAGACATGAAGGTCGAGGCAAGGGAATACTCGTACAGCCGAATAAGCCAAAAGGCGTGCTAATTAAATTAGGGACAATTCACCTTTAGGAGGTGGCACATAATCAGGAAAATCTAATCATTGAAAAGGAAGCACCTTCTGGCTTACCACCAAATTATTGCCATTAAAAATGGACACCCCATGGTAGGCTGACACGCAATAAAAGTTATTTGCAGTTGATACTTAGTATCCATTGGATATGCAATAGATAAACACTTGAAGTTTGGCCTTCCCATGTAGTTGTTAATTAGTGTTGAATACTTCAGAAAATACTTCCTGATTAACATTCGAATGATCAAGTAAAACCCAAGTGATTTCTGCACCCCTAATCTGCACACGCATGCCAAAACTTTGTGTGCCCTGGCAAAATTAAGATTTAAAAATTTATTTTAAGTCCATTTAATTTGGTGGCAACACAGAGAGATAGACCACTCCCAATCCCGAACACCACACACAAAAGGTTGAGGATGGATAAATGTGCACTTGAACTTCTAACCCGAGATTGCTGGAACCGGCTGTCATTTGTCCTACCTAATTCGGCATGTAACCAATGTCATTAGTCATTGACTTGGGAAAAATCCAATGGGATATGGTAAGGGGCAGGATCTGAGGCCAGGGCCAATGGCAAAGGAATCAATTCGGGTTCGAGCTCGAGTCCCTCATGAGGGCATGGCGTGAGGGCCTAAGAACCTGAGAGGGTAGAGGCAATCTCACACATGTTTACATTTAATCCACTTTTATTTTAGCCCTTGAGGGGGGACACGGCCACTGCCACACATGCGCTCGGTCATTATGCTGATTGTGTTGACACACTCTCCGTCCGTTGCTTGTACGTATTTTGGGACGGATCCGGCAGCCCTATAGCTACTTTTATGTTTGTGCTGAGCTTATCACTAAATATTTTATAAGCGCTTAGGTGCGTGCCTGTGTCTGTATTGACCAAACACCTGGATAGAGGGGTTCCACGGCCAGGTCGCAAACTAAATACAAATTCAATTTCAGTTCCAGAAACCCTTTTGAAATCTGGGTTTGGCAATAGCACGAGCCAACTGCGAGTCTGTTTTCATCGGTCCAAGTGGTCAAAAACCTCCTGACCTGACATCTTATGACAGTTTGATTACCCAGTGGCAAAGTTTTCCCAAAAACTTCTCAACTTAACTCGGCCGACAGCTGTCAAGTGTCGCACCGCCAGAAATCATCTCAACCTTTGTGACTTTTCTTTCTTTTAATTTAATCAATGCAGATCGCAAAGTCACGCACCGACTCTTTGGGTCCAATAGCAGTTAAAATGCTGCCAAACTGTGACTGGTCACAAAAAAAGTTTTTTATTTTTGTGTAATGAAAGTGGAAGAAATGAAACTGGGAACCCTTTGACGGCATTGTGTTGGCTGAAAAAGTCAAAGTCAAGCACATTTCCACAGGGATATTCAATGGGTTGTGCGGTAGGATTCGGGTTTATTCATTCAGATTAATGTCACAGAGAACGTCGCCCACAGTTGTTGCCGGAAAGGGACGTTCACAACTTTGTCAATACAATACAACAACTGTGGGGACAAACAGTGCCAGTTCCTGCCTTAGAGTCAGAAAGTCATTTCAGACTTGGCTTGCAAGAGTCGTTTCTCTAGTTTGTCGTTAGTTGAGCCTCATTAGGAGTACACCGCTTACATTGTAATCCATCATTAAGTTGAAGAACTCTTCAAATTTCCCGCTCGAAACAATAGAAAACTATACATTTTCTTCTGTTGCTTTTCCGCTACCCTCTAGTTAAGTTGAGCAAAATGTTCTGCTGTCTGGCAACAAATATGAACAATAAATCTGTCTGTTTGTACATATGTCTGTCATCGTCTGTCTGTCTGTGGCAATATCTGAGAACTATTTTCTGCAGATTTATACTTATTTTGTTACTTTATGTTGCCACTCCACTTGTTAGCTTCAGTTTCCATTTTCTGTTGCATCTTTTCCGAGGGAAATATGTTTGTGCTCGTTGCATAGTTGCAGTTGAAAGTGGCATACAAATGTCTTTATGTTAGTATATATGTTCTCGTAGGTATATAGATATTTGACATGCTGGTAAAGTGACATTGTCTACGTTGAGTTAACAAGGCACGGAAATGACAGATACTATGATGTCAGTCACGCATATTGATACTTTTGGCTAGGTTTATTTGCTGGCAGTTGAAATGGTACTCTATAAAATTGTAGCAGTATGTTCGTTATAGGAAGTCATATGTGGTCTAGAAAAGAACAAAGATGGGCGGCAGTGTAACTGAGATAAGTGGTTATAAAAAGCGAGGAATCTGATCCGATAATATGAGGTATTACTTAACTTCGTTGCAGGATATAGACGCGCACTATGAGAGCATTTTTGAAGATTCAAACTTAAATATAATTTTAAAAAATCACATACTTAAGTAAAAAAGTGTCACTTCTTATCTTAAATTCAATTGTTAAAGGATATAAAACTTCAGTGTTAAAGTTTATTTATGTTTTCCTCTCACAAATATTTTCCTCATTAAAAAACAATGCCGATTTGTCAGTTGATTATTATGCAGAATGCAAACTCTCATATTTATTCTGCTGTGCTTTTATTGGCAAAATAATGTAGCAACTACATATGTAAATACAAATACTCGTACATACATATGTGAACATTTATTGAATTGATAATTGAGTTTAAACAGGATATCATAATCCATTTAAGAGTTATCCATCAGGATAACAAAAATCTGAGACTCAAACCAAAAAAAGCGATAAAATCGATTGACTTTTACTATTTTACCCCTTTCAAACTACTGTGTTGTAGAACTAGAAACGACTGAATATTTAATATATTGAAACGTGCAGCACACGCAGTGGGTCGAAAACTGTTTTTAATGTGCGGTTTTCGAATATTTACTATATTTTAATTGCAACACATGGACATTGTTCACATCCTCTTATTTTTGTTACCTAAATAAATGAAAGAGTTGTAAAATCATAAACTTAAAACATTTTTCTGTCAACTTATTAAATTTAAAATGTTTAAATTTAAATTAAATTATTACGTGACATTATTTAACTTTAACTTTTTAATTTATACTCGTACATAAGTGCTTGCAGGTTAAGCGCAGGTTAAAATACTATAAATATTAATTACCTATTTATTTACTCATAACTCTGGTCAACAATGAATTGAGAGACCCGAACAAACTTTTTTGTCTTTTGATTTATAACACCGAATCCATACAATGCAAAATATCAAAACTTTTTGTCAGATGGCACGAAAACAACAACAAAAAAGAGTAAGAGAAAAAAAACTCCATTTACTAATTGCAAGTTTTAATTAAATATCGACCTTTAATGGGGACAAAAAACAGCGAGGACAATGCAAGCCAGAAGGGATTTTTTGGCAGTTTGCGAAAACCACATTGATTTTTGGCATAGCAGCAGCTAAAACGACAGAAGCAGGACCTAAGGACAGTTTTAGGGATAGGAAAAAACCCCGAGATAGGCACAGACCCAAAAACCCAAAAACTTTCGGAAACACGGACGAACAATTCCTGCAAAGGCCATGTCCATAGCAAGGTTTGGCGTTGGCATTGGCTCTTCCGGTTTTGGTTCTGGTCAAGGCAGAGTAAAAAAACGTTTCCGATTTTGAAAAATTGCTCTCATTTTTGGCTGAGTGGCCGCACCACCCACTGGAAGTCACAGCCATCACAAGCCAAAAAATAAAATCGCTTCCTGACGTTGTTGTTTGTTGGTGTACTACCCACAACTGGCGTAGTGCAGATAGGTAAAAGTGAAAAAAATAAAAATGTAACGGCGCTGAAAATGAAATTTCTTGTTGCCGTATTTCTTTGGGAATGTTTTGTGTCCATCTGCATGGTAACGAAAGATACAAAACCATAATACATATGTAAATTAAAGCGCATAAAATCTAAAATGGGTACAATGGCTGTCCAGGTGGTGCAAGGTAGGCAACAGAGATTGGCGCAGTTTTCAAATTGGTAAATTTGAAGTTGCTTTAAAAGGACGTTTTTCATGATACTTTTGAAAGGCTTGTGCTACCTCATTTTTGAAGGATATTCTGTACCATTACTATCCTGAATCCATACGCACTTTGTTTTGACATCTCACATAGGCTGGACACAACTTATTTAAGAAACAAAAATATACAGCATTGCAGTAAACAACATTTTAAACGAGCGAGAAGACACACATTTCCCTTATGTTTTCACATTTTGTTCTGTCTGGTAAATTTATCTCATTATTTTCGATACAAAATTTTCATTGAATGTAATGAAATAAAGTGTTTCACGTTAGCATTGATGTAATTAAAAAAAGTTTGCGGCCATTAAAATGCAATTTAGTGGTCTTCATATCATTATGTCGCAGGGCCATTAACGTCATTAAAATTTTGCCTTTGGCCAGGGACCTACCAGCACTCTCCGTGAGTTAAGCCCTCTGTACGGTACCGTACAACACGTTTGTGTTGTCTGCGACTTCATGTCTCTATTGCTGATGTTAATAACGTTGCTCTTTGCGCTTTTGTCTCACTGGAAAGCAGAGTTATGCGTTAATCAAATGTCAATTACGCTGCGGATACCGAAATTGATGGAAGGAGCAACAGCAGCCGCAACAGAGGAGCGAACTGGACTTACCGAGGATCCTAACACCCCAGAAGCCAGAACCCCAGCACCGCAAAGTCTTGGCGCTCGTTGGCTGTACGTTATCAGTGCTTTTCCTTTTTGTCCTGGCCATGCAGTTGGCATGCACATATAGACACAGACAAAGAGACACTGTGAGAGACAGCCACAGAAACAGAGAGAGAGAGAGGCGTACAGAGATATGTACATATATACATAAAGACGAGTAAATGTAGTGCCAATCATACTCATAAAGGGCAAGAGGCATCCTTTGGTGCAGTTTAGTCCTTCGCTGCACTTATCCTTTATGAAATTTGTCTTTATGTGCCACCCTTTGTGCTCACTTTGTTCGGTTTTTCTCTCAGTTCTGGGGCTGCGTTGCACGCGGCTTGCAACTTTGACTAGTTGGAGGTCATGAGATATTTCCGACTTTACCTACTTTGCCTGCACTTTCGTCTTCATTTTGATGGTCTTTAAATATCCCCGAAACAGACAGCTTCATGCATGTTCGCCTGTGCAGGATTCTCAGTTGGCAGCTCATGAATATTGAACAAGCAGCGACCGGTAATTTAAAGATAATAAATCACAATCATACTAGCAGCATTCTGCTGCAGTGCGTATGATTACTGGCCCTGGGGGTGCATTTGCACAGAGTAATCATCACTCAAGGGCACATGGATTCGGGCGTTCCGTTTCTCAGATAGTTGCCAACGATAAGCATTCATCATCCAGTTGTCTGCTCAAATTCGTTGTCTCTAAATTCATGTAGCCGTTGCCGTGGCACCTTGGGGTGTGAAACCAGTTTCAAGCAGATTAGGAATTCAATCATCAAATTGCACAATGGTCGAACCCGACTTGATTAACCTAACCTAATTGATAGATATGTTAATTCAGCGTGTAATAAAATCCCAGCATATTTTGTGATTTTTTCTGTACCTCTTTCTACGAGTATTAAACACAACCAAAAAATTTCTGATATTACCTACTCAGCTTTATTTATTCCCCAGCTTCATTCTATAAATTTTAATATACATTCCCCAATAAAATGGCTGTGGCATTCTTCCACATAAACTTTAACTTTCAGCTTACATTTGTTTATTGGAAAAGATGCCCTGATAAGCATTGTTTTATTTGGGTTACTATTTTCGCTTAGCATTAATAAGCTTAGACCAAATTTTATTCCCGTCACTCAGTTGTCCTCAGTCATTGTATATCCAATGGATAAACATTTTCCGCTAGCTCTTTTATAAAGGAAACTCTTCTTTGCTATTTGTATATGAAGAAAAATCGAAAATGGCAAAAAATATGATTTATTACCCGTTAAGAAAATGGCAACAAAAATGTGTAGAAAAAAATGTGATTCATATAAAGGCACGTGCACATTCAGGATAAAAGATGTGCCTAGCTTTAAATGTATCAAATGTTCTGAAAAAAGTAAGGCATCTTACTTTTTTTCTCGAATTACGTCAAATATTTGCCGGGTAAATTCGTTCCTCATAGCCCCCAACAGTTTTTTGAAAGAAAAGTTGCTAAAAGCCAATTGCTGGGGGCCCTTCAAAAGTTCCCATTAAAAGATAAATGTTTTTTAATGTTGTACATTACTTGTTGAACTGCTGGCCAGCGGCATTTTCGAGTCTAAAATAAGAGCTGAAAAAGAGCTAGGCTGAAATAAATAATCTAGATGGGGAATAAAAAGCTCATTAAATCATTTCCATTGGGCCACTCTTTTTGTAAGTACATCTAATTTGCAACCATTTGAGAACCTTCTAATATGGCTGAATGGATCTCTTCTCTTGGGTGCACCCCAATCCCAATGTTAATCTAATGGTGCAGCACTTTTATGCTCGGAAAAAGGGGCAAAAGTCATAAAAATGTTTATTCTCTTTATATGAGCACACAAGCTGCGGCGTGTCACACAGTTAAACAATTGCTCGCGACTAGCCAAGACATTTTTTTGCCTCGTTTTCGTTGAACACTTGCACAGGGTAGTGCCATTATGTCAAGATGTTTGCAACCGAGTCAATCAAGACACATATCTGAAGTCATGTCTGAAGTCTCGCAAATATCTCAAATCTCAGCAAATTATAGTTTTGAAAGTGTATTCAAAATTTCGGCCACCGAATCTTTGTTTGGTTCCTTGTGGGTCTTTGTTTTTATCCCTTGTTGTTCCCTGGGACATTTACTTTTAGTGTGCGACTGGTTCAAGGTTAAGGCACTTTGATTATGACGTTAGTTTTAGTAGCAAATACAACGAAGGCTGCAGGGCAGGTCTGGCAGAACGTGAGCCCTGCTAACGTGGATACATTTATGGCCAAAAGGATGTGCCATTGGCGTTTCGCCCTGTGTGCTGGCTGGCTATTGCAGCAGCCGAAAAGGAAATGTTAAGTGGAACTTGTACTTCAGAGCTAAGTATGCACAAAAGATACTCACTCTCTCTGGACTGGCTCGTTGTTTTGTTATCTTAATGCGGAAGTTACCCGGCTCGGAAGTGCCACAAAGAACTTCGAGGCAGAGTAAGTTCTTGGCTCACCAGCAAGTTTTCGGCGTATTAATTCTTTATTTTATTTGAATGCTCCATTCGGCGAACATTCCGCTTTAAACGTTTTATGTGGCAGAGTACGAATACTACTACTAGGTGGTGACCCCAGACCACGGCCAAGTGTCAAGTGCCCAAGTAGGGGAAAAAGGTTCCCAAAGTTTATCAGCTAGTTAGAAGACAGAAGCAAAGTCGGAGGAAAAACGTTTTCCTGTCTTTGGGCCGTCAGCTGTCAACGGTCTGATTCGTTTTTGCCGAGCAACGTAATTGTTCAGTTGTCTCCGGCATTAGCGGACAGGAAGTCAGCTGTTTTCCTGTGCGCTGTGGCATACACTAAACAAAGATATGCTCCATGACTACTCCACCTCCACATCCCATTCGTTCTGGTAGATGGGAAGTAGTCCAGGAATTCAGCGGAAATGCAGGGAAGACCAACAAACAGATTGTTTATGTTAAGGAAGTCACGTAAAGTGTCGTGTCCTTGTGAAACCCACAGGAGAACGAGCTCGAAAAAAACCAAGCCGAATTACAACAGCCAGCCATAAGACAGGATGTCGTCTGTCCTCAACTTAATCATCATCATCTGGTCTTGGCCTTTAAGATTCTTGAGTGCTGGCAGATTTTCTAATCTTAATTTACAATTTAAAGTTTGACTTGCTCATAAACTTCCACTCGACCCTTACCCGGGTATATTCATGGGAATTTCTAATTGCGTTTTCCTAATTAAAGTGCGGCACTCTCATTCTACTCAACTCGTTGGTGACCACAAAATATGCCGCCAGCACTGGACTAAGGCAAAGACTATTATGAGCACTTTTGCGAAAAGATCTCGGCTCAGCTCTGGTTCTCCCGCTAGGCAATTAATTAAATTGGAAAAAAATACTGTTTTCAGAGGCTGGCATTAATTTGTTTAATTTGCCTCAGGCCGCAGGGCAATGAACTGTTAAATAAGATTAATCCCAAGCTTAGGATTTTCGGAAAAAAATATAATTTATCTCAGAGTGAATTTTCTATTATTATTTGTACAATTTCTACTATTTTTCTTAAAAGCTTTTAAGCAACAGTCCATACTGCTCACGGATAACGGAGCCAACACGTCTCTCATACATGTTCGAACCTTTAGTTCAGTGTCTCATCAAACTCAATTTCGTTTGCATTTAGAGTAGCCATAGAGTAGCCACAAACCATTATTTGGACCTTGAAAGTAAACATAAATTATTAAATGACATTATTAATGACAATTCTGGCAGCCATTAGGATGTACCCTAATCTGAATCTCGAATATGGGGCGGCCTTAAAGTCTTAACATTAATAAAAGAAAGCCAACTTGTTAGTCACAGGGAAAATGTTAACTCTTTTCCACTTTTATCCCTCGCACGTGTTCCCTTATTGTGTGGGTCTTATGAGTGTTCCATTAACGCATTGCAAGGCTGCTCAGTTTTGCATAATTATAAATGCCATACGACACACACCCACATAGAGAGGGTTTCTCAGTCTATTAACCTTTCATGAATAAATGGGACCTCAAGGTGATACAAATTACCCATACCATTATGCCGAAAGAATCGCACAGGAGTTGGGACTGTGCCCACACTGAATACCAACTGTAACTGATAGCAATGTTTACTAGGATGCCGCAGACACCGCAGACACAGTCTGGACACTCTCCAGGGATTCTACAAACAAGTGGCTAAGTGGCAGTATTCTTGAATCAGGTACTGGTGTCAACTGGCTCTATTTGTGTGGGGTTTTAGTTACATTAAGTAGGCTTAGAACCTTTTCTTAGCTGCGCTGTAACTAGTATTATTTCAAGTGCCCTTTACACTTTGAGGACAATAAATATACCATTATTGGAATTTACTGAATAATACTTTGTTATTTTCATTCATTTAAATTTTGTTTGGAAATTGTTTTCCTAGCCGCATATTAACGAGAATTTACATTCGAGTCCCAAATTGTTTTGGGATTTGCTTTTCTTCTCTGCATTTCAATACGATTTCCTATTTATTGTTTTATATATTGGTTTTCTCGTTGCTACAAATAAGCACAATAATTTGGTAAATTCGTTTAATTCTTTTGTTGCTTTCCCGCTTGGCACGGAGTCAAATCAATTGTTTTCCCATTATTACAACAAAATTGTTGTGGCCTAATTTGTTTTCGATTTGTTTGCCAAATTTATTTGTTCTAATTTGCATTTTGGGGAGTATTTACATTGAGTTCAATTTTATTACACAAATCCAATTAAATCGGGAGGGTCTGGTCTGTCTGAAATGGCTATGTCGATGCCTTTTGGCTGGCAACCTATGTCTGCAAGCAAAAATTTAAGGAGTGCGTATGGGACAATATTCTTGGAAGAATTAATGGCGTCTGCCACAACACAAACATAAATTTATAACAGACTCAGTCTGGCCTTGAACTTTTTCTGCTGGCTGTTTCTTGGCCTTTTGTGTTGACTTTGGTAAATCCCAAATTTGTTTGCAGATTTTGGATTTAATAATATTGTTCTTTGTACTCCGAATGACAAAATGTGTAATAAGATTACCTTAAACATTTTCCTTATCATTTTCATCAGAATGCATATTTTATTTGAATGGAATCCTTTTTTGTGCAAACATTTCCACCTACTGCTGGGATTTTTATTAAAATTTATGTTTTAGTCCTGATTATGTGCCTTCCACCCAATGTTCGTATTAGAACCATGTGTATATCCATCTATGTTTCCTGTTTTCGGCTGTATCTGTATGTGTGACCTGAAAAGTTGACAACTTTGGTGCTGGTTTCATTTCGTATGCCATGCTTTTTTCTATTTTAGGTCATTATTTTTCCAGATCGTCTTTTTTGTGCAATTTTTGGTTCATAATGAGAAGTCAGTTTTGGATAGCTTTTCGTGCAATTAAGTCTTTAATTGTGTGGGATTTTGTTAGGGAAAGACAGACTCGGAAAGACTCGGATGTTGGTTCTTTGACAGACGCTTACCAATTGCCTTTCAAGTCTCTCAGTTTGCCTGCCAATTAAGTTTTGAGTTGCTCTCTGACTTCTATCAAGGATTTCTGTTCCTTTTTGGTATGTTTTTCCTGGGCAAAAGAGAATTTGAGCTTCAGTTTCGATAGCGTTTTCCGGTAATTCCACTTTCTAAATTGCCTTTTTAATTAAATACTGAAGAGGCTTGTACAAGGCTCGACAACTCTTGTGTATTAATGAAAGAATCCTTTGTATACATAAGTACATGAATATTCATACGCCACGCTGACCAGACCACGTCCTGCCACAAAGCAGCAAACAAGCACACAACAGCGCAAAAATGTTGTAAAAAATATATAAATAATTGAGTGAGTGAGAGGTAGACAATGCGTGACAGAGAGAGTAGAAAGAGACATGGCATGACGTTTTTGTTTTGTGCGCAAATAAACGGAAAGAATGAAATCACTGGGTAAAACAATAAGCGGAGACAGCGCCAAGTGCTCGTTCGTCCTGAATCATATAAGTGGGTATTCAAATGTGACAATAACGAAACACTTCATATACCATTTAATACTTTGCAGAAGGTTCACGTGAAAATCTCTTCAAAATGGCGAGACGAGTGTCAGTAAATTCTGACAGATGCCACAACAGAGGCAACTGTTCGGAACGGAGATTGTTTATGAATCATAAGGAAGGGGGAAATACTCACAGAAATTAAATATTCGAAGGAAAAATAAGGAAAATGGATAAAATATAAATATATTGAATAGTTTTAAAAAATTACAATAATTTTGGGAACTCTAAATAATTAAATTAAAATTAATTGGAAAGAAAATTTCAAAATTGAATGCTACTTTGTGGATGTTAGTTAACTTTTGTAGAAAATTATGCCAAAACTTTTATATTTGAACGCATTTTTTCAAAAGGTATCGTAAGAACGAACTCAGATTTATGTTTAATATGATGTAGAATGAGTTTGATATCTTTGCACTGAAGGTGTGCCTTTATAGTTTCCACTCTTCACATAGCCTGCTTTATAGGTTTTGTTTTGGCTCAAAGGTGAAGTGCACCAATAATTTCACACTTTTTTATTGAGATTCACGAGGATTCGTGAACTGAATGTAGGAAGGTCCTGTCGGTTCGGTTTCATCAATGCCTACTCAATCTCACTTTATTGATTGACAGTCTCAATTATGCGTTGAAGGGTTTTTGCTTCAGTGTGTCACACATTGCATGTGCAATGGGGCAGATGGAGCTCTAATGGGTGCAATAAAAGCTTTTACACCTCCGGCCACGAGTCCTCGTGTCTATCACCTTGCCACATCTTGTGTGGGCTTTTTGGGGCGTGAATGCTGAATGGTGAATGGTGAGAAATTAAGGAAACTCTGGAGCAACCAAAAAGACGATACAAAAGTATTTAATAGGTAATCATCACGTATATTGATATCATTGTGGGGGAGAGCAATAACGGAAGACGTGTCTGCTGCGGTAGTTTAAAGAACACTGTGGCCTCCCTGCCTCGTAGTACTTTCCCTCCATCTCAGACACACATTTCTGGTTGGTTAACAATTTCAAAGTCATTAAGAATGCCAGGCAAAGCAAAATTGGCCAGCCAATTTTTATGGCGAAAACCCAACACACAAAAATTCCATCAAAATCGCCACAGAGTCATCATTCAATCCCCTCCGTAACGAATGCATCGATGGGGGATAAGAGGAGACTTTAATACGATTTGGTCCCTTTTCCCCAGGTGGCATCCAAGTAATTGAAATTCGAATGCAACTTCCACTGGTCATGCATCTCTGGCAAAGTTCAGTTGCATTTTAATGAACTGTCTAGGCTAAAAGGTTCGACAACTCTGTCTCCCTCGAGTTTTCCGAAAACAGCTAATAAATACAAGGCCATGTCTGTAGTGTCTTTGTCTGTCTAGGCCCCAGTGCTGTGCCCTGGAGTACCCACTGGTGTCGGTATGCCAAGCAAATGCGCTTCGGTTAGTCCTATTCCTCCTCCATCTCCGTCTGATATTTTCTGTAAAATCAACAAAAATCGAAAAGGCAGTTGACAATGCCAAAGGCATCTGGGTTAGTTCGAAGGACTCGGAGTCGCATAATGGATTTCCCTGCTACAGTAGGAAAATTTATGTGCGCTTTTCCTACGCCGCTTTTCCTACGCTGTCTGCCGTATGCTGTGTGCTCGTATGCCTTATCCAAGTCAAGATTTTCCTTGTTTTTCAAACACAACTTAGTCCAGGCAAATTATTTGAATGTTTGTTTTTCTTCCATCTTCCTAAGCTCTTCTGTACACATCGTCAACTGGGGAGAGTCACGAAGTCACAGTGCCAATGTCAGTCACTCAAAGCTTATTTTTTAAATGTTTCTCTTTGGGAGACACATTCACCTGGGCAGACAGCCAAAAACGACGAAAAGAACTCTTCCCCGCAGCATTTTCCGCAGTGAAACAACATTTATATCTTTAAATTACGTATACGCACACGCGAAGTGTGCCAGTGGAACAATGCGTACATATGCCCAGCTTTTATGTTGTGTCAACTTAATTTAATTTGCCAGCAGCGCCATCTGACAATGCCAAGTGGTACAATTGTGGGTGTGCACCTGTGCATCCATATGGCAGGACTCCCCGACTGCCAGGCTGTTCTCTTGGACTGCGACCTGAGCGATATGAGGCATGGTGTACGTGTACGAGTATGCGTTTAGAGACTGGAGGCACATGGCGCCTACAACCTGTCAGGTGGCACTTATTAAAACGTCAATTACTCATTCACATTTTGTTTGCCCCGTCCCGAGAGTGTACTGCAGCCTCCTGTGCGTTCCCCAAAGGTTGACAATGAGAGTGCGTGTGCAAAGAGACGTTAACAGGTTTGTTAATTGCGTGAGCATAAACAGCGCTAATTGGCCGGCTGTCAGGTGTGGCGATAGCTCCCTAATTGCCCCACATTCAACAGTTATCTCTATCCACTGGTCAGGTTTGTTCGCCCACTCACACGAGAGTTTTCAAAGTGAAAAACTCACAACAAAAGGCATTCCCTGCATACAGGGGAACTGCAATCGTCTCGAGAGTGTTCTTCAGCAACGGGGAACGAATAGTAGCCCTGACAGCTGCCCACTTTTGGCTGGCTATGCAAACATTCCACCGCACACCCACCCACAGACATGCAGAGTGAGCGAAAATCAAATAAACACAATGCGAGTACCAATTCTAGTTCGAGGCGAAAGGACACGCATTTGAAAACGAGTTGGCAGTTTTGTTTTTTTGCTGAGCTCAACAATTTTTAAATCGAATTCAGCGACGTTTTTCGCACTTGCTTAGTTTTTTGCGTCCTGCTGTGTCAGAATTGCCTGCTGGCTGCTGGCTTTGTGGCATTTTCACCTGACTGTAAGGAAAACGCAGCACAAATGCAGCGATATGGAATGCACATTTGCAAATGCGGGGAATGCAAAGAAAAGAAAGTGAAAAACATTAAAGAGACGTGTAAAACGCTCCACTACCAGTACAAATTTCAGTACTAGAGCGTTATTGTAGGAACATAAGTTTCACCAATTAAAGAGATTGATTATCACTTTTCCTGCATTTAGTCCAAAACTAATCCAAAGTTCCTTACGTGTCACCAAACGAAGAGCAACCGACAGATAGCAGACGGAACCACTCACTAACTCAACCACTAATGAAACCACATTGCACAACAACAGCAACAAAAACGATACACAACAACAAAAACCACAACAAATCTCCAAAACATAAAACAACGGACCAGCGACCAACTAATTGAGAATTCTGACCAAGATGCAAATGAGGTCACGTGGTGACACTGACACAGACACAGACACAGTGTTGGGGTAAATTTTGTACAACATTGTGCATATGACCCCTAGAATGGATTAGGAGTGGGTCCAGTTGTTTTTGTGCTCCAAATCTTTCAGTTTTAATTAAAATTGCAAAGCTTTGCCGTGTGATTTGTGGGCTCTTGTGTCATGACAATTTGTTTTTGCTTCCCTGTTGACACATTTTCAAGTCTTCGTTCTAGTTTGGATAATAGGCAAACAATTATCCCGCATTTTACGGCGTATAATTTGTCACAACTTCATTTTGGTTTTCGTACTTGAAATCTTATTTGATATGTACGCAGTGTGTGATTAGTTGGTAATCTATAGACAGTTGGTTATTATTCAGTAACGTACGAGTCATGTGAAATTCATATTTATTTTCATAGAAGACAGCTGTGTTTTCTGTTTTGTAAACACTTGTATCATGTAGTAGGAACTGTGTGCAAGAACCAACAATATCCAAGACATAATGCATTCGTGTTTAGTCCTTTATGTCTCCTCGTCTGGTGGTTCCTTGGAATAGTCATCTAGAAAGTTGAAATGAAATGCACGTTTCTCTTTGTTGCACGAAAGTTCCCTGGCACACAACTATTTTGTGAGTGCAGTGAGCAGGGGGATATCCTTTCTCAGCTGTCCTTTCGGTGTCTCCACTCATGTCTGAATTCTATTTTCTATGCTTCAATGTCTTGCAGTAAATAAAGTAAATTGTTACAATATTTACGATCAAAAGAAAATCTTTCATTTCATTGCACATTTAGAAACCACTCGCATAAGATAGAGCTTCTTCGAGCCATCAGCGACATGTGAGCCCCAAAATCTGCTTTGAGGAAAGTAACTAAAATAAATGCTTATTACACACAAGGCAGCAATTTTCAGAATACTCGTATGTATGTATATATTTTGACAAAAGTTTCTCAGGAAACACCAAAGTGCACTTAAAGGGAGAGGCTTGAGGCAATTTCAATTTACTTACAGCCACATGGATAATTCCACAAGCATCCAAAGGCCACGAGAATTTGCGTGAATCAGGGATCCTACAGCTCTTTGCATATGTGGAATAATTTTAAGCCGGATGCAGAACAGAAGCTAACGCTAGATTGTCATGATTGTCAATACAAAGAGAGAAGTGGCCATATGAATGCCAATGCGGGGAAGCATTATGGAAATGCAAATTTTTTGATTGGAGCCTGGCATGGCGGTATGGCAATTTCTTTATTTGAGTTGTCAGTCGGAGGCCTGGCTTATTCTTTTATTTCGCTTGGCTCTGTGTCGCAATTTATTGGAATCTTTCGATGGCTCAAAGCTGGGAAAGCTGTAAAAATATTTCAAAAAATTAACAACCATAACAACGGCTATCACAGAAACAAACGACTTGACTCCGCGTCCGTCCGCTAACGAAACGAATACTGAGCCCGCCCGCGCCAACTGCCATCAAGCATCGGTATTATAACGGGTCTCAGGGGTGAGAGCGGGAGGGAGTGTGTAAGGCCAGTGTTTTATTGGCATTAATTGGTTCGCACTGGAAATATTAATACCAAAGGCGTTGTATTGTTGAGTTTGGTCTGAGGAGCCTCCAGTTATTTAAAAGACCGCCTACATCTGGCCTATTTCTCTATAATTCAGTTTGTAGTGAAACATTTTCTTACATTAAACATTTAAAATATCCTCAAATAAACTCTCAAGCTTCTTGATAATATCAAGGACTATCGATTTTGCTTGATTGCAATCATCGTTTTCGGTTTGCCTTTGCCTCATTCAGATTTTCCGCAAAATTCGTTGTTTTAAACTCGATTGAATGCAGGAGAAAGAAACGCTGTCAGTCGGTTATTATTCGTTTTTCGATATTTTTGACATGGAGTTCAATTTGACTGTGGGAAACATCTTCTCCAATTACTTTGGAAGCAACAGTGATGAAAAAATACGAGTATATGTACATACGTTGGGTCATAGCATAATATACAATATCTACATAGTTTAAACTATTATTTATAATATTAGAACTACCCAAAGGACATCTCTTTTGAAACTAGGAGAGCTTTTCATCTATCTTGTACAACCTATTTTTAAGCAGTTATGCATCTTAACCCATACACAAGAAATTAGCGTTTTTTCATTGCTGGTACTCAACGGAACGTAAACGTAAAGTAAGTATAATATTTATAGGAACTTTTCCATTCCATTTACGATCTCTATCAGTTGACATCTTGCCCAACAGATCCTGGCAGTAGTTTCTTGGCCAAGCCGCACCCAATCTAACACTTACAGAGGAGGAAGCCTGCCTCAGCAGGTGTGTAATATTTCTCCCATAAGAGGGCATAAAGTAGGAATAAACTGACCATCCTACCGGCCACATAAATTTCTCGCTATCAACAGCCGCACTTTGCTCTGCGGGAGCACCAAAGCGAGAGAGAGGGGAAGAGCAAATGAGGTGAAAAATCTTGGAAAAAACACATCTACGTTGCTAGGTATTCCAGGGGTTTACCTGCAGACTTGTTTTTCCCTTTGATGTGCAAAGAGTGGGCGAAGTTTGTGAAATTGCATTGGGAATTATCGCAGCAGCCAGCGAATGAATGTTCGTGGATATTTATAACTTTCCTATGAGTCTGCAATACATTCAAAAAGCCACCCTCAAAGAAATATGAAAATCAGCTCAACAAAATCGTTTATGCCAACATCAAATCCTTTGCCAACTATTTAAGTATTTGCCAAATCCTTTAATACGACTTAGAGTAAAGGAAAACAGAAACACCAGAGACAGTAGGAGGCAGCTAAGGCAGAACGAATAAGGACGTTGACTCATCTGAAGGTTCATGGTGCACAAAATATCATGCCCAGCTCACATGCCATCCCCCTGCTGTGTTGGGGCTCGACTATTAGCATATTCCCGCTCTGTCGCTCCCACTTAATGGTGCAGAAATGTGGCCCAGAGTGTGGCTAAAATCCCGGTAGATTTCAGGCCGTTGATTATGCGTGCTCTGGCCAGATTTTGTACTCCCCGCTGCGTACCACTCCACATACCTTGTATCCATCTGTTTATTTTTTTCCGCTGATAGTTTTCGTGAGTTGCAGTTCCATGTCTGCGATTTTCGCTTGATGAATGAGCACAAGCACCAATGGGAGCATATTGTTCCCGGTTATATTTACCAATTTATTCACGTCAAAAACGTGAACAGAAACTACAAATTATTGTACAACAGCCCCTTCCCCATCTCCCATGAGCAACACCCTCCTGGCGTGTTTTGGGGGCTTTCCATTGAGCAGACATTTCCCATGCTGAGATTTTCATCTGTTTCTGGTTCTCAATCTGGTTGGAGTTATGTTTCTGTTCCGTTTTAGTTATGCATTCATTACAATACTGCAGGCACGGCACCTGAGGTAGTGCACCCATCTCTTCAGAAAGGGGGAAAACCCGAAAGAAAAAACAAACCGAATCACGTTGAGCAGCCCTTTTCAAATTCAGAAACTTCTGCTGCCTGTCTATGGATTTCCAATTAAAACGAAGCTCAATCAGAGGCATTGAATGTGATTAATCAATCATTGGATTCGACTCATCGTCTGATTATGCGCCAATCAAAGTCAGCCCTTTATTGGAAGCTCTGTCCTTCCCCATCGTTACGCTTTCCTTTCTTTCTTTCATTTAGTTTTTATCGATTTTCTCCTGCACAAATCACAAAGGATTGAATTAAATATTCTGCTAATCGGGCGAAAGAATTGTTGCGCAATCGGCAACTAAACGCCGGATCTCGTATCCACTATGCAAAGCTCTCGAGATGTCGACAGTCAAATGATTACCAATTACGAGTAAGTATGCAAATTGTCTCTCTTCTTCACCCCCGCTGCCAATTAAAGTGGCAGGTGCAAATCCCCTCGAAGATGTTGAATCAGGTTCAATTTTTCTCCTTTGCTCGGCTCTTTATCCAATTTCAAATTGTGGAGAGCACTTTTCACATTGAAATTTAATTAGCGCTGAGATTTTGCATTCAATCGGTGCATAAACGGAGAGAAAAGGATTTGTGGCAGCTGCTTAAATTCACACCAAAGTTGTTCCCACTTTTCTTATAATTTACTTGAGCAAATATGAGAAAAAATTTACAAATTATGAGTAATTAAATTCTCTTTTAAAGCCTCTAAATCAAATTTCAGTCCAATTTCGAGTTGTATCTGGGAGGAAAATACCAACAGATTGAAGCTGCCAGCAGTCATCAGACTCAATCTAAGTTCTGGCCACAAAACTGTTCCGTTCCTTCCCTCTCAGCTGACACACAAGCCCGCACACAGCGCAACTTTGTCCGCAAAAACTGTCGTACGAATGGCAAACAGCCAGAGGATTTAATTTCTTTGTTCCCGCAATCAACCAAACTCCTGAAAACATATTTGGAAACTCGATTTCGGTTGCTTTTTTGGGAGCGACTACGACAGAAGGTTAACTTGAATTGAATTGAGTTGAGAAAAGGACCACAAGTCGAGGATAGAGCAGGTGCTTCACTTTATTGATCCCATCTAAAGTCTCGCCTGCAAATCTCATTATAATTTAACAAATGAGCAGAGCGCCGTAGCACTCAAAATTGCTAAGCTAAAAGGATTAAATCGTTCAGAAAACAAGCTGTAAATCGCGAGCAAGCAAGCCGTGTAATAAATGCGGAAACATACGCTCCATCCAGGTGGAGATTCTGCCATCCGTGATATCCCTGGAAGGTGACTCAAAAAAGGTTCACATAACAGGAGCAGCAGCCGCTGCCACCTAACAGGCTATGCAGCTTTAAGTTGGAGCCGTAAAGTCGGATGGGTATGGTTATCCAGGCTGGCACACATACAAATACTCGTACTCCTACTCATACTCCTACTCTTACACCCACTACCAGGCAGCGTTGATTTATGCAAACTATCAGCGTGATGTGTGTGAATTAACGCGTCTGGGAGTGAAACTCTGCTAATGGCATTGGCAACAGCTAGCAGTCAGCCAACAGGCCACAGGCAGAGGGGATGATGCGGCAACGACTTTGAAAACTAAAATTTTTCACATTAATTCTAGTGGCTGTGGCTGTGGCTGGAGTGCCGGAACCGCATACGATTACCAGTATGACTAAGCACTAGGCGTAGCCCTTCCCGGCAGTGGGACGAGTGCATAACGGGACGTATGCGCAACTCTTTGCGTCTGCTGGAAATGAGCGGAGACTGTCAAAGGGAATCGCCAGGCACAGCTCCAGCGCAATGAGCGAACAAATTCAAATTAGTTTGCATATAATTATATTAAAATAACAGCGACTTACAGGAGTATTAAATATCAAAAAAAAATTTATATGAGAATATACAATGCTATAGTCGATTTCCTTAATAATAGAGTGGCGTATAAATGTTGGAGGTATGGAAAATATTCGTAAGATTTTAGCCGGAAATTTACCTTGGTATTTAAAATGGCTGGAAAGCCGATGCACTTGAGTGTCAATCGTGATTATATGTAGATGGTTCAAATAATTATTATAATTATAATTTGTGTTTGGAATTTTACTTTTATAGCTCAACGACTGACCAATTATTTTAGAATTCTGCCGCAATAATAAATTTAAAGATACGCTGTAGACAAATATGGTGCAGGGTGCGTCTGCTACATTTTTATCTACAAATATACATGTTAACCCAGCAGACAGACGTCCTACAGTAGCTAAGATAAACTGAAAGTTTTTTGGTGGTCGTAGGTTATTTATAATTTACAACTGTGTCGATTAAATTTTGATCATGAAGGGCAGTACCTAAACGACTAGTGGACGTGAGCTAAATCGATTAACATCAAAATGTGTGTCAGGGAGTGCAGTTAATAGATTTTCAGCATACAAAAGGCTTACCTTGAAACAAAACAGGAACTGTGCTTTTCCTTAAGGACAAACCCCTTCATATTTAATTGCATACATTTTTAAAATGGTTGAGTTTCTCACTCTCTTCTCAAGAGTTCCACGAAATTGTCCTAAGGATTAGTTACTTTCTTTTGTGATTTCAGTCAAGCTCAGCCTCGGTACTTGGATTATTTTGTTTGACTAGGCAAAGTATCCATTAACATCAAAGTAAAGTAAATTGCCTGCTGCCCCTCTCACTTACTCCGAATCCAATAAAGCAATTTTGTATTGTCAATTTAATAAATGCTTTTATCGAGTGTACATTTATAAGTGGATTATGCCTGTGTCTCCATGCTGGTGGAATATTTATTATTAGAAAAGTTTTAAGCTTCGCTCAACCCCAAGCAGGACAATGGCAATGGAAAGTTCTGATGAGGAGCTATATAACTATCCATGGAATTGATATTTATAAATCTTTCAATCTAAGCTTCTTAGACACTGAGAGATACCTTCAGCTGCTTTACCAGTGAAAGAAACCTTCAGCTGCAAGTCAAATGAAGACAATGACGAGTTAAGTTAACTGAAATTCGAAAGCCAACAGTTTGCATTTTCCTCCGACGACTCCCGTGGCTGAGATGTCAGTTATGGCAACAATTTTCGTCACGTCAACAAAAGGATGCCTTGGGCCATAATATTTGCAGTCAACTTGTCTGCAGTTGCAGTTGCACTGGCACTGGCAGCTGCTGCTCCTTCTTGCCGCTGAATTGTTGACAATAGAAAAAAATGACAAAGGTTATGAAAGTGCTGCCTGTTCCAGTTTCCTAGCATCCACAGCACCATCATCCTCCTCTGCAGAGCAAAGCCAATTGGAACGTGCAATCATTTAACCCACATTGCTGCCGCCAACGCCACTCCGATAAGGTTAACTGACTCCACTAAAAGTGTTAAAGGCCAACGCCCAGCCCCAGCTAAGCTGTTCACCCTCCTTCTCCTTCTCCTCCTGCATTCTGCGTTGTGTATTGCCTTGGCTTTGGTTTAAAGTCGGCCGTTGGCGGCAGGGAGAGGCTCATGAAACGCTTAAATGCGCTATGAGGGAAATTCAAATACATACCGTGTTTCAGTGAGTGCGTCGAGAAGTGGAACTGAGGATGGGGACTAGGGTACTAGGCGTCCCAAACCGTAGCCAAAATGAATGCCAGAACTGTTGACTGAGTAAATAAGTGCCTAAAGGCAGAGGGGAAGGAAACTGTAGGGGCTGCTGCCTGCTTTTAGATATGTCCCTGGCCTATGTGCCGTGGCAATTGATGGATGCATCGACACAGGACTCTCCTACGCTCCCCTTCTCTTACTCCCTTTGCCTTTTTCTCCATCCAGCTAATGTGAATTTAAGTTCTGTTCATTTGATGTACTTTGAATGAACTGTGCATGGAGGGAGAACTTCGCCATAGCGATGAAAGCTTATTATGATTCGACTATGGAGCACAGCCCCATCAAATTTGATGCTAACGCTGCAGAATAGAAGAAGCTTCCCATCGACGGTTGCAATTGAATAACATGGCCCAAAGATCGAATGGCGGGAAATGTGGTTGTATTTGCCCATAAAATTTAAGTTGTCGTGAAGTTTCTCGCTAACAGCTTCAACAAAATGACTGAAATCTGAAAAGATATGAAAATAAAGGGATTTCAAAAAGAGATGCCCGTATGCGAGACCATTGCGGACTTTCATTTATTACGTTTCTCAACATTTAAAGTTCGGTGCTTCGAGATGCGAGAAAACAATTTAATGAAAATTAAGTTTCTGTAAAGTTGTGCATAGTCATAAATTGAATTCGCCTGAAGACAGCCAGAAAATCGCTTGAGCAAAACAATAAATAACTCATGCCCAGAGTGCGCCAGCGGCACTTGAATATATTACGCGAGGCTAATGCAGCCAAGTGGAGCAAAAAACATTTGTCTAAGCCATGACTTTTAGGATAATCCAGCACAGATTCCCTCACACACAACCCCTCAATGTGTCTACCCCAGCTCAGTTGGCACTCCTCTGACACTTCAATTCCCTGCTGTTGTACCAGATCCCAGCTCTCCAGCTGTGGTGATGCTGCTGCCTGGGCAACTCATGTGTGTTATGGCATTCTTTTGTCTTGCGACAATCCACATTATACGCTGACACAGCGGGGGACACACTGCTTTTGCATATTTCCCTTTGAGTCACGCCCGTAGGGCCTTCGTTTTAATAAACTGAATTCGAATGGCTTTCCGCAGGCATCTTTTTGACTGGGTTCTGTTTTAACTAAAAGTTTGAATTTGTTAATGAAATATTTCGAAATGGGAACTAAATATAACAAGAAAATGGGGGTTTTTTTCATGGATGATCGATTAATGCTCACAGATTTGTATCTTGTCGATACACACAGCCTTTTTACAGTGTTTGAGAAGCTCTCCAAAAGCCTTTCTATGTATGGTATGTATACCCAGATGGTTTACCACCACCACAATATCGGACATGAGTACACTTGCCGTTCTACGCATATTTACCTGCCCCAGATATAACATCAAAGGTGTGTCAGTGTATCAGAAAGAATCCTGAGCAGTGGCTGCAATCAACTGCTGTGAAATTGCTCTAGTGGGCCCGGGGCAGTAAATGTGAAATGGTCCTGGGACATTGGCATCTCTCCCACACATTTACACAGTGTGGCCAAATACCAACGGCTAGAAGAGGGTAAATAAATGTGGCCACAACTGCAATCCAATAAGGGCCAAGGGACAAGTGCAGGACAGATCCCGACCGCAGACTGCTGCTGGCTGCAGCTCCAGCTCCATCCATCCATCCATCCATTCAGGAGCTGTCAAACTGTCAGCTGCACCGTCATGCACCAGCTTGGCGCCTTGCCCTAAAGGTAGGGCCCAACTGTTGGCATTAAATTGTTTATGGGTCTCGGATCCGCTTTAAAATACTTGAAGCTAAAAATCATTTTGTAAAAGAAGTCTCCATGGGGGTTGAGGTTTTTGTTCCGGTTTTTTTTCTCCTCCCATTTCTTTTGTCTTTCCATCGCCTCCTCGTCGGGGTCCAATGAATTGCTGTAAACACTCGAGGCATCATTCTGTTGCCATTGCAAATGCTTTCTGCTGCCGTTTCCTGACATTTTGCCTGCAGTGTTTAGACAATGGTTAAGCGTCGCCTGTTGTCTGGTTTTCCCCAGCCATTTGCGGGGTCTGCCGCCATGGGAATATGCATTTTTAATAGTCGGGCGTTTACGAGCTGCAGCCTTTTTTAATTTATTCCTCCTTGGGAAACTGTGAGAGACTTGTACTCATTGTTAAAGCCCCGCAGAGTCCAGAAACTCACAGGATGTAATAGAAATCTCTGATTAAAGTTGGAGAAGAAGCAACGATATAGGCTAGAGGTAGAACTAATCTGAGGAGGAATATTGCGACATTTAAGCAAATACACGTCAAGGACCCACAATTATGGCCACCACTTGGCTGGGCTCCAACCCAGGTAGAGGCCTTCTATTTGCCCTGTATCGTTGTGTGTGTGTGTGTGTGTATGTGTGTGTGTGTCCAAAGGCTAGCCTCCGGATACCCAAGGCACAATTCAAATGTCATTTGCACACCTGCAAATTAGTTAAATTTAATTCAAATATCGTTGCAGTCGTCTAACATAAACAATTGTAAGCCCAAATTTGATAAGGTTTCTAATGAAAACAATTTGCAGCGTCTGTGAAATGCCATCACGACTGTCTTTCCATTTAAATTAAATGCATGAAATTGTCATAAAGTCTGGCATTATGCAAACGCCTGTCAAAATTTACGACACTTTGCCAGACTATTTTATGGGAGCACGAGGCATGTGTGACGGCTTTAAAATAATTTTCTTTTGTTTATAAATCTTTCTCTTTTCAAATTATAACTATTATTAAACGTATTTTATTATTCGAAATTAAATTTTCGTAACTACATAAATATTTTACTGAATTTAAATAATAAATAAGACATAAATTAAATAAGAATTTAAATATAATTACTAATTAATTATACCTTCCTGCTGTTCCACTCTCAGTGTGTAGAAATAATTTAATTATAATCCAGGGGCCAGGACTGACAGATTTTGGCCATGTTCTACGCCAACAAGTGGCCCCATGTGCTTGTCATGAAGTGGCGGCGCCACACTAGATTGCTTATAATTATGCGAAAAGAAAACTAATGAAAACGGTGAAAAGCTTCCCGCTGTGCTCCCTATGGCTCCTGGCATACTTCACACCAGGCCGCAGACGGGGCAGGCAGGGCACACGGATCGGATGGCAAGACCCCAGACCCCGAGGGGAAGCAGTTAAGTTTCGCTTTGTTCTGGTTTGGTCTGGTATTGCTCATGCTCCTGGTTGGGTCTGGTCTGGTCTGCTCTTGTCTGGTGTGGAAAGCATCAAAATGGAAATGAATTGTCGTAACAGAAGAAACTCCACAACTTTTCTATGTTGGCTTATGAAACAATTTGGATGTTTTATTGCATTCATCATTTTATTTGTTTTAATTAGTGACAGCTGTTTAAAGAGAAAAGGAAAAGTCGGGACCAGGATTCAATTAGAAATAATCCAATTGTGAAAAATTAAAATACACAGGTTGTTTGTATTTGTGCTAATTTACTTCAAATTGCATGGGCGTGGGTATATGTACATCGATAATATCATTTACATTTACATATTCTATCAACTCTGAAGTTATTTGGTCAGTGAATCTTTTATCCTATGTAAGTAAATATACCTTAGAGGTATCACTAATGTTGTACCTTTAAAGCTTTGTACTTAAACTTTTCCCAACATTTATTAACGTTAGCATCCATTTAAAATTCTACTTCCACAGGGGTAGCAAATGTTTGCAAAAATTCAATAAAGTACGTGGTCAGTGTACGGTGACTGCAGCGGAAGCTCTTACTGAAGCACTGCCTCTCGCCACTTGATGAAATGGCAGATGTTAAATCATCATGGGGCCTAGAGTGGTCTTGGGCCAGGTATTGGATGTACTGTCTGCTGGTGTAAGGGATTTAGGAGCTTTTTCATTGACTTTCTAGTAAAAAACCATTTGGGTTTTTCATGTTTGGTTACGCCTAATATTATTGGAAGCGGTATGGCAAAGAAGATTGGATGTTTTCTAACATATTCTTATTGGAACTCTGATAGTCAGACAAAGGAAATTCCGACTGTCTCTGGGTAACATGAGAACCAGCTAAAAAAAGAAAATTTCATCATCCGCTGCCGAGTAGGACGGCTGCAAGGCAGCTACCCAACCAACCAGCCAGCGGGCTGCATTTTCCTATCATGTGGAAATTTTTGGTCCACCACAAAGGCCCATGATGTTAGAAAGGCAAAAACCAATATATATATTCCATATATACTAGCTCGAATCGAGAGTACGAATGTGTGTGAGAGTACTTAGTGGCTGTCCATGACTGGAATTATGTTAGCAGCATCAGTTACTTTTGCAGCCTAATGCATTTGCCTCAATGGGATTCGTAGATCAATGGCCGCGTGTGTGTGAATTTTGATGCAGCATTGGCTGGCTAATAGCTCAATGGAGAGCCGTTTATTAGATAATGATAATGACAGAAACCGATCTCACTAGATAGAACCGAACACCTCTGGCATGATACACACCTCCGAAAGCAAAATTTGTATTATTTCTTGCAACTGAGACTTCAGCCAAAAGAGGAGCCACATCAGGGGGCGTGGGTGCCAGCAGCTTGGGGAAAGAGAAGAGGGCTCTTTGCTTCTGGCACTCTTGACGGTGGTCTGAATGCCTGCTGCTTTCATAAGCAACATCAGAACATCAACAAGAACAACATTGAATGGAGGAAGCCTAATGATTAGTTGCTTATTTCTGTGTATATGTATTTGCGGACATTGTTGTGCTTAGCACTTGGAGAATTGGATATTCCGGAATAGCTGTTAATCAATAAGAAAATTCAATAATTAAGACAGCCTTGAATAGATTTCAGCTACCCAGTTCAAGACTCCTCTCTTCCTTCCTATCTTGATAGTAGCTTACGTTTCCAATTAAACCACGAGGTTGAAGAAAATTCAAATCCATTTGCATAGCATTTACCTGTCATGCTATTTTTTCTGTATCTTTAAAGAGTTTTTCAATGCACATTGCTTTTGAAATGTGTTCAAATATCCGTATATTTCAATCGAACTATGCCTTATACCATATTGGCAGCATACAGCGCCAACACGAGTGGCAACAGTCTGCTGTTTAAAAATCATTGGAAAAAATCCCCTTTCAATGAAAGTATAATCAATGTACAGGCATACATAGTCACATAAATTTCACAGAATATAGCCGGCAACAGTTGGCTTTAATGGCACGGACCCATATAGCGAAAAATTGGCCAACATTTTTGCGCTTTCCTTTTTAGGGATGGATAAATATGTATGTGCTCAATATATATGTACGTGCATATGTATATTTTATGTGATACTCGTATATGGGAGATACGAGCATATTTACATTTTGCACCTCTTTCTCGGTGGTCCTGTTGCCGGGCCACCTGCTGGCTGCCTGCAAATGTAAATAAGCATAAAATCCAAATTTCTGTTAGCTGCCTGCGTGTTTGCCCCGCCTTTCCCATTCTTGGAGTTGCCTCTCATGTCTTGTGCTTTTTTTTGTGCCGCTGTCAGACCCACTTGAAGTTTTGCAATCAACGCCACCAGCAGAATGCGGCTGGCAGGTGAGCAATTGATGGGACAGCTTTTATGATCTGCTCCACGTTCATTCGCCCTGACAGCCGAAAGCTCACCTGAATTAACTCAATTTTTCGTAATGATGGTAGGTTTGTTTCCACCTCAAAGCGGATATGGCACATTGCGTAATAGTTTATGACTGGGACACGAATGGGGCTGTCGTCCAACTGACAGCAGACTTTGGCGCCTAATCTGAATAACATAATCAGGTGGGTCGGGCAAAACCAAGTGTAGCACAGAACTGACCATAGCTCACATATGTTACACATTTCGTACATCATTTACATGTTTAACTTGACAAAAAAAAGGGTTCCGAGTAGTGTGAAAAGTTCGTTTGGCAACAGCTGTGAAAAAATTATGCAACATTTTTCTCGATTCTTAAAACTTACTTTTTTCCATGCGGTAAGTCAAAATTAATTTAAAATATATATTTGAAGGCTGAAAGAATATTTTCTAGTTTCCAGTGCCGAAGCAGCTGTTACTAGAATCTTAAAATCGAAATTCTGTTGAGGCTGGTGCTGCTTGTACATCGCCATCAGCAGTAGGTTTAATCTCAAATGACATGGATTTTGTCGGTTCTGCCTGAGCTGAACGAAGGGACGGCGGACATAAAACTACAGGAAAAACCAAAGATAGCTGGGGACACATTTCGCTAAAGCTCTGTAACCTTTTTGGGGTGCTGCCAGTCAAGGATACTTTCGTTTCGCTTGTTAAAGATTATCAGTTCTACTTTAAATTACTATGAGGACAAAGCCCGCCCAGAAAATTACGGATTGTCCTTGAGCAGAGTAGGGAAATCAAGACCAAACAAAAAGGAGAAAAATGTGAAAACGTTACTGTATGCCTGGCCTTTGGATACCCTCACAGATCCAATTGTATCAATTGAAGGTCGAATCCAAAATGGATCCTCTTCTGTGTTTCAAACATATGCTCATAATCGTAACACACTACCCTCTGTAAGGGAAAGCGTATATCAATTTGGTGTTTCCTTTTTACGCTCTTATCTACGGTTTTGGAGCACCATGGTTCGCGCACTGGGTTTATGGCCAATTTTAGATTTTATATTTTTCATCTTTTGCTTCCTATTGTTTTTTCTCCGCTCAAACGCTTCTCCACTCTCGCATCCTTTTTTCCTGTGCAATTGAGTTGAATAGCGTTTTTTGTTGTATAATTTGTCTGATTTTATCCGTTTTTCAAGCAACTTGTTTGCTTTCACCTTGCCCCGCTTTGTTGCAGTTTTATTGGTTGGATTTAAAATCAATTCGGGTTTTTATTTCGCTCTTGCTTTGGACGTTTTACGGCTACAAAGAAGAATTTGTTGCTTTTGGCTTTGACATAAAACATAGGACAGTTTTTCATCAACAGAAAACTTTTCAGTTGGAATGTAACTCAAAGCGAGAAGGAACGTGTGAGTCGCTTCAAGACGCGACTCTACTTTTATACCCGTACTCAGTTAGTATTTAAATTTGTGAAATTTTAAAATATTTTACATTTTAAATTGTTTTGCTACATCTGTTATCTACATCTACAATGTCGATTTTACATCTAAAATGTATATTCTACATTGTGTATGCAATGCAGATTTTACATATTCTCCGCAACGGTCGCTCATTGCACAGGGCAGAGTGTGTGCGAGCGAGAAAGAGAATCAGTAGAGTCAGAAGCGCCGTAGGAGGTGGGGGAAGCAACTGAAAATGTATTTCTTCATTCTGGCTATAATAAGGATCCGCATCTTTAAAATTGTGGATGCCACAGATTTTCGTCCTTTGTGAAGGCGTAGGTGGGCGTGCCACAATTTGGAAAGAAACTTGATTCAGTGTGATATCACATGAGTCTGGAAACAAAATTTAGTTGCTCTAGCTTTTATAGTCTCTGAGAACGAGGCGTCAAACAAGACGGACAGACAGACAGACAGACAGACAGAGACTCTGCTATTGATGCTGATCAAGAATATATATACTTTATGGAGTCAGAAACGTTTCCTATAATTAGTGGATTCTAGTGTGCTAAATACTTCTTGAAAATATAATTAATAAATTATACATAAATGAAAGAGGTTACGTATGTACATATGTATGTATGTATTAATTTTCCATAGATTTCCTGCATCAATAAACCGAATGCATTCAGCATTCGATAACTAATACTTGTACGAAAATGGGCTTCTTACAACTTCAAGCCGAGAACTTAACATTCTGTTGGTTAACAGTGCAGATAATAAGGGAAATTTTAAAGAAAGTCACTTCTATTAACACAAAATTTCGAGCTTCAACCTGTTGCTAAAAGCATGGGATGTTGGGATGGGATTGTCGTGTTGCTTCTAGAAATTTTATATTGTATCACAAACATAGAGAGCAAACAATCAGAAAACAAGAGAAGGAAATTAATTTTTTTATCTTAAATCACCTTTAGGCATTGCCCCACTAGAAATCGACATACAAAAAAATATCTAATTTTTGCCCCATATGTAGACCAACTATCGCCAACTAGACCACAATTAAGTCATTGTATCGTCTTGATTTTAATTGAAAATTATGAGCAAATTACAACGCTCGACTAAAAATGTGTCACACTCCCAACATTTATCCTTAGTTTGATGTACATATGTAAGCCCTGGGAAACCCAGCTGGTAATGACTCTGACAGATACGCAGCAGCCTTCCTGTGAGACTTTGACGAACCCAGTCACATTTTCTAAGCGAAACTTTTCATTGCCCTCAGAGTGCCACAAAAGTGGTATAGATCCTAGGTATGTGATGGCCCTCAAATTTAATACGTCAGTGTGTGTGTGAATGCAAAATGAAATTACCGCTGCCTTGGAATGTCGACGTCTCCAGAGAGGAGGCCCCATGCCATAGTTAAAAACTTTATACAAGTACTGCATAAAATTAGCTATTGCCTTCAATGGAATACAACTTTTCGCTGCCTCATCGCTCTCTTCGCTGCAGCTTTAGTTAAGTGCCGGAGAGAACATCATCCGATGAAGACTTAAATGCAGTTTCCATGTGTCAAAAGAAAAGCTTTCCATGAAAATAACAGCAGGAAAATAAATTTTCCGAAAATATCCCCCACCATAAAGGTCAATCCATTCGAACCACTTACTCGAACTTAATTAAAATATCACTACAGTTTACAGAGCCATCTGCCATGGACAACGTTGCACTCCAGCATATTTGTTAGGTCATGGCGATAAATATGTTGCTCCCAGAGCATATGATGCCGTTACAAACCCTTCCAACCAAGAGAGTTGTTCACATATGTACGTCTGGAGTTCTTGCCAGCTCTCCTCGATTTCTATATGTGTATAATTTGTGCAACAAACTTTGACATGCGAGCGCTGGCAACTTGTAAAGCTTGCACCAGTTGCGGTCCTGCCTCAAAATA